>OW240920.1:88190794-88213253 GCA_933207985.1 Pelobates cultripes
AGCTATATCTCTCCTCCCCAGACCTCTCCCCTGCTGTCCTGCAGCGTGTCACTGCTTGCCTTTCTTCCATCTCTGAATGGATGTCCTCCCGCTTTCTGAAACTCAGTCTCTCAAAAACTGAGCTCCTTGTCTTTCCTCCTCCTAATACTGATCCTCCTCTTTCGCTCTCCCTTCAAGTTTGTGGTACCAACATCAGCCCATCCTTGCAAGCGCGCTGTCTGGGCGTCATACTTGACTCTGGTCTCACCTTTGAGCCTCACAACATCCAGCATGTTGCCAAATCCTGTAGATTCCATCTTAAAAACATAGCCCGCATCCTCCCCTTTCTTGCACCAGATACTACCAAGGAGCTTGTCCATGCTCTAATAATTTCACGCATGGATTATTGTAACCCTCTCCTGCTTGGTCTTCCCAAAAGCCGTACTGCACCCCCACAGTCTGTAATGAATGCTGCTGCTAGACTGATTTTCCTCTCTAGTCGGTTCTCTCACACCTCACCCCTCTGCCAGTCCTTACATTGGCTTCCTGTGTGCTATAGGAGTCAATTCAAGGCACTAACTCACACCTATAAAGCACTGAACAACTCTAGCCACTCTTATATCTCCTCACTGATCCACAGGTATGTCCCTTCTCGGTCTCTCCGCTCTGCCCGTGACCACCTCCTGTCCGTTGTCCGCACCCGTACGGCCAACTCGCACTTGCAGGACTTCTCGCGGTCGGCTCCCTTCCTATGGAATAGCCTGCCTACCGCCATCCGACTCTCCCCTAGTCTTGCATCTTTTAAGAAGTGCCTTAAAACCCATCTCTTTGGGAAAGCTTATGGCCTCCAAGACTAACCCCTACCTCACATACCCGTCTCTTGCCCTCTCCTAAAGGGCAGCCCACCTTATTTGATTGCACATTCTGTCCTAATGTGTTTTACACCCCACCTCCTATAGAATGTAAGCTCAATTGAGCAGGGTCCTCTTCAACCTATTGTTCCTGTAAGTTTATTTGTAATTGTCCTATTTATAGTTAAATCCCCTTTCATAATATTGTAAAGCGCTACGGAATCTGTTGGCGCTATATAAATGGCAATAATAATAATAATAATATATATATATACCGGTATATAATGTTGGTGCCATATAAATTCTAATAAGTTCCCTAGCTGTTTGTTTATGTGAGAAAAATGCAGGTGAAGGTAAAAATGAGTGGCTTTTTTTCCTTACGTAATAAACTAATTTGAGATTTTCCGCACCTTTTAGAAGCCAGACTTCCCATGAGCATTCTAATATGTGCACATGTCATTGTAAATGCCAGTTTTACTGAGTGGGACGAGTGCCTGAATCTGGTTGTGTTCCAGTAAGCAGTTGGATTGAGGCTGTTTGCCTGAGTTCAGACTGTCTCTGATACATACATTCCTGGGATGGTATGTGCTGTCTCTCTACTCCTTTACTCGCTGCAAGGAATTTGCTCTATGAACCTTACTGAGTAAAAAAAAAAAAATACAGTAATTCTGAACAGGAAAATATGTCCTCAGAAAATGCTTTTATTTTTCCTGGACAAAAAAAAATAAACGTGCCTGCCTTCTATGTTTCTGTGATGGGATTAAGTTTGACAGAGAGGCTCTGATTATACATTTGCTAGGAGGCCAGTTACGCTGTCACAGAGATATATTCTCGTATTCTGTTTAATTCAAGGCAATGTAGCGCCCTCAGGGTAGTATCGCAGCATTTTTCTCCCTTCCCCCTTTACCAGCTATTTAATGAGCCCCCCTTGTTAAGGGACATTGGCAGATAATCCGCTCAGAGGCGAGTTCTGGCTTCCAACCAGCAGCGGAGAATATGTTTTAAGTTTGGGCGCCATTTCCATTGCCATTTTTTCATTAATGGAACTCATGCTTCGTGCTGAACTATAAATCCCATAAACCCTCTGGTGGGCAATAGGATTGGCAGTAAGCTTTCAGCTACTTCCTTGTATGATCGGAACTCAAAGCAGGATGGGGCACATCCTGGGGATTTCCAGTGAATATAGGAAGTTTACTGGAAAGTTTATTTTTATTTTTAAATTATTTTTAATGCTTTAAATATATAATACATTGAAAAACGGTGGTACGTTTCAACCAGAATTATCATTATAATTCATTATATTTCATCACTGGGCGATTGATGAGCGATAATTGCACTGGTTAATATTCCCAAAAACGAAACAACGAGCCATCGATCTTCCCCAAAACACAAGTAGCCAAAGAGATTTAATAAACAGTGTTCAAGTAAAAGAAATAAAAAAAAGTTCTGGAGAAACCTTTGAGTCATGCGAAGTTCTAAGGGTTTCCCCACAAATGAAACATTGTTTTAATGAGAATCTATCTGACTTGTTCCTTGTTTATTATACAATCAGAGTTATTTATTAAACTGATCAAACGGAAACACCAGGTGACAGTTGTGATATTGACTAAACACCAAGTAAAATATTACTGCAAGCCTATTTGTAAGGTATTTTACATTTGGAAGGGTCCCATTTTTATAGGTTTTTAGAGACCACGTTGCTTTAGTCTGCTTATTTAATAGGTGAATTCTTGCTGTGGCCCTCTGAATGCCGGGTGAGGGCAATGGGTGTTATAAGAGCTGGTGCAGATGTATAAGAGATCATGCATTCTGTGGAATCCAGAGTACTATTTCTTCAACACACTGACCAGCGTATTTAATAATTAGCCAGCTGGAATAAAATTCTAGTTATGGCATTTATTTCCAATTGAACTCTTTTGTCCTTAAAGTGTCTTTGTCATATCCCCCCACACCTCCAAAATAAGTATTTCCTAAAGATGGAATGTTTTTAAAAATCTTATACTGAATGTGTTGGAATTTCACTAAAATTCCAACCCAGTCAAAATATATATTGAGGCAAAGTCGGGAATACTCTTGATACCGGAGAAACTGACGGAAGCAAAGCACAGAGAGATGGACACAGGTTTCTTCAGGAAGGAAGAGATTCTTTATTGGATCACCGATCGGGACTCAGAGGGACTAATGTCACCAAAAATACAGCAAGTTCTGAGCCCTGAACAATAGTGCAGGCTCCCTATATAGGCACATAACTCCTCCCATATTAAGCTCCACCCGCACATTCTCTTGACCAATCATTACAAATAAGAATTAACTTCCTGCTTGACCGCATGGCTTGTCCAGCACAATGGAGGAGGGGAATACTACATCCTGTATTCTTGCACATGCTCCGTACACTACTGATCGTATCTTGCCTCGTGCAACCAACTGATCGATACGTCAGCATATGCACGTACACATGCCACGTGGTAATCTCGGCCTACTAAATTTATTTTTACCGAGATTCCACCACATTCCCCCCTTTGATGCCTCTTGATATTTTACAATTACTTGAGGCATCACTTAACCTTGGTTTGCATACACCACAAGTTACCTTTGAACCAGACCAGACTTATCCTATGATGTGAATCTTCAACACTCGTCTTCCTGCATTGGTTCTCCCTGATCTAGAGCCTTATATTTATAAATTGCCATTATCTGTGCAGCAGCCTTCCTCTCTGCTATATTTTCTATCAGGCTTTGCACAGACCTAACTACTAAGGGTATAAGACACGGCAGGAGTAGACACAACATTAAAATCAGTAGGACTCCACCTACCACTGCCTTAAGCCCTCCAAACCACTCATACCAGCTACCAAACCAACTACTTGGATTGTACCCTTTCCATACCTGAGTAGGCACATGCGCTAGTTTAACCATATGGCTAGTAAGCTCAGCTATTGCTTGCCCTTCGTCATCTATTTGAAGACAGCAATTGCTCAGGTTAAACTTCCCACATACACCTCCCTCTACTGCCAAAAGATAATCCAAGGCTAATCTATTTTGGTAAACTGCTGTCCTCATCCTGGTATTATGCTTCGCTAGAAGATTGAGCGCTTGTGATGTCTCGTTAGTAATGATCTCAACCACCGCCTGTAACCTTATAATGCGGTTGAGCATATAAATAGGGGTTCTATAACCAAAGGTACCATCCTCTGCCCACGTGGCTGGCCCATAATAATCTATAATACGCTGGGGAGGCCATTCATTATCTTCCCAGGCACCTATCTCTATGGGTCCCCTTTTCTTCCTATGATTCACATCATACACTTTAACACCTAAAGTCTCACCTGTTTCAATAGGCAACAAGAAGAAGGATGGTTTCAACATACCCAACACACATGCCCCTTCCCAGTCCTGTGGTAACTCCGAATAGGCCTTCTTACCACAGATCCAGTACAAATTCGCTGGGGCTCTCCAGTTAGATGTGATGGATAGATCAAACCATACGTCCTTTAAATTGGCATATCTTGCAAACGGGTTAGATGGTTCTGAGACATTTGAAGCCGACCACCAAGTTGTATTCTTTGTATCATCATCATAAGCTTTTTGCCCTAGACAAGTTAATTCTCCTACAGAAGTATTATACATCATTCCTTTCCTCGCTATGCAAACATAACCTATGATGGAGGTCTTCAATCTCCACTCAGATTTACCTCTAACACTCATATGATAGTCGGCTTGTGTAGATATTAATTGGTCAACTGCCTCAGAACCGGACATTACCTCCTTTGCTTCCCAAGGCCATTGGTCTCCCATGTTAGTACCTCCACACACATAGCAGTTGGTAACATTAAGACTACCGGCAATACTCTCGGCTAAATCAATGAACAAGTTTTTAGCATTATGGGGGATCTTATTATCTATGCTCATCTCTTCATAAAAGGAATGGTATACTTGATGAGTTTGGGAGGTTACCGTATCAGTCTCTATCCCTATAAACAATATTGTCCCAGGGTCTAAACCCGTCCCATATATTTGAAACCCAAATAAATTACCATATTTATCTAAGAACTTGTCAGGGTTATTTATAAGTATATGGATTGGATTGCATTCCATAGACTTACAATATGGATCAGTAGGCAACTTAGTCACAATCATGTCCTTGTCTGCTGTCTGTCCCCAAGTCGCCCACCCCACACAAGACCAATATGGGCAGAAGTTATAATCTCTATTTGGGCATCTTGGACTTACATATTTATTTTTACTACTGGGACAAATATATTTATCGTTAGACCCATACGTCCTCTCCCATCTAAGATCCCCACATACATTCCACGGCTTTCTACCACTTGATATTGCTTTACACGCATCAAATAGCAGAGCACCTGAAGAATATACGGATTCTAATACCGTCTTATTAATTAGGGTCCCCTGAGGATCTCCATTTCTGAGAGTCAACCAAATTGTACGGGGTTGATACTCAGGACTGAAGCACTTAGGTTCTCCTACTCCTAAATGACACACACTATATTCTATATTTAAGTATCTACATCTTGATACATCTCCTTTACACTCATATTGCGAATGCCAAATTAGGGTCTGGGATATATGGTTACCTGTTCTTGTAGTCTTAATGCATACCTCACAGCTAGGAGTGTTGGTACCTCTACCTTCCTGAATATAAAAATACACATAAATAAACATTATTAAAAATACATCTTTCGTCGTCATCCTCAGTCTTCGTCCGTGCGAAGGCACCTCAGCTTCCAGGATGTAAGGGCTGCAGGGAATGGAGTTCTGCTCGTCTTCACAGGGGTCCCCTCAAGACTTTCCCTGACTTATACACTCGTTGGTGAGTGGACAGGCTTTATTATGGCCTTCTCACTCACTTACCAAGTCTCTGAAACAATAAAATTTGTAATCCACAAGGTTCCTCGTCACTCCGACTGAGTCGTGCGTTTTAACCGGATCTTGCAGGGATTCTCTGGATCTGCTGTAACTTGCCAAGAATCGGCTGCTGCTGGTTTAACCCTGGAGTGATGTATCCACGGAGTCACTTCGCTGTAGGGGTAGACAAAAGAACAACATAAGGACCTCTCCACTTGGGCCCTAACGGCACATTATTCCACTCTTTAATCCACACTTGGTCGCCTGGGTGGTAACTATGAATTGGGGGATAAATATTCACAGGTAATCTATCTTGTACCCATTTCTGTACCTCCTCCATAGTCTTACCCAACTCTACAACCTGCTGCCGGGTAATTCCTTCTCCCAACTGACTCAAATCCCCCCTTAAGTTACCAAGCACGGGAGGTGGTCGCCCGTACATGATTTCAAAAGGAGAGAGGCCCATCCTTCTGGTAGGTGTACTACGGATTCGCAATAGAGCTATGGGCAAGAGAACGTTCCACTTAAGTTGGGTTTCCTGACACATTTTAGCCAACTGATTCTTAATAGTTCTATTCATTCTCTCTACCTTACCAGAACTCTGGGGTCTATATGCCGTATGAAGCCTCCACTTTATACCAAGCATATGAGTCAATTGTTGTAGGCACTGATGAACAAAAGCTGGACCATTGTCCGATCCTATAGAGCAGGGTAGTCCATATCGGGGTATTATTTCTCGTAGCAGGAATCTCACGACTTCTCCTGCTTTCTCTGTACGAGTAGGACATGCTTCTACCCAGCCTGAATAGGTGCACACCACTACCAGCAGGTAGCGATGTCCACCCGATTTAGGCATCACTGTATAGTCAATTTGTAAATCGGACATGGGAAGTCCCCCCATAAACTGGACTCCTGGTGGCTTTACTGGTCCTTGTCTTGCATTATTTTTAGCACACGTTACACATCTACGTACAATGGCCTGAGTCAAGTTGGACAATCTTGGTATGTAGAAATGTTTTCTGAGAGATTCTTCTGTACTGTCTCTCCCAGAATGTGTCCCGTTATGATAGTTTTGGACAATTTCTACCGCTAGTGACGCTGGAATAACTATTCTTCCATCTTCTAACTGATACCATTTGTTCTCCAAATACTTTCCAGGTTCAGTCCTTAACCACTCCTCTTCTTGAGCTGTATAAATTGGAGTCCATTGAGACAGTGGAGTTGGTATAAGAGCAGCTATATGCCCCACATATTCCTGTCTTCCTGATTCAGCAGCACGCTTAGCTGCACTATCTGCCATCCGATTCCCTTTGGTTACATCACCATCTCCTCTCAGATGCGCCCGACAATGTATAATACCGACTTCTTTCGGCTCCCACACTGCTTCCAATAGTTGTAGGATCTCAGCTGCGTATTTGATTTCTTTGCCTTCTGAATTCAATAGTCCTCTTTCTTTATACAAAGCTCCGTGGGCATGAGTGGTTAAAAACGCATACTTGGAGTCCGTGTAGATGTTCACTCTTAAACCTTCAGCCAATTGTAACGCTCGTGTCAGTGCTATCAATTCTGCCTTTTGTGCTGATGTTCCTTTTGCCAGTGGCCGAGCTTCTATCACCTTGTCTATCGTTGTTACTGCATATCCTGCATAGCGGATCCCTTCTTTTACATAACTACTGCCGTCGGTGTAATATTGAACATCAGGGTTCTGGATGGGAAAATCACGAAGATCTGGTCTACTTGAAAATACTTCATCCATTACTTCCAAACAATCATGTTGACTTTCAGTAGGTTGTGGCAAAAGGGTAGCTGGATTTAAGGTATTTACAGTCTCTAAATGCACTCTTGGGTTTTCACACAACATTGCTTGATACTTGGTCATACGGCTGTTACTAAACCAATGATTTCCTTTGTAATCCAACAACGTCTGTACTGCATGTGGAACTCGTACATAAAGTTCTTGACCCAGAGTGAGTTTATCGGCTTCAGCTACTAGCAGGGCGGCTGCAGCTACAGCTCTTAGACAAGGTGGAAGTCCGCTGGCCACTGCATCCAGTTGCTTAGACATGTAGGCAACAGGTCTTTGCCATGATCCCAAGTACTGTGTCAATACTCCCACAGCCATTCTTCTTTGCTCATGTACATACAGGTAGAATGGCCGTGTGTGGTCAGGTAGACCTAATGCTGGGGCACTCATCAAAGCCCTCTTCACATCTTCGAATGCCGTTTGCTGTTCTTGAGTCCATAAGAAGGGGTCGTGCTCTGTACCTTTGATAGCTGCATACAGAGGTTTTGCCAGTATCGCGTAGCTGGGAATCCATATCCTACAGAAGCCTGCTGCCCCCAAGAATTCTCGCACTTGTCTTCTATTCCTGGGTATCGGTATTTGGCACACAGCTTCTTTTCTCTCTGGCCCCATAATTCTTTGACCTTCAGAGATATGGAATCCCAGATATTTGACAGTTGGCAAACACAACTGAGCCTTCCTTCTAGACACCTTGTATCCTGCCTTCCAGAGAATGTGTAGTAGATCGTGCGTTGCTTGCTGACATACTTCCTTTGTAACTGCTGCTATCAACAAGTCATCTACATATTGTAATAATACACACTCTCCTGGGATAGACTCGAAATCTAGTAGATCTTGACTTAGAGCTGAACCAAATAGGGTAGGTGAATTTTTAAACCCCTGGGGCAATCTTGTCCAGGTCATTTGGCGTTTCGAGCCCGTTACAGCATTTTCCCATTGGAAAGCGAAGATACATTGGCTTTCTGCGGCAATTCGGAGGCAAAAGAAGGCATCTTTGAGATCTAAGACTGTAAAGTAAGTAGCCCCGCCCGGAATTAAAGCAAGCAGGTTATATGGATTGGGCACGACTGGATGTATACTAATAACCGCATCATTGACTGCTCTCAAGTCCTGCACAGGTCGATACTCATCTGTACCGGGCTTTTGAACAGGCAGCAATGGGGTGTTCCAGGGGGAAGTACAGAATTTTAGGATACCATACCGTATGAACTTATCCAGATAAGATTGGATGTTCTTCTTAGCCTTCTGCGGAATATGATATTGTCTCAGGCTTACTGAATAAACCCCAAGTTTTAGTTCGATTTTAATAGGTGGAATATTGCGGGCCAGTCCTGGTGGGTTGTTCTCTGCCCAAACTCCTGGTATGTTAAATAAGGATTCATCACTCCTCGGGTTTTGGCTAGTCAACACTGTATAAAGTCGCCACTTTTCTTCCTTTGGTACGGACAATGTCATAATACCTGAGGGTCCATTAAACTTTAAGGATGTTGTTCCATTTGGTAGGAACGTAATCTGCGCTTGTAATTTGGATAGCATATCACGTCCCAGCAATTGGACTGGACACTCAGGCATATAAAGGAATTGATGTTTTACGTACCCTTAAATACTTTAAGAACTGCCAGCATTCTTCCAGCGTTTCCGTGAAGGCAGTGTAATAGTTCTTCAGATGGAGAGCAAAATTTAGATTAGCCGCCGTACCGTAATGTTTCCAGCACGCCAGTGTCGACATGAATTCCGCATCTTTTTCTATTGATAAGAGTCGTAATTAAGGAAGCCCGCCACAAGGGGATGGAGCCTGCCGTAATGGCTAGCCCTCCGCGACTGCGGCCAGCTAATCCTTAATAAAGTTCCTACCTTCTAATGCTGACCTCGCTGGATAGTGTATATCTTCCCTTTTACACTTCCTGTTCCTATTACTCTCTTATTACCATTACTTCCGGGCTCTACTCTCGGGCTCTGCCTCTAAAGTTTCCATAACCTGCCCTGGGTAAGTCTCTCTCATACTGCTCTCTTTACGGACACTCATTCCTCCAATGCCCTTCTTCCTTGCAGTACGCGCACTGATTCCTACTCAAAGGCTCCCTATTCCATCTACCATCGCCTCTATCTGGGCCCCGTCTATCTACGCCTGCGATCGCTACCGCTAGCATATCTGCCTTTCTACGCATCTTGCGCTCTTCCTCTTTCTTACTTTCTGTTCCCTATTCATATATACTTTGTTCGCTACCTCCATTAGTTGGGTGATAGACATACCTGCAAACCCTTCTAATTTCTGTAGCTTGCGCTTAATATCTCCGTAAGCTTGGCTGACAAAGGCGGAGTTTACCATTCGGGAATTATCAGCGTCTTCCGGATTAAAGGGGGTATACAAGCGGTATGCCTCCAATAATCGGTCATAAAAGACACTGGGCGCTTCATCACTTTTCTGAATCACCTCAACTGTCTTCGACATGTTAATAGCTTTCTTCCCTCCGGCTTTCATGCCAGCAATTATAGCGCCTCTATAGGCTTTAAGTTGAGCCATATCTGCGCCATTTACATTCCAGTCAGGATCGGTGTTAGGGTAATGTGTTGCGGCCCATGCTGTCGGATTGGCTTGATTTAAAGCACGGGCTCTCTCCTCTAGCGCCTTAATGGCCGCTTGGTTAATCCTTGTCCTTTCCTCATTATTGAACAATGTCATTAATAACTGCTGGCAATCAGCCCATGTCGGGTTATGTGTCTGAACTATCGAGGTGAACAGATCGGTCATAGCTTGTGGTTTCTCAGTGTACGAGGAATTGTGGGTCTTCCAATTCAAGAGATCGGTAGTCGTGAACGGGACATATACGAAGACTGGGTCAGCATGTGCCATTTGACCTGCGGCATCGATATAGGCTGACCCAGGATTCAGACGAAGAGGCATCTGATAATGTTTTAATTGTTGGGTACCGGTCAGTTGTCGGGTTAGTATGGGGCTACGTGGAGGGGCGTCAGTTAAAGGTTCCGGTCGAGAGGTAATAGGGCATGAGGATGTGGGAACTTGATTTTGTGAAAAATTAGTGAATAGTATACTCTGAGCCGAGCTAGAAGAAGCTTGACCGGAAGTTTGAAGTGGCGCCAAATCAGGATATTCAGATCTAATGGGGGTTGGTCCTGGTTCAGGAAGGGGAGTTTTAATACGAGGGGGGGTGGATTCTGTACTGGAGGAGGAAGCGGAAGTGGATGGGGGCAATAGGGGAAGGGGTGCAGAACTTCCTGCATTCGCGTCACTTCCTCTTAAAGGGAAGTAAGGGGGCGGCAAAGGGATCTCGGACTCAGGGGGCGTGTCCAAAATGGGCCTAACACCGGTCCTAGTGGACAAATAAGTCCTGGCCACCATGAGGCGACATTGCTCCTCGTGGCATATCCGGATCCATTTTGGCGAGTCGTTTACGGCCTGCCTCCAACAATCAATGTATGGAAACTGTCCGTAAAGTTCAGGCCTACCTGATACAGCCACGTGTACACGCTGTACCAGGGTTGGATCCAAACTGCCACGCGGCGGCCATGCCGCAACCAAAGTAGGCCACTCCCTAGTGCACAAAGTGACCAAACGTACAGGAGACATTTTAACCCCAAAATCACATGTTTTGAATCCCTTTTTAAAATTCTTTACCATACAACCTAAGGGATCCGAAATCGTTGACTCTGACGCGCCCATACTTATCAATGGAACGTCGTTGACAACGAATACTATGCACGCGTTCTTATTCAACAGTCACACCCGTTTCCTCTGGCAACAGCACCACGTGGTACAGTTACCAAGTGAAACGTACACAATAATCACTCAGGGAATTCCCGTACACACACAGCTGTTACACCAGTCGCTAAATAATCAATATTATGCCCTTTGGCGAAACTATACAGTCACCCACGCTATAATTCTCTATATATGAATTACCCGTCTATAACACACCCCAGTAACATCGTCTTTTACTAGTATCGGTTACAGTACGGTTAGCATAGGTCAAAGCACAATTTAAGGTCACAATACAATTATTAGTGGTTATGGTGTTAAACATGCAATAGACGACAATGATTAGTACTTATATACAGTGTCAGTAAATATACAGGGTTATGGTACCGTGCACTATGATACAGCAACACACTATTAACACTCTCGCTAGACGGCTGAGCTCGCGCTATCTAACAAGATATACACTTTACTAACAATCTTTAACACATTTACAATCCCAACTAAACTATTGGCCAGTACCTTGAATGGACTACCTAAAACTATATACACCCGTTTTGGTTAGCCACACTGCCCAAGCACCACATATAGCGAACTAGAGGGCGGAATTTACAAAATTGCCCTTCTAGTCTATTTACTCTATCCAAAAGTCTAGTGGGTTCCAAATTTACACGCCTTCCCACTTAGCCAAGATAGGTTGAGAGCTAGCGAACCGAATTTACACAGGCGCCGCTTAGTCTCCCGGTCCCTCCGACCTAGCGAACGTAATATACACCCTAGAACGCTAGTCTAGACAAGACACCGGTGTCCGGCTAGGGCTATTTACACAGGACCCCGCCTGACTAACCAGATCAAACGGTCTTACTAAAGAGCGTTCGATCGAGCGGTGCGCCTTCGCTCCTTCCCTCCGACAGAGGGGGCAGATTCCATACACAGATTTAAACCCCTTTTGGGCCTACCGCACAATCGGTATACCCCTAGTGGGTCTGCCGTCTAAAACAGCAGTTGTCTTACCTCCTCGCTCCTGAACCTGAGTTCACACTCATCGACGGGGACACCCCAGCACTTCTTACGTAGAGGCCGATGATCTCCTGGACAACAGACCAGTGGCGCCGAGACGAAGGGAGGTCCACGCAGAAGTTCAGGGGTGCAGCCGTAGAGAACGTGGGCAAAGATAGACCGTCTCACGCCTCTGCCTCTCAGCTACCGTTGAACGATGAGCTTCCCGGCCAATGCACCAAATGATACCGGAGAAACTGACGGAAGCAAAGCACAGAGGGATGGACACAGGTTTCTTCAGGAAGGAAGAGATTCTTTATTGGATCACCGATCGGGACTCAGAGGGACTAATGTCACCAAAAATACAGCAAGTTCTGAGCCCTGAACAATAGTGCAGGCTCCCTATATAGGCACATAACTCCTCCCATATTAAGCTCCACCCGCACATTCTCTTGACCAATCATTACAAATAAGAATTAACTTCCTGCTTGACCACATGGCTTGTCCAGCACAATGGAGGAGGGGAATACTACATCCTGTATTCTTGCACATGCTCCGTACACTACTGATCGTATCTTGCCTCGTGCAACCAACTGATCGATACGTCAGCATATGCACGTACACATGCCATGTGGTAATCTCGGCCTACTAAATTTATTTTTACCGAGATTCCACCACAATTTCTGTTCTGAGAAATTTTATGTGAATTACTAATAATGTAATTTATACTCAGAAAGCTCCCTATTAAAGCAGAGCACGTTGAGGTCACACAAGTACATGGTGTCGCGCCCCCACGCTCCTCCTCTGCGCTCCAGACCTCTTCCTTTATAAGTTGATTCCTGGTGACCGGTCGATGCTCTCTCTCCTCATAATTTCCAAGTCAAATATCAAACAGCATTGCACTTGACTTGCTTTACACTTTTAATATTTAACTGTGAGTGACTAACTGCTCGCACACCTCAAAGGGCGGCCCTGCTGGCACATAATGCAAGATACACAGACTCACTCAACCCCGCCCCCCCAATCTGGCACCCTGCCTAGAGTCCTGGGCAACCTTGATTTGGCTCTGCTTGTAAGGTATGTATAAAAAGGTGATTTGAAAAAGAAAAACTAGGGGTAAGATTGAGGTTGGAGCATAAGGGGTTAAGACAATGTAGCTGCTGTATCTACAGAGCTACAATCATGTGTGAGATTCTATCTATACATGATGAGAGGGTGGGTGTAAGAGAGGGACAGAAATAGAGCCAAAAATGCAAACATATTGGTAGGTGTATCAATAAAAGAAAGGGTGGTGGAATAGGCAGAATTCATAGAGATAAGTCATTATAGGTATGTGCATTGGTAAGTAAGCAAGCCAATTACAGAGTAAGGCTGGTTGTAAAAAACAAACAAAACAACATATTGGAGAATAAATAAAGGTGAAAGGTTACAAACAGTATGGCTAAAAGACGTAGCGGTTATAAACCCGAATGTGATAAACGTTGACTTAAGTCAGAGCTTCTGTCACCAACTTTTGTAAATTCCCACAGCAGTAGCTAGTGATGGCTGTAGGAATAAGGCTTGTTCTGCGCGTGTTCATGAGAGTTGTTCTATGGACGACCTCACGGCCTCCTCCATAGATCCCTGTCTAAATGTCTTGTACCCTCTCTCATACGCCAGAGTACAACACTGACGCTGCTCCTGTTGGATAAAGCTCTAGGAGGTGAAGAAATAAAATGGCATCACCCACTAGGGAAAATGTCAAGGAATTATATCTACCTTTAGGTTCACCCTGCCAGCCTCCGCACTTAAACCGGTTATGGCAACTTCAGGTGTCTGCACAAAATATTCACAGTCCCCGTAGGTGACAGAGCTGATTTAATTAAAAAAAAACAAAAAAAAAACAATCAAAACATTTGTAGTATCAAAGTAAGTGCCTCTTAGAGATGCTTGTAGATCACATGACTAATAGACCTCATGACTAATAGATATGCAGAGTTGATAAAAGCTGACTTACTAGCTTGCGATTGCATATGCATATTTAGTTTATAACATACACACCTCTTCTTTTTTCTTTTTTTCTTCTGTGGCAGGATCGATCTATCCATGAGTAATGAAAGATAGCTGCAGACATAAAATTACAGCGAGTACATTTTGCGTATTTGTGCATTTTTTTCTTTTACTGACCTGGTAATAGGATGTTTTTATGTGAACAGATGCATACAGGCACTATATTTAGTTTTTGTTTTTTCTTCAGGGCAATAGCACTCATATATTGAATATCGCTGCTATGTGTCACTGTTTGCTCACTGCAGTACAAAGTATTTCAGCAAATCACTTAGACTCTATTTGTATTACACCTACTTTTATTGGAAATCTTCAAAAATATTTAAACAGTGAGAGCAAAGCAGATAAGCCTTATCTAGTTGTCTGAAAATCATTTCACACTTTCCCATAATAACATATTCTGCTATTTCACACTTGAATTTTAAATAACTATCTAATCAAAAGAAAAACTTGGGGTCAAACGGACCATAGTTACTCAGGTTGAAATGTTTACATTTTGCAACAAAAAAATACTTTTGGACCTCATATCTTTGCTTGTATCAAGAAATTGCTACCGCCTACCGCACAAAAATTATATCCCTGAATATCCATTAATCCCTTGGATTAAGATCAGGAATGGCGTCCCTCAATAAAATATATAAATTTACTGTGTGGAATTTGTAATCAGTCATGTTTTAGATTACACGTAAAATTACATGAATCTGTAATTTTACATTTTAGGGTTTTTGCATTTTTTTTAAAAACCACCAATCCCCCAGAAGTGACATGTCTACTTTCATAGCAACAAATGGGTCCTGCACACATTTTCTTTTACCAAAGGTGAAAACTCCCATTTGTTGGGTAGAAGCAAACAATGAAGGCAAATGTTTTAAGCCATGTAGGAGTCTTTCTTGAACATTACCATCTTCTTTTTCTTGGTCCTTTTCTTTGGAAAAATCTAGCGATTTAATCTGCGAGGAGCTGGGCCAATCTTGCACTCTCAATAATGTGCAAGAGTACATGATGGGGTCTATGTAAAAAAAATAATACAAAACTGCAGAATCTTCCATGTATGGTCAATTTTCCATGAGATGATATATGCATGTGAAATATGTAAGAAGATGCATATTCCAATACTAGCTCAACTGGATGGTAACTTGTGAGGGATAAGGTAGCATCCTTATGATAATCTTCTAACGTTGCTTCTAAAGGGACACAAGAATAATTACCTTACAGGAAACCTCTTCCGGTATTTCTGCAATATCCCACTCCCAGTGAGAAATAGAACTACAGATCATGTTATATAAACAAGATGTGCACGAAACCAATACAATTTTTACATTATCCACTTATTATCCCTCCTCTGATCCACCTGTGCTTCTCCCAAAGTCTTCTTTGATTTTCCTTGCTTGCAACACATCTTCAAGTAGGGCAAATCTCATCAGAATCGTCACGTCACTCCATTCCTATCCTCCCTAACCAACAATAGAAGCGCTGACCAGGGGATTTTCATAGCAACCACAGCACATGCGAAGTGGTTACGATGGGTGGAGAACTGTCAGGTATAGCATGGCATGTATTTCGTCGCCGGAACCCACTTCCGGGTTCACGGCGCTCAGCCCCGCCCCTTTTTTCTGACGCGGTCCCTCCACGATACTTAGGAAGACCGCGCCAGATTCAAAGGGCTGGATTATTCGCACAGGTGCTGCAGAAAGATCAGCTGCTCTACTTTTTGATCCTACCTGCTCCACTTCTAGACCTCGGCTAGTAAAACAGATTTCTACCTTCTCCACTTCTCGACCTCGGCTTGGAAACGGATTTCTACCTTCTCCACTCCTAGACCTCGGCTTGTAACACTGAATTCTACCTTCTCCACTCTCAGACCTCGGCTTGTTAAAACGGACTTCCCCACTCTCCACTCCTAGTTCTCAGCTTGTTGAAACGGACTTCTAATTTCTCCTTCATTGGGTGAATTAACCCTTCCAGTGCCAGAACTGCCTTTAAGTTAAGTAATACTTTTACCAAACAAGCCAATTCCTATTATTTATGTTACACAGTATCTAAAACTCACTAAAGTGTCACTTTGTCTAATTATTCCTCTTATTCATAAGGGATTGCTACAAAGCCTAATTTTTCCTTCATGTGTATTTAAAGGTACAGTGACCATTGTTTCATATCAATATAAAAGGAGGTGAAACTTATTGTTGCTGCAACCAGGAAATTCTGCAGTTGAGTTCCAATTAAAGAAGTATTACAAAATAAATATTACAGAATAATCCAGCCTTTATTCAATGGAACCAGCAGATATCAACTCTCAAGTTTCTGCCCTAACCAATAGAGTGGATACGATTGCTCAAGGGTTACAGGAACTGCAAATTACAAATGAGAGAATATTAACCTATGTTAGAGACATTCAAGGTCATCTTCCTCATGCCGCTCTTCAATCGGCTGGTGATCCTGCTGTCTGTAATCCAGAAAAATTTTATGGAGATAGAACAAAGTACAGAGAGTTTTTGAATTCTTGCAAACTACTAATAGCTTTAAAACCTAGATCTTATCCCACCGAAAGATCCAAAGTCTGTTCAGTGATCTCTTTTTTAAGAGGTGAACCTATGGCCTGGGCCCATTCCTTTTTGGAAAATGATGATCCCATATTAGATTCATTGGATGAGTTCTTTAAGCTATGTCTTTATTATATGAAGATCCTTTTAAACAAACTACTGCTGATTTAACCATCAGAACATTACACCAAAAGAATAGACCTGTTGAAGATTATATTGCAGAATTCAAAAGATGGGCTACAGAAACCCAATGGAATGACATTACTTTACGCAATCAATTCCGTCTCGGATTATCTGAAGCTGTGAAAGATGAACTCTCTCGTACAGAACTTCCTCCTACCTTAAATGCATTGATTCAACTGTCTATCAGTATTGATAGACGTCTAAGAGAAAGAAAAGCTGAAAGGGTTCTTACTAATTCTACCTGGAGAAAACCTTTCACTACTCTAAAACTACCTGAAAAAATTTCCTCCACAAACTGAACCTATGGAAGTAGGTATAATAAAAAGTCCTCTTACTTCTGAAGAAAGAATAAGAAGGAGACAACTAAACTTATGTATGTATTGTGCTTCGAACGAACATCTAATTTCCGAATGTCCTCTACTGAAACATTCAAAAGGTGGTAAGCTTCATTCATCTACCTCTATATTGAACGTTTTTCAAAAAAGAAAAGCATCTACTTATTTTTCTATATCTCTAATATTACAGTGGGATACAAAAAGAATCGTGACTGAGGCCATCATTGATTCTGGTGCTAATGCAACTTTTCTTGATTTTTCTTTTGTTTCAAAAAATAAAATTCCTTGTGTTCAAAAAACTAACTTTATTCCAATCAGAGTTATTAA
This sequence comes from Pelobates cultripes, assembly GCA_933207985.1. NCBI lineage: Eukaryota > Metazoa > Chordata > Amphibia > Anura > Pelobatidae > Pelobates > Pelobates cultripes. Next base: position 88,208,440 of record OW240920.1, read on the forward strand.
CGGTTCATTTATATCCTCAGGACCCATCAAAGATGAGACAATCCCTCTAAGAATGATTACCAACAGCGTACATTTCGAATTCATTACATTTGATATTATTAAATCTCCACTTTATCCCGTCATTCTAGGAATTAATTGGTTACAAACCCATGATCCTTTAATTAAGTGGTCTCCCTTCTCCATCTCCTTTGCTTCTGATTTCTGTAAAAAAACGTGCTTACAACACATTCCTATTCTCCAAACTACTAAAGAACCAGTTATACTTCCATTCTACTCCGATTTTGCAGATGTCTTTTGTAAAAAAGAAGCGGAAACACTTCCTCCTCATCGGGTATATGATTGCCCAATAGATCTCATACCCGGAGCTCCTATTCCTTATGGTCATATTTATCCACTCTCTGAAAAGGAGTTGGAAATTTTAAAAGAATATCTTAATGAAAATTTACGCAAAGGGTTCATCAGACCCTCGACCTCCCCAGCTGCTTCTAGTATTTTCTTTGTGAAGAATAAAGACCAAACCATCCGTCCTATTATAGATTACAGAGCCTTAAATAAAATAACTATTAAAAATCGTTATCCTCTTCCACTAATAAATGAATTAATTGAAAGGTTAAGAACTGCAACTATATTCACTAAACTCGACCTTCGAGGCGCATATAACCTCATTAGAATAAAACAGGATGATGAATGGAAAACCGCCTTCCGGACAAGATATGGTCTCTACGAATATCTAGTGATGCCTTTTGGGCTCTGTAATGCCCCTGCAACATTTCAACATTTTATAAATGATATCTTTAGAGATCTTCTGGATATATGTGTTATTATCTACTTAGATGATATCTTAATATATTCTAACAATTTGGATGAACATAGAAAGCATGTTAGATGGGTTCTATCTAGACTGAGAACTCATAAATTATACGCTAAACCAGAAAAATGCCTTTTTGAGGTTACTGAATTCTCTTTTCTAGGATACATTATTTCACCTCATTCTTTGAAGATGGATAATTCCAAAATCAAATGTATTATTAACTGGCCCGCTCCTACTACTACAAAAGAATTACAACGTTTTCTTGGATTTGCAAACTTCTATAGAAAATTTATTAGAAACTATTCGGATGTATCACATCCTCTTAACCTCCTCAACAGTAGTAAACGTCCTTTCAATTGGAATAAAGATGCACAAACAGCCTTCGACGAATTAAAAAAAAGATTTACAACTGCACCTATTCTACAACTACCTAATCCAACATTCTTATATGTTCTTGAAGTTGATGCATCAGATGCAGCCATCGGAGCAGTTCTTTCTCAACAAAAGACTCCACAAGATCCACTTCATCCAGTTGCCTTTTTTTCAAGATCCTTGAGCTCTGCTGAAAAAAATTATCCTATTGGTGAAAAAGAATTATTAAGTGTTAAAGCTGCCTTCGAAAATTGGCGTCATCTTCTGGAAGATACAAAACAACCTATAATAGTTTATACTGACCATAAAAATCTTGAATATCTCTATACTAACAAAACCCTTACAGCTAGACAAGTTAGATGGAACCTATTTTTTTACCGATTTAACTTCCAATTAATATACAGACCTGGAACTAGAAATAAAAAGGCTGACGCTCTTTCTCTAATTCCTTCTAAAACTACTACTGATGATTATCCTCCTAACAAAATAATAGGGATCCTCTCTTCTCTTCATGATGACATAAAGAATTTGAATCAGAAGGATCTTGAACTTCCCAAAACACCTATACTAACAAAAAAGGATGGTATATTTTATTTTAAAAATAGAATTTATATTCCTCCCATTCTTAGGAATAAATTACTTAAGATGGTTCATGATTCACCCCTAGCTGGACATCCTGGAATAAAGAAAACACTTGAACTAACTTCACGATATTATTGGTGGCCTCGCCAGGATAGAACCATTGAATTATATGTCAAAACATGTCCTATCTGTCAAAGGTCTAAACCAGAACATAATCAACCTTTTGGATTACTACTTAACTTACCTATTCCAGAAAAACCTTGGCAATCCATTTCTATGGATTTTATCGTTGATCTTCCACCTTCTCAACATTTCACCACTATTCTTGTCGTTGTGGATCGCTTCACAAAAATGTCCCATTTCATTTCCTTAAAAAAATTACCCTCCTCTGTAGAATTGTCTAAGGTCTTTATTGACAATATTGTGAAACTTCATGGTCTTCCTGAAGAAATTATTTCTGATAGGGGGACACAATTTACCTCCAAATTCTGAAAAGAGATGTGTCTCTCCCTTCAAATTCAACGCAAACTCTCTTCCGCTTATCATCCCCAAACTAATGGGCAAACAGAAAGGGTTAATCAATGTTTGGAACAATATCTTCGATGTTATTGTTCATACCTCCAAGATGACTGGACCACATGGTTACCTATGGCCGAATTTTCTTACAATAATACCATTCATTCTAGTACGAAAATGACTCCTTTCTTCTCCAACTATGGTTTTCATCCGTCTTCATTCCCCATCCAAACCATTACTTCATCCAATCCTACTGTTACATCAAAAAACGAATTTATGTCTTCTCTATTTCTCAAATTACGGGAGAATCTTCAACTCGCCCAAAATAACCAGAAAAAGTTTTTTGACAATAATAGAAGAATTCCCCCTCCTTACAAGGTAGGGGATCTTGTCTGGCTCTCTTCAAGGAATATTACCACAAGCCGTCCTTCAAAGAAATTGAGCTCTCTTTTTCTTGGTCCCTTTCAAGTAATTACTATCATTAATGATAACGTTGTTAAACTAAAACTTCCTCCAAGTTTTAAACTTCATCCAGTATTCCATGTCTCCTTGCTTAAACCACACATCCCTGATCCTTTTTATAGAGAAATAGTAACAACTCCTGAACCTATCATTGTCCAAGGTGAAGAAGAATATGAAATTCACAAAATTTTGGATTCTCGTGTCCACCGTGGCTCCTTACAATACCTTGTTAGATGGAAAGGTTATGGAGTTGATGAAGACACTTGGGAAGATTCATCTAATGTACATGCTAGGAGGTTAGTTACTGCCTTTCACAAACGCTACCCCTCCAAACGAAATAGTGCACCCAGAGGATGCCCCATGAGAAGGGGGTACTGTCAGGTATAGCATGGCATGTAATTCATCGCCGGAACCCACTTCCGGGTTCACGGCGCTCAGCCCCGCCCTTTTTTCTGACGCGGTCCCTCCACGATACTTAGGAGGACCGCGCCAGATTCAAGGGCTGGATTATTCGCACAGGTGCTGCATGAAGATCAGCTGCTCTACTTTTGATCCTACCTGCTCCACTTCTATACCTCGGCTAGTAAAACGGATTTCTACCTTCTCCACTTCTCGACCTCGGCTAGTAAACGGATTTCTACCTTCTCCACTTCTCGACCTCGGCTTGTAAACGGATTTCTACCTTCTCCACTCCTAGACCTCGGCTTGTAACTCTGAATTCTACCTTCTCCACTCCCAGACCTCAGCTTGTTGAAACGGACTTCTAATTTCTCCTTCATTGGGTGAATTAACCCTTCCAGTGCCAGAACTGCCTTTAAGTTAAGTATTACTTTTACCAACCAAGTCAATTCCTATTATTTTTATTACACAATATCTAAAACTCACTAAAGTGTCACTTTGTCTAATTATTCCTCTTATTCATAAGGGATTGCTACAAAGCCTAATTTTTTCCTTCATGTGTATTTAAAGGTACAGTGACCATTGTTTCATATCAATATAAAAGGAGGTGAAACTTATTGTTGCTGCAACCAGGAAATTCTGCAGTTGAGTTCCAATTAAAGAAGTATTACAAAATAAATATTACACTGCCTGCCCGTGTGTGTGAATGAATGTCTGTCTGTGTGTGTGACTGTCTGCCTGTGTGTGTGTGTGTGTGTGTGTGTATGACTGCCTGTGTGTGTTTGTGTGGCAGTCTGCCTGTGTGTGTGTATGTGACTGCCTGCCTCTGTGTGTGTGTGTGGATGTCTTCCTGTGTGTGTGGATGGCTGCCTGCCTCTGTGTGTGTGTGGCTGTCTGTGTGTGTGTGTGTGTGGCTTTCTGCCTGTGTGTGTGTGTGTGGCTTTCTCCCTGTGTGTGTGTGTGGCTGTCTGCCTTGTGTGGCTGCCTGTGTGTGTTGCTGTCTGCCTGTGTGTGTGTCGCTGTCTGCCTGTGTGTGTGTGGCTGTCTCTGTGTGTGTGACTGCCTGCATGTAAGTATGTGCGTGTAAGACTGTATGTGTGGCTGTGTGTGTGTGGCTGTCTGCCTGTGTGTGTGTGTGTGGCTTTCTGCCTGTAATTGTGTGTGAGTGTGTTTATCTACCTGTAACTGTGTATGTGTGTTACTGTCTGTACCTGTGTATTTCTGCCTGATCCTGTGTATGTGACAATCTGCCTGCAACTATGTGCATGTGGTGGATTTGACAGTGTATATGTATAACTGTGTGCATCTGACTGTGGGAATGTGTACACATAACTCTGCAAAAATATACACCTGCATTCACACACAGGTCTAAATGCATGTTTTTATCTGAATTAAATAACCATCACACACAGCCAATAAACCCAGCACCCAGCACACATATGACATACAACCAATACACGCATATCACACACTGTTAATACACCCATTACAAATATCACACACAGCCAACACATAGCATACATGTCACAAACAGTCATCACATCTATCACATACACAGACAACACAAACATTACATCATACATGGATGACGAGTGGGGGGGCGCTGTGATGATTTTTCGCACAGGGCGCCTAAAGGCCTATGGCCGGCCCTGCACACACACACTTCATACCC
>OW240920.1:88213353-88268758 GCA_933207985.1 Pelobates cultripes
GGGGTTTGGGAGAGGGAGGACCACTAAAGGGGGAAAGGACCACCAAAGGGGGGTAAGTAGGGCGGACCACTAAGGAGAGGGGAGGAGGGTAAGGACCACTAAGGGGGTGGGGGGAGGAGGGGAATGTCTACTAAGGGGTTTGGGAGAGGGAGGTCCACTAAGGGGAGGGATGGAGGAACACTAAGGGGGAGTGAGAAGACCACCAAGGGGGGGACTACAGGGGGCCAAGGGAGAGCACTAAGGGACAGGAGGGAAGGGGAAAATCAATAATTGACAGGAGGGTGAGCACTATGCAAAAAATTTAAAAAATAAAGAGCTGCTCCCCTCTCAGTCCCTATCCTACCCCACAAACCCTCTCTTTTACACTACACACATACACAATGCATCCCCCCACAAACACACACACAGAAACATACAATGCATTCCTACTCACACACAGACACACCCGAAACACACAATGCATCCCTTACGTTCACACAAACTCATTCTCTTACACACAGAAACAAAATACATCTCTTACACAATCAATGCACCCCTTACAGACACACACTGCATTCAATTAAATACACAGAAACACACCTTGCACCCCTTACACACACACACACCCAGAAACAAACAATGCATTCCTTACACGCAAACACACACTGCATCCCCTATAAACACACTACATCCCTTACAGAAATTGGTATCCCTATACACTACATTCTATAAGAACACACACACGTTGCATCCTCTACAATAACACATAAAACATCACATACACTCCACTTCCTGTGAGAGAACTCACGGGTGGGCCATGTAGGTGGATTTATGGGTGGGCATTGTAGGCATACTCACGGTCAAGCCCTGGGGGCCCAGACCCTGAGCTGTGTAAGGGGCCCTAAAAAATGGAGCTACTTCCTGTTCGTTAATTGTTGTGAGCACTGTTAAAAACAGTCTCCAGAGAGCCTCTTCTACACCAGACCTGTGGAGCCAGACAGAGCCCATCATCAGCCTCTTGTCCTCATCTGGTGGTAAGTAGGCAATCCAATATATTATTAGTGGCACTAATCTCTAATTTACCTCACATTAAATGGATACTATAGTCACCAGAAGCACTACAGCATAATGTAGTGATTCTGGTGTCTATAGCCTGTGCCTGTAGGCTTTTTAATGTAAACACTGTCTTTTCAGATAAAATACACTTTGCGAAGAATGGCAGAGCATATGGGCAGGGCATTGTGATGTCACATGGTGGGCAGGACATATGGGGGGGGGGCGGCAAATTTTTTTTTGCCTAGGGCGGCAAAATTCCTTGCACCGGCCCTGTGTGTATCTACATGTGTTAGTGTGTATATCTGCACTGGGAGAAGCAGGGAGAGTCTGGGGCAGAGTAGAGGCAGGGAGCGCCTGAGCCAGAGAGGCAAGGAGAGCCTGGGGCAGAGGAGAAGCAAGGGGAGCCTGGGGCAGAGAAAACCATATACATTTGAAATAATAGCAAATATAGTAATAAACATTTTGCTAATATGAGGGGTATAATTTATGGAAATGGGCTGCCAAGAGGTACTCAAGTGAAAACAGGTTGGGAACCACAGATATACATAAATTCATGGAGATACAATATCTTCAAATATCATTATTCTAATGGGAAACATTCATAAGAACAGCATAAACACCTAGTAAATACATTTGCTATATTTTTACCAGAATACTAACTTCTCAATTATAATGGTGTCATCAATTATCAAACTATAATAAAATGTATTAATAATTGCAATTTGTTCAAATAAATTTTTTGTGTTCATAGTGCAAATGACTCATAACTACCTTACGAAATTAAATAAATAATGTTGTGCTAGATTTGGATAATTATTTAATATATATAATAAAATATATACATATATTTATTTTTTCATTTCCTTAAATAATTCTTGATTGGAAATCCAAATTAATAATCACAGATTTGCATAAAGATGTGATGTATATTGTTTTGACCGAATTCTTGACCAGATTCAGGCTGTTGGCCTTTAGTGAATAGCCTTGACATTGTAATAACACAGCACAAAGTCAGGTGATGAAGCTGTAATATATAAATATATAAATATATATATATATGTAATAACTTAGATCACAGCCAGGTGATAACATTGTAATATACATTGTAATAGTGCAGCTAACAGCCAGGTTCTAAAGTTGCAATATACAGTGTAATGACGCAGCCTGCAGCCAAGTGATAAAGCTGCAATATACAGTGTAATAACGCAGCGCACAGCCAAGTGATAAAGTTGCAATATACAGTGTAATGACGCAGCTAGCAGCCAGGTGGTAACGCTGCAATACACAGTGTAGTAACGCAGTAATACACAGCGTAATAACGTAGCTCACAGCCAAGTGATAGAGCTACAATATACAGTGTAATTACTCAGGTAACAGCCATTTGATAACTCTGCAATATACAGTGCAATTACTCAGCTCACAGCCAGGTGATGACGCTGCAATATACTGTGTAATAAGGCAGCTCACAACCAGATGGTAAATCTGCAATGTACAGTGTAATAATCACTCACAGCCAGGTGATAAAGCTCTAATACACATTGTAATAACGCAGCTCACAGCTAAGTGATAAAGCTGCAATATACAGTGTAATGACGCATCTCGCAGGCAAGTGATAAAGCTCCAATACACATTGTAATAACGCAGCTCACAGCTAAGTGATAAAGCTGCAATGTACAGTGTAATGACGCATCTCGCAGGCAAGTGATAAAGCTCCAATACACATTGTAATAACGCAGCTCACAGACAAGTGATAAAGCTGCAATATACAGTGTAATGACGCATTTTGCAGCCAGGTGACAAAGCTGCAATATATAGTATAATAATGCAGTTCACAGCCAGGTGATAACGCTGTAATATACAGTGTAATAATGCAGCAAGCAGCCAGTCGATAACACTGCAATATACAGTGTAATAACGCAGCTCACAGCCATGTGATAAAGCTGCAATATACAGTGTAATAATGCAGGTCACAGCCAGGCGATAAAGCTGTAATATACTGTGCAATAACTCAGCTTGCAGCAAGGTGATAATATTGCCAGTTACAGTGTAATAACACAACTCACAACCTGGTGTTAAATCTGCAATATACAGTGTAATGCATTTAATTTGAAATGACTATAACATCATATATTGTAATATAACTATATCGGCATAGATTGCGATAAGACTATTCCATCATATAATGCAACATGACTATACCAGCATACATTGCAATACGACACTAGCAAACATTGTGAGATTACTACACCAAAAGAGATTGTGATAGCACTACGATAGCATAATATGTGATATGACTACACCATTATATATTGACAAGTTACTATTTAAGCATACGTTTGATATGACTACACCATGTAATATGACTATAATGGCATATATTGCAAATGGTTATGAGTTAGGGAAAACAACACACGAGAAGGATTTTGGAACAGCTATAGACATCGAACTAAGGAATCATGTTCAATATTAATCAACAGTTGCTAGGGCCAGTAATGTATTGTCATGCATAAACAAGGCATTTATTTGTGTGAAAAATATAATTTTGCTTCTTTATAAATCAGAAGAGATAGAATTCAAGGGGACTTCAAGGGGACAATTAAAGTCACAATATTCTGCATGCATTGCCACTTTTAATGGACTGACCACACTTTGAATATGCTGTGCTGTTTTGGTTCCTAGATATAAGGGCACTAGAAAAAGTGCAAATTTCAACTACAAAATTAGTAAGGGGAATGGGAAATTATAGTTATGGCAAAAGGCTAACTAATTTAATCTGTTTGGTTTATAGAAACGGTGTCTCAGGTAGGATATGATAACATATACGAGTTTATTCCGGTGCAATACTCACCATTATCTGGAAATCTGTTTAATAGGACTATGCATAGGCATGAGGTAACCTATTAAGATTGGAAGAAAGGAGATTTAGTGTAAAGCAAAGGAAATGGTTCATTAAAGTAAGAACAAAAAACTGGGGGAATTCTATATCTGAAGAGATGGTTTTATCTTGGTCTGTATAGTTTTTTAAGCAGCAACTGGACGGATTCTTGCAGAAACATAATATTCATGGATACAATATTTAAAAGAAGGAATTTTTTTTTTTAGTTTGTTGCAAAATTGGACATTTTTGCAACAAACTAAGAAAAAAAAACCCTTGGTTTGATTCTATATAAATTGGAGAATTATTTCAAATCAGCATAGTTTACCTAATTTTTGTAACATTGGACTCAAAGACTTTCAAATATCCCTTTTTCATAAATGTAAAGTGCTGTGGAATATGTTGGCGCTATACAAATGCTAATAATAATAACAGGACAGAACAATGCTCTATTTTGTGCCAGAAAGAAATCACAAAGTGACAGACTTACAGTTAGGAAGACAAACTGTAACACTCTAACTGGGTCATAACCATAGGCGTGCGCACGGGGTGTGCCGGGTGTGCCTGGGCACACCCTAATCCCCGTGGCACGCCTATGGTTTGAGTCCTGCAGGAACAGCGTTCCTGCAGGCACTCAGTGCCCCCTGTTTCACCTCTTGCCCCTGTCATGGGAGGGCAAGAGGTGATGATTCCACCCACCCTGCAGGTCAGCGCGCGGCGAGGGAGCTCTCTGCTCTCTGCTTCCTCTCGCCGCGCGCTGATGCCGGGAGCCGGAATATGACGTCATATTCCGGCTCCCAGCTCCAGCAGACAGCCCGCGCGGCGAGAGGGAGCAGACAGCAGAGAGCTCCCTCGCCGCGGCTGAACTGCGGAAAGGCGCCCGCCCCCACTGGACCCCAGGGAAAAGTCCACCAGCACTCCAGGTAGGAGGCTGGGTGGACATTTTTTTTTTTAAATTAAAATATAATAATTTGTGTGTGTGTGTGTGTGTGTCAGTGTGTCTGTGAGTGTGTGAGTATGTGTCAGTGTGAGTGTGTGAGTATGTGTCAGTGTGAGTGTGTGTCTGTGAGTGTGTGAGTATGTCAGTGTGAGTGTGTGTCTGTGAGTGTGTGAGTATGTGTCAGTGTGTGTTTCTGTGAGTGTGTGAGTATGTGTCAGTGTGTGTTTCTGTGAGTGTGTGAGTATGTGTCAGTGTGAGTGTGTGTCTGTGAGTGTGTGAGTATGTGTCAGTGTGTCTGTGAGTGTGTGAGTATGTGTCAGTGTGAGTGTGTGTGTCTGTGAGTGTGTGTGTCTGTGAGTGTGTGTCTGTGTGTGTCTGTGAGTGTATGTGTGTGTGTGTGTCAGTGTGTGTCTGTGAGTGTGTGTGTGTCTGTGTGCCTGTGAGTGTGTGTGTGTCTGTGAGAGTGTGTGTGTGTATATATATATATATATATATATATACACACACACACACACACGCGCGGCGTGTGTTTGTGCTTTAGGGTGCACACCCTAATGCAATAGGCTGCGCACGCCTATGGTCATAACTTGAAAGAGAGACCTAGATAGGCAGACACTATGTTATGAATATATTTCTTAGAACATCTGAAATAAAGCATTTATTGAAACCGAGTGTGTAGACCAGAAAGATCATGGTTTTAGTTAACTAGGAATTTGACATTTTATTTGAAAATATGTATATTGGAAAAATTCTCCAAAATTGCTATATTTTTACCTGGTCTGTTTTGTACATAGATTTAAAATCACTTCTCCAACAATCCACGTTTGGTCAATCTTAAATCTTAACTCTTTATCCCCAAGTCACTCTAATTTCTGCGTGTATCTGTTCCTTTGTAAAAGTCACGTATGAACTGGCTAATAGCTCAGCTGTGCTGTGTATCTGTAGGCTTGGTCAGTGCATCATAAGAACAGGATGACATCACTGACAAGACATGTGTGGGTAATGGACACCACTGATGTCATCCAGGTACATACAATTATTATATAAAGTATTAAGGAGGTATTATTTCAGGGAATAGTAATTATAGAAAAAAATATTTATAGTTTCTATTCATCTATTTACAACAACATTATGGCAAACAGCCTTTTCCAAGGGTGATTCCCTTCTCCTCTAAATTCTTTATTCTTTAGTACATCTATGACAAGCCATTAACGGCACTACTTTTAACTTATGGTGACACAAATGGTTGTGGTAATATTTATATGGACTTATCAACATCTCAACTGGTTATCATTATCCCAAACAAGATATATACTATGATCAGGCACACACAACCTGCCTAATATCATGCAGGTCCCCCTCGTGATGCCAAAACAGCTCTGATGCAGTGAGGCATGGACTCCACAAGACATCTGAATGTGTCCTGTGGTATCCTGCACCAAGACATTAGCAGCAGATCCGTTAAGCCCTGCAAGTTCTAGTCTAAAATTAGAGGGGCAAATGTTTAAAAAAATGATCAGGAAGTATTACTTTACTGAGAGGGTAGTAGATCCATGTAATAGTCTTACAGCTGAAGTGGTAGAGGTTAACATAGTGAGGGAGTTTAAGCATGTGTGGGATAGGCGTAAGGGTATCCTAGATATAAGATTAATGACAGTATTCAGAAAATTGTGCAGACTAGATAGGCCGAATGGTTCTTATCTGTTGTCACATTCTATGCCTCAAAGTTGGAGGTGGGGCCTCCGTGGATTGGATTTGTTGTTCCAGCACATCTCACAGATGTTCAATCGGATTGAGACCTGGAACATTTGGAGGTCAAAACAACACCTTGAACTATTTGTGCTCATATCATTTCTGAACAATTTTTGCAATGTGGCATGGTGTATTATGCTGCTGATAGAGGCCACTGATATCAGGGTAAACACTTACCATGAAGGTGTGTATGTGGTCTGCAACAATCTCTAGGTAGTTGGCATGAATCAAAGTAACATCCACATGAATGTCATGACCCAAAAACACCCAGTGTGAGCAAAAAACCTTATAGGCAAAAATTAAACTCAGCTTTTTATCTGGAACAATTCCCTCATCAATGTTATGAATTCTGTTTTTACCTAGGGCTGCTATTCCCTAAGTAAACATACAGTTATACAATGAATTCTTAAAAAATTACGCTAACCCATGCCCTCCCATTTCCTCGTCCTATGTTGCCAAGTTTTCTATTTATACTTCTCATACAGAAGATACCCAGAAAGGGCAAAAAACCTTGTAGGAAAAATTCAACCCACCTTCCCTCTGGAACAATTCCCTTGGCGACATGAGTACTTCTGTATTTTCCAAGGACTGCCAATTCATAACAACAAAGTTATACATTGAGATATAAAAATATAAAAAATAAAACATTTTATTTTCCTTATTATCTTCTGTGCATTAATCTTTTGTCCACAATTCCCACTCAAAGATGACGAAACCTTAAATTGTATGGAGACTTTATTAAAAATAAATAAATAAACAAGTCAGGATGCGCAGCCATGATTACAGCAATCCTTTTACCAAATTTAAATTGTGTGTTGCACACTAGTCACCTTAAGGATGAGGTTTAATGCACAAAAATATAGTTCATTCTCCATCAATTTAGTGGCCAATTCAAGCTGTAAACAAAATGTCTGCTATTTGTCTTTATGCTAAAAAACATTATTTTCAGTGAAAGCAGATCCTCATTGTTCTGGACAAAAATATTAACCCAATCCATGTTAGTAAAATGCCTATTTACTCAAAATAACTATAATCAGCATTATCCAACTTTCTATGTGATTTACCTAAAATGTCTGCTAGAGAGTTTCCCCTTTAACATCGACTAACACCCTCATTAACAAGATGGCGCTGGAATCTTGGGGAGATCTCCAAGATACCAGTGACATCCCACCCGGTAGGAAGAGCAATAACCAATTATTGATGTATTATTCCATGTTATCTCTGACAATGCATATGATTTTGCTTTATAAGGGACTGTAGCAGAGAGGCAGTATAATCCACGATATCTCCGCTGGGTAACAGGAACAACAAAGGATAATCAGGGAATCAGCATACAATAATCCAAACAGCACTGCAGTAACCCTTCCTTCCCAAGAACTAGACGACACATAGGCTGGGAGTCAACTGAGGTCTTTTAATTCAGCTCCACAATTTATACAAGTCCCCATGCAAGGGGTTTCCTGAGTCCCCTCCTAGGGGCATTCCCAGAGGGGACTACATGGGGGACTTACAATACAGGGCATTTCTCCCATCAGGCACTGCTGCACGAGAGGGATCCTCCCACAGGAATGTACCGTTAAGTGGATTATCCCTCTGTGCAGCAGAACTTACAATTCGCATTAAATTCCATAACTTCATGAATATCTGGTTCATTTAAACTAATGGACGTTCGGTAGATATCTGGGGTCTGAGCGCATCATTCGTGAGATTACCGCTCAGATCCCAGCTAAAACAACTGAACGCCGTACGAAAAACACATTCACCAAAACATAGTTTTAGAATACCGATTATGTATAAGGGAACAAAATACCGAATGTCCCGGACCTCCCGAACGGCCTGGAAGCTCAGCGGTGTTCGTGCCGTCGAGTAGCCGTTTTTAGTACCATGCGCTCGACGACCAAACACCGCTGAGGGAACAAAGGATCCAAGATGGTCGGTAGTCAAACGGCGGCCACCCAGGAGAGCCTCTAATTAACGATTGCAACATTGTTGCAATCGGTTAATAGGCGCCACATGCCTCTAAGTGTGTGGGCTATTAAAGGATATCTCGTTCGGTTCCCGAATGGCCCGCAAAGGTGCCATTCGTGAAACGAAGGGGAATCAGCTATCTGCGTTCGGCAGATAGCACAGGCAGGCAATACATCATTAACATTGCATTACAATACACGCTGGAACACACAATAGGAACCCCATACCGGCAACCCTTAAAGGGACAGTACAGATGTATTTATTAAGTGGCTAGGTTTGCCACAGGGACATGCTGTCCCCCCAGAATAAACATTCCTCAAGTTTTTCATTAACCCGAAACCTGTGTTTGGTGTGAATTACTTTAGGAGCGTGCACGCATTATTTCTTTAATTTGGCCAGGGGCAGATACCCAAGATAATCAATTTATTGATTGATTCCACATCATTTGATGCCCAACGTGGGGCCCGAATCTCGCCGGTTCGGACGGCCAGAAAACGAGACCAGAGCGGACCTCCGGAAAGTGGGACAACCGGAGCCTAATCACCTCCTAAATACAGTGATTTGCCTGTATTCTCCTGTTTTGTGTCGGTCTGTCTTCGTGTCCACTTCCAGCTTCCAGAAGGCTACAAGACAGGTAATCTCTTATCCGGTGCCTTTTTAAAATGAACCTGTCGATTGTCTATCTGCCTCCTGAGTGTATCTGTGCGTGTGAGACAGCTGGTGTGTAGTTTATGTTTTAATTATCATTATAGCTTGACTGCCTAGCGGGCAGGGAACGCATCCGCCCGGTAAAGGGCTGGGAACCGCCTAGAGAAAGGTCGGGAGTATTGCTCACCCGGTGAAGGGCTGGGAACCGCCTAGAGAAAGGCTGGGAATTTATTGTAGCTTGACTGCCTAGCGGGCAGGGAACGCATCCGCCTAGAGAAAGGCTGGGAATTTTGCTGTACTGTTCAGAGTAGAACAGGGTTCATTTACTGTTTAGTTACTACTATGTTCGTAGTTTTACTGTACTTTGTTATATTATGTTTTCTATTCAGTTGTAGTCATCGTGTGGGTACCTTAGTTGTGTGTGTGTGTGCTGTGTGGCTCGTCCTTGATTCTGGATTATGTGCACATCTCTACCTCTGTGACTCCTGTAAATGTCTTCTGATTAGTCTTTCCTCGTTCACCTTTTCCCTTATCCTCTACCTCTTCTGTACTTGTTGCCCAGAGCTGTGTTAGTCACCCACGCTCGCTCAGATCCGTGGCCACCATCTCAGGTGGGCAGATCCAGTGACTCGTCTACGTTTAGGGAAAACGCACAGGGATCGATGTAAACATTCCTTCTTTTTCCTCTCTCTCTCTCTGTCCCTCTTACAGGGAAAGCCTTGTTTGGTAAAAATGGGACAAGAACATGCCAGACCTTCAAAAGGCTATTTAGCTTGTGATATTGTTAAGGAGAGAGCAGGAGAAGAAGCTATGTTAAAAAGAAAGAAGATAGCAAAGATTTGTGGTTTTCAAATGTCACCCAGTGGTAGATTACAGCCAGAGTTTTGGAGGAAATTGCTTATTGATAGAGAGGGCTTGCTATTGGATAATGGGTTGACGAAAGCTGTAGAGGCTTGGTATCGGGTAGCAAGAGGACTCAAGCGGGAGGGTTGGTCAGAGGAAGAAATAGATTTTGAAGGACAAACGATTTACGTATATCACAGAAATGTTTGTAATGATAATTCGTCTCTTGATGTTCCCCGGCCACTGCCCTATGATGGCGCCCAGAATACCGTGAATGAATCTCGCCCCGCCTCCCCAGTCACTGCCCAGTCGCCACCTCCAATTGTCAAAGGCCCTTCTGTCCCCACCCCTCTGTACCCCGTTCTCGGGGCGGATGGATCCTATTATTACCCCGTCCCTCTCCCGCCTACCTCCACACTTCCCATTATCCCTGTCCCCCTCCAACTTCCCTCCGATCCTGCCCCTCTTCCACCTTCCCTTGTCGCTACTGATGCCATCCCTCTGTTACCTCTCTCCATCACTTCTTCTGACACCACCCCTCTCTCATCTTGCCCTGTCATTCCTCCTATTCCTGCTCCCCGCCCACCTTTATATACTGCCTCCCCTGACGCCCCTCTAGTTCCTCTCCCTGTTGTTCCTTCTGCTCCTGTTCCCCCCTCGCCTTCACCCGTGGTTCCCCCGTCGCATCCATATCCCTCTTCCCTCGCTATTCCCTCTACTCCTGCTCCTACCTCTCCTCTCCCCACCACCCCTTCTGTCTCCGTTCCACATTCCCCTCCTCTTCCAGCCTCTAATCCTGTTACCCCTCCCTCCTTCGACCTTCTGTCACTCATTTCCACCCTTTCTGCTTCCCTTGCTATTCCCTCTACTCCTGCTCCTACCTCTCCTCTCCCCACCACCCCTTCTGTTCCCGTTCCAGATTCCCCTCCTCTTCCTGCCTCTAATCCTGTTACTCCTTCGATCTTCCGTCACTCATTTCCGCCTTCTCTGCTTCCCTTGCTATCCCCCCCTACTCCTGTTCCTACCTCTCCTCTCCCCACCACCCCTTCTGTCCCGTTCCAGATTCCCCTCCTCTTCCCACCTCTAATCCTTCTATTCCTCCCTCCCTCGATCTTTCATCACTCATTTCCGCCCTCTCCACTCATCTCCCTCAACCTACTCAGCCCGCACCCTCACCCAATCCGGCTCCTGTCCCCGCCTCTCCCATGGCAACTCCCAGTTACCCAATCATGATCGTTGGGTCAAATGAATCTACCGTGTCGGGACAGCCTCATGCTGTAGGCGCTTCTCCTGCCACATCAGACTTCCATCCAACTACCTCCCAGTTAGTTACTCCCCAGGCCATCACTGTCGGTTCTCCCGGCTCCGATGCTTCAGCCGCTCAAGCCTCTAATTCACCAGATGTTGCCAGCTTTCATGGTCTCCCATTCCCGGTTCCCCCCGAGGATGACAATGTGCAAGGGCTTAGTTCATTCCACCTTCAAATAATAGGGTTTCCCAAATACAGGCAACCCCAGCCAACCACATCCCTGCTTTATCACTAGTGGAAGGGGCTCCCCCAATGTATGTTACGTTCAACCCATCCCAAGCTGCAACCCTAGTAACCTCTCTTCCCGACCCTAAGAAACAGCACATGCCTTCTTCCGGAGGGTTGCCCAGATTCGTAAGACATACTCAGCAGCCTGGCGTGATCTGTATTGTCTGTGTGAAATCAAGGCTGGGGATGCCTATTGGCCCGTTATGGAAAGGAGTTTTAATGACGCTCTTCTCACTACCGATATGGATTACCAGTCAGGTATTACATTCTGTGAACAGCTGCAGGCCTGGGCCCAAGATAAACCAGCTGACCAAGCCACTTGTATAAATGACATTATACAAGACAAACTTGAATCTGTAGAAAAATACCATTCAAGGTTGACTCAAACTTTCTCCGATCTGGGATTCAGTGTATATAACAAAGCATATACCCAGATATTATCCGCCGCCTTTGTGGCTGGCATTAAGGAACCCATCAGCAAAGGCTTAGTGCTTTCTCACCCCGAATACAGAATTATTCCTTTGGACACTCTCTTACTAGTTGCAAAGGGCCTAGAATCTGCTCTACAGCCACCCCAAAGGAAAAGTAATCCTCTCATGTTTTCCATTTATAGCCCTGCCACCAGACCCGGCCAGGTGCCCCCAGGTTATCCCACACTATCCACCTTGCCAGCCGCACAGGGGCAGCACATGACAACTAGGCCACAGACTAGGACATGCTTTAATTGTAACCAGCCAGGCCATTTCCGGAGAGATTGCCCACACCCCAGGGTGCCTAGACAGCCGACCACTAGACCCCCTATTTATCCCAATGCCCCTGTTGCCACATATGGTGGCCTCCAACCAGGTTACCCTCCACAGTTATATCCTCAGGCACATGCATCATATTACCCTCCTCAGGAATACGCCCAAGCTGTCTACCAACTCTCTCAATCTAATACTCACCCTTCCCCTGATAGTTATGATTCAGATGGTTTCCAACAAGATGATCACCCAGCACCGAGTCATTATTCTGTCTCGTCTTCAAGCTTCTATCTCCTTTACTGCTGATGGCCAGGTTCAATTACTAACCCCCCTTTCTCGCAAAGATACTTCAGTCCTTTGCTCTCTGCCCCTACTTCTACACATGACATCCCCCAACGAGGAAGTGAGGGTCCCAGACACCCCTAGTGCCCTGGATAGGGTTCCAACTAAGCTTTGGTGGTTACACTAATCAAAGGAGCTAATCCACCTCGAAGACCACATTGAAACCTGAACAAGCTCTTGCCATCTCCAAACAAGTTGATAGCCTGTTGGCAAAAGGTGCACTAGTCAAGTGTGTATCTCAATGTAACACCCTTCTGTTTCCAGTAAAGAAGAAAACTGAAAAAGGTCAACCAGACCAATACCGTAGTGTCCAGGACCTCCGCGCTGTTAATGAGATCACAAACCTGTGACCTGTTGTCCCTAATCCACATACACTGTTGTCACAGGTTTCTCCAACAGCTAAATTCTTCACGGTGGTTGATCTTGCAAATGCCTTTTTCAGCGTGCCCTTGGATCCCTCTTGCCAATATCTGTTTGCTTCCACACACGACCGTCAACAGTATACATTGTAACAAACCACCTCTTTTACAGGTAGGATTGTCACAGATCTTGCAGTAACCACAGCCTTCTAGGGTATAGAAAGTCCAGGACACATTCAGCTCAGTTTTCCTTTTTATTTAATAAAAAGCAGGTGCTTTAAATAATAACAAACAAACAAAATCCCTTGCTCTTACTAGACAGGAATTACTATCTGTAATTGGGTGGCTTTCCCACTTACCAATTTTCAAAAAAAAAAACGAAAATAGCTTTGCAATAAACACAAGTGTTGTTCGCTCTCCTTCAGCTCTCCTAGCTGGCTTTTTCTCCCTCACTCTGCAGCAGGCTGATCTCTTCTTTTAAAGGCCTGTCTGCTAATTGACTAGCTACAGGTAAGTGCCAATTAGTAAACCCTTAAGTCAGATCCAAATTGTGGTCTTTTACACAGCAACTAGTGCTGTTGGAGCATTGGCCCACCCTGCTCTCCAAATACTCTGCCCCAGGGACCCATACCATGTTTTGCAGAACATCAGCAATGTAGATTGCAAACATTAACATCTCTCCCTGGGGCATTTAACTGAAAATTCTCAGGTTGCTGTTTAGCAAATCAGGCCTGATGTATCTTCCATCAACCACAATTCCACTTTAACGCTCACAACATGGACTGTCATGCCTCAAGGTGCACAAAATTCCCCAACCCAATTTGCCAAAGCTATGTCAGCTGTACAAGAACCCTGGCAGACGTCCCAGACGTGGTCCTGCTCCAGTATGTAGATGATTTACTTCTCTGTGCGGATGATTTTCCAACTGCTGAACAAAATTCCGTGGATTTCCTTTGTTTCCTCGCTGATGAAGGTTGTAAAGCCTCCAAGATGAAACTCCAATGGTGCCGGCCCTCTGTGGTCTTCTTGGGGACATAACGAGAAACAGGGTACTTGCCATTACCAAGCTCTCCCTTCCGTCTAACCATCAGGCCCTTCATGCCTTCTTGGGCCTCATTACGTACTGCAGGTCTTGGATCCCTAAGGCTTCTCAACTCATGCAACCTCTCTATGATGCTTTAAAGACTGAACCTTTTTCATTCTCCTCTACAGCCCGCACCTGTTACCATGCTCTTCAAAGAGCCATCTCCTCCGCCCCTGCTTTGGGCCTACCAAACTACCAACTACCGTTCAAACTTTTCGTCTCAGAGAAGATCGGCCATGCTTCAGGGGTCCGTACTCAATCCCACGGTTCCGGTCAGCGCACTATTGGGTACTTCTCCTGCATGCTAGACCCCGTGGCCAGGGGTGGTCCTTCCTGTTTGCATGCTGTTTTTGCTGCAAGTGCCCTACTGGACAAAACTGATGACTTTGTTCTCAGACATAAACTGACGGTTCTTGCTCCAGATGGTATTGCTGCAATCCTTATATCACCATTGGGAGGTGGCTGTTCCTCTCTTTCACAAAGTCTCAAGATCTCTCATGGAAAGAACTCTGCCCAATGGCCAAGACATGCAGTACTGCAACTCAAGAACAACTCACAGTGACGTGGGTCACTAAAAGGACCATAAATTGTAAAACTGGCGGTTACCTTCGATATCACACAGAGATGTGTGAAGATATTCCTCCCACAGAACAAGACCCGGACGCCCCTCATGATTGCTTTGAACAGATGAAAATGGAAACAACCCATCTCCCAACAGTGCACGTGGCTGCTCTACCTGACCCTGACTACACTCTGTTTGTGGATGGTTCTACATTCGCAGATGCAAAGGGACAATATCATACCGGATACGCAGTCACCACAGAGGACCAAATACTCCAAGCATCTGCACTCCCATCATCTAAGTCAGCACAAGAAGCCGAACTAATAGCTCTTACGGTGGCATGCAAGATGTCTGAAGGGAAGCGTGTTAATATTTACTCAAGGTATGCCCTGGGCGTGGCTTAATCTGGAAAACCTTACAGCAACAGGTACTCCTGTGAAACATGGCGCAGCTCTCAACGAATTGATGGATGCCTTACTACTTCCTGAGGAGGTGGTCATACTGAAGGTAAAGGTCCATGGGAGACTAAATTCAGAAGAAGCACATGCCAACCATTTAGCCGACCGGGTCGCTAAGGATGCGGCAAGCCAGTGTCGGGAAGTGGACAAAAGAGTGTCCGTCGAAAAGACTCCTATTTATACTATACAAACCCTACCCACTGATCCTGATCCTAAGAGAACAACAGGCCACCACCACTCCACAAAAAAGGCAAAGCTGGAAAGACAAAGGACAGAATGACGTATACACAATCAATCTCAAATTCTGTCTACCCAAGAATATGTATCCAGCTGTCGTTCAGTGGGCTCATGGACCAGCCCACTTATCTAAGCACCTCATGAATTCTCTGATTGATAAATATTTTGAAGCACCCGGAATCACCACCTTGACACGAAATTACTGCAGATCCTGCACCATCCGTGCCAGATCTAATAACATTACTGCAAAGACCACAGCAAAGCGCCTACTTATCAAAATCATCTGCAGATACGGAGTTCCCGAAGTAATTGAAAGTGAACAGGGTACATCCTTCACCGCGTTGCTAACCAAGGAGATCTGGGCAGCACTGGGGGTGACCCTCGCATTCCACATACCCTATCACCCACAGAGTAGTGTAAGATAGAACGCATGAATGGCACTCTGAAAGCAAGAATGCTTAAAATGTCCCAAGAGACTAACCTACCCTGGCCGGAGAGTCTTTCCATAGCACTTTTTAGTGTAAGGTACACCCCAAGAGGGAAGTTTAGCTTATCCCCCTACGAAATCTTATTTGGGACAGCACCCAGGTTAGGCTGTTACTTTCCTCAGCAACTTCAGCTTCAGTCAGGTGCAATGGTAGATTATATAACTGCACTTTCTTATGCCTTGACCAAAATCCATGCACAGGTATTTTCTTCTATTCCAGATCCAGAGTCAAATACAGGCATGCATAAGTTACTTCCTGGTGACTGGGTCATGGTCAAGAAGTTCCTAAGAAAACACACTCTTGAGCCAAGGTTCGATGGTACATTCCAAGTCCTATTGACTACATCTACCTCTGTAAAGTTGGCCGGGAAGAATACCTGGATACACGCCTCGCACTGCAAGAAAGTTCCTGATCCAGAGGAAACAGATTCTACCAAATCATGAGCTTCCTGTGCCTATTTCTGCTGCTAAGCCTATTAAAGGCCCAACAAGTTGCTATTACCAAAGACAATCATGTTTACACTTTTTGGTATAATTCTTCAAACACACATGTAGCTACTTTTACCTTTGATTACTGTGATATTGTCTCTTGTACTTTTCCACAATCACAACACTCAGCAATATACAAAGACATACCAAATAAAAAGGACCCATATATTTGTGTGACAGAAGACCATTGGGGACATCACTGTAGTACCTGGAAAGCGGCGGGTTGTAATACTGTGCTTTACACAGAGTTGACAGATATGGGAAACCCTTGTTATACAGAATGACCTTGTGCAAGCCAATGGGGTCTACCCCAATGAAGCTAACCCTAAACATAGAACATCCCAGCCCAGGAGACGCTGGGGAATACGTAATGGGAATGTATTGGAAAGGAGGTGGCTCATATAACAAGTTGGGGACCTTCTATTTACAAGACATGCTTACATCACCTGACTGGGTAGACTCTACACACATAACCATTAACCCTCTAAAAGCACACATTAAAACCCTTAAAGACATGATAGCCATTGCCAATCCCACATTTGAAGACACTATGACTGAAGACCGATACTAATCTATGGCTTGAATGGATGAGGTATAATGCTAATTCACACAACAAAACTAACTGTTATGTTTGTGGTGGGGCCAGACCCCATGTGGGTACAGTGCCTTTAAATCTACCGCCCGATGTTGAGATGTGTTTCTTAAGCCTCTATGCGCAGACAGCAGTGAACTCATCAGTGTGTTAGTCATGGAAAAAGGTTTACCCAATAACCCAAGGGAATACCAGGCCACCTGATGGAATCACCATGTACCCAGCTAACTACACTTGCTATACAATACATGGAGCCACTGGTAAATTTGTAGGTATATTCCCTTCTGGCTACTGTACCACTTATCCAGAACCTCCCACTGCCCTATTAGTAAATCAAGTTAAGTCCGTGGGAGACATGTGGTGACATGCAACTTAGATAAAAAATGACTGGCCTGTGGTTGGGAGAATGTGCTCTGACCAAAGTTATCATGCCCATACATATAATTTCTGATAACCACCAAGGCCCACACGATTCACCACATACGTATCTTAGAGTAAAAAGAGAAACCCCCATTCGAGGTAGTTTCGACCCACACATATATATCGATGCCATTGGAGTACCAAGGGGGGACCAAATGAGTTCAAGGCCAGAGATGAGGTGGCGGCAGGATTCGAATCCTTGATTCCACTCATCATCGCTAACAAGAATGTTAACTGAATCAATTAAAACTACTATAACCAGCAACAATTTGTCAATTACACTAGAGATGCCCTCCAGGGCTTGGCAGAACAATTACAGACTACCGCACAAATGACATTTCAGAATCGAATGGCCTTAGACATGATCCTAGCAGAAAAGGGGGCGTGTGTAAAATACTCCCTGATACTATGACATGCTGTACCTTCATCCCAGACAATACAGGCACTAACGGCAAGGGAACCATGGCTATAGAGAAATTGGAAAGTCTTTCTGACTAATTAAAGAGGAATTCTGGAGTCCCCAATTTATGGGACAGATGGTTTGGATGGATGAGTGGATGGCAGAAAACTCTCCTTCAAGTAGGTATGGCAGTTCTTACAGTGGTAATTCTCTTTCTCTTCCTGGTTTGCTGTGTGATGCCCTGTGTGCAGAAATATTTACAGAAGACTGTAGGTCAGACTATTGACCGCACTGCACCTGCATTCCTACATCAGGATATCGACGATATGGATTGTGACACCCCACACACACCCCTTCAGTCTCACCACCTCAAACAGACAACTACTTCCCTATAGGGATAGCATAGGGACAGCGTCTGTCTCTACGGGTAGGAGTCTGATGCAGGAGATGTAGTGGGTTACTAGATACCTGCGCAATGAAGCGTCCCGGCCTGTTCAGACAGATGAGCTGCAGCCAATTAGGGACATCATTAGGGTCAGTTAGTAGATGTCTCTTTCTTTCTCTCTCTCTCTCTTTCGTAAATAGTCATTTTAAGGGGGGACTGTTGTGGACAAAAATATTAACCCAATCCATGTTAGTAAAATGCCTATTTACTCAACATAATTATAATCAGCATTATACAACTTTCTATGTGATTTACCTAAAATGGCCACTAGGGAGTTTCCCCTTTAACATCGACTAACACCCTCATTAACAAGATGGTGCTGGAATCTGGGGGAGACCTCCAAGATACCAGTGACATCACACCCGGTAGGAAGAGCAATAAATGAACCACATAACACCTAACCAATTATTGATGTATTATTCCATGTTATCTCTGACAATGCATATGATGTAATTTTGCTTTATAAGGGACATGCCGTCCCCTCGGAATAAACATTCCTCAAGTTTTTCATTAACCCGAAACCTGTGTCTGGTGTGAATTACTTTAGGAGCATGCACGCATTATTTCTTTAATTTGGCCGGGGGAAGATACGCAATATAATCAATTTATTGATTGATTCCACATCACTCATGACATATACTGTTCACATCTACTCTCTGATTGTTCTGAGCAGTATACATAGAGTTCCCTTCAACCAGTCATTCATTTGATTACTCTCTTCTACACAATGCCTTTTAGTGCTACTGACTTGTGCCCCTCCCCCATTTTTTAAATACATCTTATACTTATCAGTCTCATGTTGACAACAAAATAATAAATAAAATGAAAACATACAGAAAATAGCGCAAACACAATAAAATATAATTTGTTAAACAGAAGAGATGGAAGTCAAGGGAAGTTAGACAATTAAAGTCACAATATTCTGCATGTATTGCCAGATTTAATGCAAATGTATGCAAAAACACACAGCATTATTCACAACCTCTTACGTTTTGAGGTCTAAACTTGTGAGACAATCTCCTTGTCGGAGTAGATCTTGCAGGAAATGAATGCCTTCCATCTTGAAGTGTCTGTGAGTGGCAAAAGCATTGAGTTCTCTCAGATTGATTACCGGCCTGCAATCCCCAGTATTCTTATTTACAAGGAAAATATTGCTGATGAAGCTGTCCAGCTCCGACGCCCTTTCTATTGCACCTTTTACATAAAGGCCGGCAATCTCCTCGTCTTTGATGTGTTGCTGAGCATGGTTAACCAGAAATGGGTGCGGTATCTGCTGTTAAAACTGTCCAGCTCCGACGCCCTTTCTATTGCACCTTTTACATAAAGGCCGGCAATCTCCTCGTCTATGAGGTGTTGCTGACCATGGTTCACCAGAAATGGGTGCGGTATCTGCTGTTGAAACTATGGAAAAGCAAGCACTATCATGTAACTTTAGACCATCTGCAGAATCCATGCATCCAATTCAATCTCTGCCCCGTTCTGGAAAAAAAAAAGAAAGTCTGGCAGCAGTTCTGATAAAGAGGGACTCACCTACAAGATAGTTAGCGCATCTGTGGCCCCTTAACCCCCTAGACTGGAGAAGACACCCTCTAGTATGGGTGAGACTTAGGTTTGCCACCTGGCTGGTATTTTAGCGGCAATGACGATATTTGAGACTTCCTGGCCAGTGCCAGCATTGCTAAAATACTGGCAATACAAATGCCAATATTTTTGTCCTGATTGAAATGACACTGCAATACGGGCGGGCGCCGGCCAGCAGGGCCGGCCTTAGGTGATCAGACGCCCTGTGCGAGCCCAACATATGGCGCCCCCCCCCCCTTCAGCAAAACCTCTGCCCCTTCTACAATAGCCCTGTTCCGCCTTCTACAAAACCCTTCCACAAACCCCAGCCCCCCTTTCTACAAAAACCCTGCCCCCCTTTTTACAAAACCCCTGCCCCCTCTACAAAACCCCTGCTCCCCCTTTAATAAAACCCCTGCCCACCCTTCTATAATTTTTTTTCTCCCCCTTTAACAAAACACATGCTATCATTATATATATCAACTATACAGCAATGTTCACATAATATCACTAAAAACCTTCCCCCTCCACCAAAACCACTGCCACCCTCTACAAAAGTCCTGCACTCATTCTACATAAACCTCTGCTCCCCTTCTACAAAACCCATGCTCCCCTTATACTAAGCCCCTGCTCCCCTTCAACTAAACCCCTGCTCCCTTATACTAAACCCCTGCCCCCCTTATACTAAACCCCTGCCCCCTTATACTAAACCCCTGCTCCCCTTATACTAAACCCCTGCCCCCTTATACTAAGCCCCTGCTCCCCTTATACTAAACTCCTGCCCCCCTTATACTAAAGTCCTGCCCTGTTATACTAAACCCCTGCCCCCCTTATATTAAAGTCCTGCCTCCCCTTATACTAAACCCCTGCTCCCCTTATACTAAACCCCTGCCCCCTTATACTAAACTCCTGCCCCCTTATACTAAACCCCTGCCCCCTTCTACTAAACCCCTGCTCCCCTTCTACTAAACCCCTGCTCCCCTTATACAAAACCCCTGCTCCCCTTATACTAAACTCCTGCCCCCTTTACAAACCCCCTGGTCCCCCTTCAACAAAACCCATGCCCCCTCCACAAAATCCTTTCCCCTGCCACTTCACCAGAAATGCCTGCCCCCTCTTCTACAAAACCTCTCCTCTACACCAAAACCCCTACCCCCTTTTTTACAAAACCTCTAACCCCTTCTATAAAACCTCTGCTCCTCCCTAAACCAACCCCCTTCTACAAAACCCCTTCCCCAAAATCCCAGCGAGAAAACCTCTGCTCCCCCTTCTGCAAACCCCCACACACACACACACAAAAACAACAATCTATTTAATTTAAAAAAAAAAAAAGCAATAGTTACAACAAGAATAAACAGACTCACATTAAAGCTTGCTGCTCCCTGGAACCTCCTGACAGTGTCCCAGTCTGCCGACCTTGATACCAGCACTGACCTCCTCCCTCACACTCACTGTGCGGATCCTTCCGCGGATGACTGTGGAGGCGGAGCATGCTCTTCCTCCGTGCTCCTGACCTCCTCTCTCTCCCGGCCGCTGCTCTCTTCATAATTTGCAAGTCAAGTGCGCAGCATAATGCACTTGACTTGCTCTGCACATGACTCGGGCCGGCATGTGAGTGACTGAGTGCGAGCTGTGCTGGCCGCCCGGCGCCCCTGTTGCCATGGCGCCCTGTGCGGCCGCACAGCTCGCACACCCCTAAGGCCGGCCCTGCCGGCCAGTAGCTGGTACTGTGTGGAGAGAGGCAGGGATAGGAAGTTACTTTATCTCTCTGCCTCTCTCTACTCTCTGAAACCGCAGGGCAGCAGCTCTGAACCCTGCTCAGGCAGAAAGTTCAGCCTGCAGAATATAGTGCTCTCTGTATGTAGTAATATTCACTTGTGCAAATTAAGAAAATTTTTGAGAGTGGAATCTGAGTGGGTAATACAATCCCCACCTGGGATATATAAAGTTGGATGGAAAGTGCAACAGTGCCAGCAGGTATCTTCTGGATTAGAGAAATACCAGGACAGAAGCAGGACTAATAAAAACTGCTTCGATGTAGAAAACAAATTTTATTGCAAATTACCCAACAAATCATAAAATAAATGAAAAAGTAAAAATCTTGTTTGAAATCACAACACGTTTCGCCAAACAGACTTTTTCAAGTGATGATCAAATATAGCCCTATTATAGGGCATTTTAAAATTGAAACAATTTTAAAAATGCTGTTTTATGATGTTATCAAGTCACATGACACATCAAAAACATATGTACATTATTGACTGGATAATTATAGGGCATAAAAATGCAATAAAACATAATTTTGTTGTAAACAAACAAAGTAAGCATAGCATACGTATAAAACTTAATTTTCACCTTAATTAGTGCTTTGAAGAAATAATTATCACACAATTGGGAGGAAATACCAAAATCTACTACTCCCATGATGCTTTGTGATGTCAAATAGGAGGGTGAGATGGACTATTAAGACCGTCATTCACCCTGTGGGACATGTCTTTTGCATCACGTGGTGCAAACAAACCTTGTAAGTGTGCCAAACTTGTGACTGGTGGCGTAATGTTATTTTTCCTAGGAGGGCGGGTTATGACCAGGGCTGCACTGGGGATACAAAGCAGCCCTGGAAAAAACATTTATGCCAGCCCTATACGTCATTGTGCTATGTAGTGTGTGGTGTATATATATATATATATATATATATATACACATATATACACACACACACACACATATCTATCTATATATATATATAACCTATTTGGATTTTTCTTCCCAAGCACTACCAAGCCTCAATAAGCAAACCAGTAACCAACCTCATGCGGATGAGTTGCATTAACAACGAAACAGTTGTCCATGAGTGGTTCACTGGTTTTGCATCTTTTCCTATATTGTGTTTCAAGCTGTTGTATACTGCAAACACAGATTAAAAGGAATCCATGTTTAAAATGGAATGAGGCAAAAATGTGATTCTTTGTTAAACTAATTTGCATATGCCCACCCAGAATCCTTTGCGGTTGTAACATCGCTGCAGTTTTTTTTATTTCTGTGGGAAAAGCAAGTCTTATGGCTTGACTGGTGTGCAGATTTTTGTTTAACATTGTATTAACTGTATATATATATATATATATATATATATATATATATATATATTGTTATATTACTTCTTCTAATTCAAAATATTAGTCCTTTCAGGATAATTAAACTTAAATTAAATTATACAGTAAAGCATACTTACATACAGACACAGACAATCTCAATGATACACACAGACAAGGTTAGTGGTACACACACAAATTTAGTACAGACAAATTGATACACACACAAGCTTACTACAGACAAGCTCACTGTCACACACACATGCTCACTACAGACAAGCTCAGTGATGCACACACACTCTCCCTACAGACAAGCCCATTGACACACACATGCTCCCTACAGAAGAGATCACTTCACTAACACACAGATTCACTACAGACAAGCTCACTGACACACACCTGCTCACTACAGACAAGCTCACTGAGACACATATGGTCACTACAGACAAGCTCACGATCACACACATGCTTACTACAGACAAGCTCACTGCACACACACACATATGATCCCTACAGACAAGCTCACTGACACACATACAAGCTCACTCACTAGCAGGCACACACACATACAAACTCACTAGCAGGCGCACACGCACAGAAGCTCCCTCACTAGCAGATGCACACACACACAGAAGCTCACTCACTAGCAGATGCGCACACACACACACACAGAAGCTCGCTCACTCACTAGCAGATGCACACACACAGAAAGACATCCACACACACAGAGGCAGACAGTCACTGACACAGAGGCAGACATCCATACACACAGAGGCAAACAGCCACACACACACACACACAGGCAGATAGTTACACATACACAGGCAGACAGTCACACACACACACAGGCAGACAGTCACACACTCACAGGCAGTCACACACACACACACTGACCTGCTTCTTACCTCCACATCCCTTGGAGCTCCTGGAGACTGGCTGTTGGGGAAGCAGGGCCCCGCCGCACAGTAAGCTCTGCCCCCGCCGCACGCTAAGCTCTGCCCCCGCTACAATAATTTTTTGTTGTTTTTTTATAATCCCGGCTGGCCATGTGCGAGCTGTGCGGCCGTCTTGTGACCCCTGCACACATGGGGCCCTGTGCAGCAGCACAGCTCGCACATGGCACATGGCAGGCTGGGATTACACGAGCCTGATCAGTGATAATTAGGGCTGTCAGCCCAGCCCCAGGTGCCGCGGGCCACCAGGGAATTTCCCGGTATCCCAGTGGGCCAGTCCGGCCCTGCCTGTTCGCTATCCCGACTTATCTTCACCTTTAATTAGGAATTCATGTTTGTCTTTCAGAATATTCCTGATAGCCAGATGTCTTTATAGAGCTACGCCTAGCCAATAGAGGACCTTGCTCATTGACTGAGAGGACTCAGGTAATGTTCTAAGCCAGGGTTCTCCAAACTCTCGTCCTCCAGATGTTGCTGAGCTGCAACTCCCATGATTATCTGGCTATATTATTTCATTTGAAGAATAATTGGAGTTGGAGTTCATCAACATCTGCAGCTCCAGAGTTTGGAGAACCCTGCTCCAAGCTAATGAGTGTGGTCCTGAATGGTACTACTTTGCAGAGCTAACAGGATTCTCATAAAGAAAAGGACTGGATGCAACAGTGGGCACATGAGGTACCCAGGTAAGTTGTCAAATCATTTGAAGATTGTTTGCTACTTTTTGTTAGAATGCAACAGGGCACCTGGCACGATAACCAGTGAGCTGTATTGATTATGGTGCTTGGAGTGTTCCTATGAATTTGATTTGGTGTCCGGGGTGTCCCTTTAAGGTTATAGTAAGGTTTTTATTTGAACATTTAGCATATCTTGTAAAACAGTTGGGCTCTAATATCTAATATGACTTAGTGATGTACAGGACGTCTACTGTTCATGATAATTGTCATAAGCACACTGGAAATGGTTAGGCTGAGTGCCTTCATCCAATACTTCCAGTTTGAATATTCTGTCATCCACTTTGAAATCCACCATGAAACAGAATCCTCAAAAAAGATGCAGTCTGTTTCAAGAGGAGGCAGAGGAAGGACACCATCTTTTACTGTCCTGAGTGCCCTGGACAGGCTGGACTCTGCATTAACGACTGCTTCAAGCGATATCACACACTGATCCATTTTTTAAAAAAAATTTACATTTGCTGTTCATTTTTTTTTGGGGGAGGTTTGTTACGTTTACTGTTCCTGAGTTGTTTTTTTTTCCTTTTACTGTACCAGTAACTATGATCAAGTTCGAGCTATGCATGGGGGCATTAGTGTACTAAGGAGATCTTGCAGAAAACAACCTGGAGTGTTGTCTTGCAATAACCAACAACAGGCTCCCCTAAATCACACACAAATGTTTGTGTAAAAATGAAATTTGAGAAATTACCACCACACATTTTCTACAATTTTTTGGCTAAAAGGGTTGCATCAAAGGGATCAAAACACTCAATATACAATACCTTGGGTGTCAATTTTTCAAATATATGCATGTTCATGGCGAGAAAATAAATTGGGATAAGTTAAAAGGTCCCCAAAAAGAAGATAGGCAAAGAGGATGTGTCAAATGTGAAAAACACGTCAGAAGTTTGGCATTGCACCCCCAAGCAACCCAACAAACCTATGCATATGTTGTATCACTGTACTCAGGAGATGTTGCTGAATACATATTGGGGTGTTCTTTGGCAGTAACCCTTAAAGTTCTCAGTACATGTATTCTTAAATTGCTATGTGTGTTGCATGAAAAGAGTCAAAATACCCCAAGTTTTATACCTTAGGTTGTCTTCTTTTAAAAAATATATACATGTGAAGGGTTATTCAGGGATTCCTGACAGATATCAGTGTTACAATGTAACTCTCGTTAATTAAAAAAAAAATGGTTTGGAAATAGCAAAGTGCTACTTGTACTTATTGCCCTTTAACTTCCAAAAAATGCTAAGAACATGTTAACATTGGGTATTTCTAAACTCAGGACAAAATTTAGAAACTATTTAGCACAGGTGTTTTTATGGCGGTTGTAGATGCGTAACAGATTTTGAGGGTCAGAGTAAGAAAAAGTGTATGTGTTTTTTATATTTTATTTATTTTTATAGTAAATTATATGATATGATGAAAATAATGGTATCTCTAGAAAGACCATTTAATGGCAAGAAAAACTGTATATAATATGCGTGGGTACAGTAAATGAGTAAGAGGAAAATTACAGCTAAACACAAAGACCGCAGAAATTTATAAACAGCCCTGGTCCTTAAAGGACCACTATAGAGTCAGGAAAACAAACTCGTTTTCTGGGCACTATAGGGTTTTTAGGTCCCCCCGACCCTCAAGGTCCCACTCTTGCCAGGCTGAAGGGGTTAAACTCTTACCTTTGCGCTGGGGAACTCTCCTCCCTCTTCCGACGTCAGCGCATGCGCGTCAAGAGCCGTGCGCACATTCAGTCAGCACCTCCAGCGGCTGTCAATGAGACAGTCACTAGAGGCTGGATTAACCCTAGTGTAAACATAGCAGTTTTTCTGAAACTGCTATGTTTACATATGCAGAGTTAACCCTAGATGGACCTGGCACCCAGACCACTTCATTGAGCTGAAGTGGTCTGGGTTCCTATAGTGGTCCTTTAACGGTAAGAAAATTGAAAAACATTTGGGTCATTAAGGGGTTAACACCATAAAAATGACTTTGTTTACTTCTACAATGAGTGGGAAAAATAAACAGTGCTTCTAATTTTACTGAAATTCAAATATAATGTAAATACCGTGTATTCTACTATGTTGTGTCATTTCGGGAAGTGACTAAAACTATTTAATATTCAAAACCAATTAACCCACTAAAGACCAGGGATATTATGTACAAATGTTTTACACTTCCTGTTACACAGCTATATTTTACTATGTTTCATTATTGATTGACTGATCCCTCATATTATTGAAGTATTTTAATGTGATTGCAAGTCAAAACACATGATGAAATTAAATGAAAGTGACATAACATAATTTCAAGTGACATTGATGATAAAGCTAATATTTTGAAGGCACTATTATTCTTTGGATAGAGGACTGCTGGAATGCTTGGAAGGCTGCAGTGTTACAGAGCTGCTAGGTCTGGTATACATGCAATTTGCGTTTTTTACATACCTGAAATTGGGAACACATGCACTGCTGAAAACAAATTAATTTTAGATCATTATGAAACCTCACAATTAATTTTTCTGGTCCTTATGGTTGACAAATTGCATAATTTTTACAATGCCAGGTTGGAGCCAGGTCATTATTTTTACTTTTCAGTTTTTCACTGGTCAAGAAGGGGTGGATCCAGAACCTAATCTTGTGAGGGGCACTGGTAGATTATTTAGAGAAATAATCCAGGCAGAATAACCACTTCATCTCTTTGTAATGGTAATGGTGCCAGGAATGCCGGTGTAAGTAGTCAAACCGTTTAAGAACAATGCGACAATTTACCTGGGATCTGCTGGGATAGGGGCTGTAGTAGCGGATAGGGGCTATAGTTGTGGATAGGAGCAGTGGTGTGTGAGCGTTGCAATGTGTGGAAGGGTTGAAGTGTGTGTGAAGGGTGCAGTGTGTGTGTATGGGGGGCAGTGTGTGTATGAGGGTGCAGTGTGTGTGTATGGGGGGCAGTGTATGTGTGAAGGGTAGTGTGTGTATGGGGGGCAGTGTGTGTGTGTTGTGCTGTGTATTAATGTGTAGTTAAAATAAAAATATTTAATATCCCCCCACCTTCTTACCCTGGGGGTGATATTGCCAGCAAGCCCTGGTGGTCTAGTGGGGAAGCCTTGGTTGTCCTAGTGTGGAGTGAACTCTAGCATGTAGCCCCTCGCGAGAACAGAGCATTGCCATGGTAACCATGGCAACAGTCTGAGCTTGCTAGAACCCATCAGAGCTGCAGGTTAAAGCTCCCAGGTCCTCTCACTCCCCTGACGGCTGACCAGCAATGTGCCTGTGGGCCAGTGAGGGAAATTTATGATCTACCCTCTAGTCTTTGAAGGCACACAGCAGTGCCGGTGCCTGGATAGCGCCGATCCTACATGGGCGGGCAGGTAAGAGCCTTGGCCTGCACTATTTGGACCTTCTCCAAGGCGATCAATAACTTATGGGTGGTTTGAGAGTGCCAATCCGTGAGTCACAAGAGGTGGGTCACTTGATACTACTTGATAGTACTGGTATACAGATGGAAGGTCCACCCCTCCATGTGTCTTCGGTAGTGTTAATTGCTATGACGGAACGCTGGCACTCCGACTGAGTACCTCCACAAATCGATACTCCTAGCGCTTGCCGAGGACTCTGAGCACTCCAACCTACACCATCAGCACTGCAGACCCCACTTCCAGCGATACAGCTACGCCGGGGTCTCGCCGTCTCCACCCACCCTGGATCCACAACCAGGATCCAGCTCCCAGTGGGTGAACCTCTCCTAAATCCAGAGAGCGTAGCAGGAACAAATCAAGCTACTGCAAGAGCTTACTCTGGGGAGTAAGTGATTATAGCAATCCCCAGAGTGTAGGTATCCCTTCCCCCAAACATGAGCCAAGGCTTCAAGAAAGGTACAAGATGAACTGGTTTTAATGACCACACACTGGCTTTTATGCAAGTCCCCATGCAAGGGGACATGCCACAGGGTGGGACCCAGTATAACCAATCACAGACAATACAAACAAAACACTCCCACAGTGACATCACAATCCCTCCTCTCTATCCTGGAGATAATTGGGAAGTAATCAAATTATCTCCCAGGACAGAGGCAAGACTCCATTAACCACATGGTTACAAAAAGACATAGAATTACACAATGTTACAATTACTACATAAAACATATACATGCAACATATCCCCAGATAGCTTAGATCTGAGTGCACATTATTATTGAATGGCGCTCAGATCACATACATGCAATTCAATTGCCATGGAGCCAAAGTCTTTTCCATAGTCTTTTGTTACACAAATAGGCTCCATGGCATAGCTATCTGGGATAGCACTACTACCATACTGAAAGTCCAGAATGCCACAGCAGAAATACACAAATAAACCTTTCTGCAGGGGAAAATACCGCTATCAGCACATGGGCCATAGTCGGAAGGCGGAAGGCTAGCCAGTAGTCCCCTCCAGGCACAAGTGGCGAAGGGCACTTCGTCACAATTGCGTCATGCTGACCCAAGGCGCCCTTGATTTCCATACGAATCTCTCGATGGCTTTGTTGATTGATTGGAAGAAGGTCTTTGGTATGGCGATTGGAATGGTCTGGAACAGAAACAGGAGGTTTGGCAGTAGGTTGAGTTTCACGGCATAAATTCTACCAAACCATGATATGCATAAGGAGTCCCATTTTGCCAGATCAGAGTTTTTTTTCGTGGTACAGCTGGGAGGGGTCCTTGGAGAGCCAGATGTATTTGACCCGATTCTCACACCAGTGATAAGGGTATTGAGTGCATAGGTGTGTGGTCTCTACCCTGGGAAGGGTGACAGGCAGTGCTTTGATTTCTCCACATTAAGTTTCAGGTTAGAGAGGCGGCCATATTCTCAGAATTTCTGGATAGGGGTGATGATCTTCGAAAACAGCTTCAGGTCCGTATTCAGGACAGATATGGGTCTGTAGCTAGCACATTGGGCCAGATCACTGCCTTTTTATGGTATGACTG
Source organism: Pelobates cultripes (assembly GCA_933207985.1). Classification (NCBI taxonomy): domain Eukaryota; kingdom Metazoa; phylum Chordata; class Amphibia; order Anura; family Pelobatidae; genus Pelobates; species Pelobates cultripes. The sequence goes on from OW240920.1 coordinate 88,242,854, forward strand.
TGATAATGGCTGTTAAGGTATCTCTTGGGAATCGTCCTTCCCTGAGAAGGAAATTCAGCTCCTTTTACAGGTGCGGCAACAATATATCCTGAATATTTCTTGTAGTATGGTGCCAGGAGTCTGTCTGGGTTGGGAGCCTTATGTGCCTTGGCTGCCTTCAGGGAGAATTGCAGTTCTTCCAAGGATATGGGTTCCTCTAGTTCCTCTCGAGCTTCTCTCGTAATGGTGCACCTTACATGGTGTTGTATGTATACGTCTACTTGGATCATGTGTTGGTGTGCATCTGTGGAGTCCAGGTCTGGTTGCAGGTTGTAAAGGCATGATTAGAAGTGGTGGAATTCCCCAACTATTTCGTCTGGCAGTTGGGTCACATGTTTACCTTTGGGTTTGATCTTTGAGATGTGACAAAGGCATGCTTTCATTTGTTGCAAAATTGGAAGTGCTTCAAACTGGGATTTTTTGCCTTCTTTTGGATCAACAGCAAAATACAAATATGAGGAAGGCTGAACTTGATGGACACATCTCTTTTCAGCCTATGTAACTATGTTGTAGAGTTCTGGCCAGCAGTCTATCGCATTTGTTGGTCTGCCTAGTGTCTTTGAGATTTACGAAAGTGTCTGGGATTTACGGATGGTATGGCACAGTCTTTGAGAGAGGATTTGTTTAAGTTCCTGTCTGTTGCCTAGTAGTTCCTTATAGGTGTCCTCGGAAAGGGTTTCCTTGTGGGAGCGCTCTAGGTGTGCCACCTTACTGTAAAGTTCCGTAATTCGACGTGTGTGCATCTTCTTGCGTTGTGTGCAAGTTTTGATGAAGTGTCCCCTGACGACACATTTGTGTGCCTCCCATATCGTCAGGAGGTCTGTGTTGGGCGTTGTGTTGTCTTCGAAATAGCGTTGGAGGGTGGTCCCAGTTTCTTTGATAATGTCAATCTCCTCCAGTGTCTTTTCATTGAGCTTCAAGTTTCTTTCAGCAGGTTTGAAAAGTGGGGAGTGTAAGCAGGTCAGAATGGGCGAGTGGTCGGACCATGTCGCTGGTAGTATTTCGCTTGACTGTAACAGGTTGAGTCCAGTCTGCTGTATCTCTTATGGACTGGGGAGTAGAACGAGAAGTCCCAGACCTCTGGGTGTAGGATTCTCCATCCATCGGTCAAGCTGCCATGCGCAGTGCGGTCAAGGCACAGCGAAGGCTGTTAAGCGGGAGTGAGCTGTGTCCCTGGGAGGTGCCTATTCTGGGGTCTAAAGCAATTTTAAGTTTTTCTGCAACGATGAGGAGGCCTTCTCTAAATTGTTCCAGTTTATATAATTTCTAATGTTTCTTTCTCAGCTCATTTTGCCAGATATCCATTCCTCCTCCTTATACTGTTTCTTGCAATACTCCCCACCTTATCCTAATTGACCTACACTTTATTTTTTACCTTTTTCTTATTTATTGCCAGATCCCTCCTTTGCCACCCGGCACTCTACTATGCAATGCAAATAACTTTGCATTGCTATTTTATTAAACCTTTGAACACAAGATGTGCATACAATCCCACCATGTGTGTGCACAGTGCTGATCCTGTTTTGCTAAAACAAATGTATATTTAAAGGGATACCCCAGACCCTTAAAGCACTTTAGCTTGCTGGAAAGCTTTCTGTGTGAAGAGTGTGCCCTCTTTTTAAAACAATTTTAAAAGTGCAGATTTCAATATAAATTGACTCTTTTATAAATTAAGGTGGTTACACCCCCTTGGCTTTTAAACTGAGAACCAGTCCTGATACTTCCTAGTTTGGTTAGTTCAGTGGAGCTAAACTCAAGAGACAGCAATTGCCCAGAGCACCTGCCTTACAAAGAATTCTCACTGAGCTGCATTAAAAGGTCTGTGATTAGATAGACACAGAAAGTCTGGATGAGGCTAAAAGTGGAAGGTTTGCAAAGCAGTGTTAATTTTGGCTGCAAATTTCAATTTAGTTTTAGTAATAGTCTTTTGAACTTAAAAGCCAATTTAGTTTTTGTAATATTTTAGTCATCTGAATTGTTTTAGTTTTAGTCTACTAAATCTACTGGAAATTTTAACCAACACGACTAAAAGCTAATGGGTTTAGTTAAATCCTCTGTCTATCTCTTTAGCCCCTTCCCTAGCCCCTCTGTGTCTCTCTGTGCCCTCCCAGGCCCTCTAGGTGTCTCTCTCCCAAGCTCTGGTCTCTCTCTTTTGCACCTTCCCAGCCCCTCTGGGAAGTAATAATTTTGGCAGCAAATTTCAATTTAGTTTTAGTCATAGTCTTTTGACTAAAATGCCATTTTAGTTTTAGTTTTAGTCTTGTTTTAGTCGATTAAATCTCAAAACTTTTAGTCGACATAAAGGACCACTATAGGCACCCAGACCACTTCAGCTCAATGAAGTGGTCTGGGTGCCAGGTCCATCTAGAGTTAACCCTGCAGATGTAAACATAGCAGTTTCAGAGAAACTGCTATGTTTACACTGGGGTTAATCCAGCCTCTAGTGGCTGTCTCACTGACAGCCGCTAGAGGCGCTTCCGCACTTGTCACTGTGATTTTCACAGTGAGAAGACGCCAATGTCCATAGGAAAGCATTCGGCGGATGACGTCGGAAGAGGGAGGAGAGTCCCCAGCGCCGAGGGAGCCCGGTGCTAGAGAAAGGTAAGCTTCAGCCCGGCGGGAGGTGAGCCTGAGGGTGGGGGGGACCCAAAGACCCTATAGAGCCAGGAAAACTATAGTGGTCCTCTAAATTGTTAGTCAACAAAATTAACACTGTTGCAAAAGCAGGAGAACTGCAGGTTTCGCAAACTTTTTATATTTACTCCCAATTAAAAAATGCATAATGAAATGCATACAAGTTTTCATTTGGGGTATATCTACTAAAAATGATTATTTATTTTGGATTTGGGCAGTGGAGTGTTTCTTCAAGGAATTTAATAGACTCAGGGTTTTTACTATAAAGAATTATACACTAAAAGCAATCGAAATTAGTCAAACTAAGATACAAATTAAAAAAAATAAATAAAATGTAATTCTTATTTTTGCTAAACGCCATTGATTATTTCAAATGAAAAAAAAACCACATTTTACTCTGTACCATTGTATAAAACACAGGAGTTTTATATTTTTCAAAAACTGAATTGTAACGAAATTCCGGCTGAACAAATCCTGTAGCAGGCAAGTTTGCAAATAAATTCACCTGCTCTTTAAACCTACAAAAAAAAAACTACATTTGCCCACTGGCAGTAGAAACATGTCAAAATAATGGTAAAAAAAATAATAGATTTGCTACAAATCAATTGCCAGTTCTCCTTTAAGACTGGCTGTGAAGCCGGATGCCACTCTTACAGGCCATTCATTGCCCATGAGCGTTAACAATTTTCTAAGGATATAATCTTCCTATTTTATTTTTCAATCTTTATATTTTAGTGAGTTATTGCGCCAACTCAATATTTAAACACATCTAAATCTGTGAGAATTAGTTGACCACTTTTATACAATGAGTTAAATTCTGTTCATCGAAATTTGCACAGAATTGTCCTCAGCTAGCCCAAACCTCTTGTTCCAAACTGCGGAAGGACAGGGTGCAGAGCTTTGGGGTTAAATAGTTTGTAAACAGTTTAATCCCTAAAGGTAAGCTGGTGCCAGTGGCCTCCTAATACCATAACAACTTCATTACAATGAAGTTGTTATGGTGCCAGACTATTCCTTTCAGTTAGCTACAGTGAATTGTACATTGAATTCCTGACAATACACACTATTTAGGGTTATTCTCTAAACACAGAACTGTAGAAAATTAAAATCCAAATGGAAAAACCGATGCTAACATGGCCAGGTTTGCGCCTACATTTTGCCATTCGGATTTTAATGCGCTATATTTCGCTGTTTAGTGAATACCCCCCTTTAAGAATAACCATGTACTGAGCATCCCTGCCATTGCCACTTGCAGAATAAACATGGCCTCAATATATGTCCCATGGCAAGGGGTGTGATTTAGATTTGCGATAAGGGAGTGAAGGAGAAGCACATGACACCACCATTTACTAAACATAGCGCATCTCTTTCACAGGTTCAGCGAAGTTTTTTTTGGGAAACAATAGAGTGCCATAACTAAGGAAGTCCGCCCAAGTTATAGAGCTCACAGGCCGCTCTGCACACGCATCATCTCTATGGTGAGTGAAAGGTCTCAAATGACGTCACTTTCCGCTTCCGCTCTCTCTTCGCTACGCGGTAGGCCAAGATGGTGAGTTGTTTGTTGGGTTCTCTCCCGTTTCAATCTGCCGGCATCCTCGCTGTCTGTAATCTGCACCGGCTCGGTCTATGGAGCCGCTTTACTAGTGACTCTCAGGGAACATGTCCAGAGGGATATTGCCGGCAATATTCGCTTTTATTGATGAATTTATACCGGGTGGGAGTTAGGAAATAGTCTCATAGGAATGGACGGGCCTTTAATGGAAGTTCCCTGTAAGCTTTCACCACGAGCGTACAGCGGCTGTCATTAAACCAATTATAGTTCATTCTCTATGAATTACAGTCGGTTATAACGCGAATTTACTTTTTTTTTTTTTTTCCTCTCATTGTCTTTGCAGTGTATTAAAGCAGACTAGTTTGCCTCTGCAGACATTTACAAAATACCTGTACAAACTACTGATGTACAATCACATCATTTAGATGGATGACGTTTGTATTACTGAACTGGGGTTTGAGCTATTGCAATGTGCTGGAACTCTTAATATGCACCATAACCACTACCACTCACTGCAGTGGCACAAGTCTGTGGGTGATGCCTCATATTTTATTGTATAACAATTTAAGATAAATGTGTCCAAAATTAAAACCACTGCTTCTAGCACCCACTAACACTTATGCATTTGCATTTAAACAGGTTGGCATTAAAATGCATATATCTAAGCATGGGCACAACTTTGCATCATTGTGAAGTTTACGGTGCAGGGACTACAGCTTACCGCATGCGTTTGTTCCTGGAACACAAGCTTTGTATCCTGTATATTGCGGGACATGGGTTCATATCAGAACCCTTTCAGAATTCGACACTTGCAACTGTTCACACAATTATGCATTAACCTATTGGGGGTTGGCTTTTAAACCGGCACTGTGACAGTCTGGGTGATTTGCTAAATTTACAAAGACCCCAGACTATGACATTGCCACTTGGGGGGGTGGGGGGGGCAGGGAAAGGTGAATTATACTTGCCCGAACCTGTCCCTTGCGGGCGCCACCATATTCTTGTGGTGGACCATCTTCAGCGAAGTGCCAGGAGCTGCTGTACTCTTGCACTTGCGCAAGCGCACAGCATTGCAGTCTGGATCTTCCATTGACAGAGCCAATTCCATGCTGCTGGGTGATACTTCTAGACGGCAGTAGTTCTCCCAGTGTCCAGAAGTGTCAGGTGTAGGAAATATACGTATGACAAAGTGGTCCCTATTTTGTCATTTGTTTTTAGTTAGAAACTGATAAATACCGGGGGGGTGGGAGAGGGGTAGTGAATAGGAAGCGATTGGGGGGGGGAAAGAAAGGCTTGACAGTGATGTTTTAGGTTACATTCCCTTTTAAAGTTGTTGACAAAAGTGCTAAATGTGTAACTTACGGTCTGCACATTCCCTGAAGTTTAATTTCTAGAGTTCACTGTGCATTTCTCTAGTTGACAAGCTTTCCACAATTCTTATAATTTGTTGGACCTTTATTTGGGAATGTCTGCATGTGCAGTAATATTTTTGGCAAATTCTAAATCTTTGCCATCAAAAAAATGAATGTGCAAACCACTATTTCCATTAGGTCATATGCTAGAACAGTGCATACTTTAAAGGAGCATCAGTTATGTTAGGAGTGCCCTGGCAACCTCCCAAGATGAATAGTAAGTTTGCTAATTATTTGCCAACTTACCTGGGTTCCTGGACACTGGTCAGAGCCTCTAGAACAGCTATAAGCCATTGGAGAGAACTTTTCACCTTTATTTTATTATGTATTAAGTGCAGGCATATTCTGTAGCGCTGTACAATGGGTGGACTAACAGATGCATAATTGTAACCAGACAAGTTGGGGTTGAGGGCCTTGCTTAGTGAGCTTACATGCTAGAGGAAAAGTGGTTTGGCTGCTTACCCTATGATGGTGCCGGGGCATGTTTGGCACCATAAATACTTGGTGATCAGTGGTTATGGTGCTTGTAGTGCTCCTTTGAATTTTCACATTTGACATGCCAGGTAAAATTTAGATTTTTTTTAATTGGGAGGTGGATTCTATAATGGAGCAAGACCTCAGAATTTATTTTATGGAATTAGATGGGTTTGTTAAATGGCGTTTTCTTTTCCAATAGGTCAATGTTCCGAAGACACGTCGGACCTACTGCAAGAAATGTGGGCGTCATCAGCCACATAAAGTGACTCAGTACAAGAAGGGAAAAGATTCCCTGTACGCCCAAGGTAAGAGCAAAGCTGTGTAGATGTTATGTATGGTATGTTACATGTGATTGTGTGGCAGGTTAGATGCTAGTGAATTGTTTTGTCTGTCTTGATTAGCTTATCCCACTGATAGTATGTACTTTCTTTAGTGTTGTAACTGAAACTATATTCCCTTCTTACGTTACTTGTCACCTTACATTTACTAGTGCATAAAAATGATGTATGAAACTTTAACATTAAAGTGATGTGGATGGTATATTGCATTCTATTCATGTCTACAGCTTTTGGTTAGTTTTATTTCTTCTTTCAAGTAATTGAGATGCAGTACGTTGTATTGCATATCTGATATTGCTTGTAGAGGCAACTAGAAGGCTATTTAAAGGGACACTAGATTCACCCAAATCACTTAATCTCATTGAAGTGGTCTGGTTGCAGTGTCCCAGTCCCAATTAGTCCTGCAATGTAAATCATTGCAGTTCTTGAGAAACTAATAATTATGGCTGTCTGACGGCCTCTAGAGGCAGTCTTAGTCCTGCAATGTAATTATTGCAGTTTCTCAATACTGCAATAATTACCTTGCAGGACTAACACTGCCTCCAGTAGCTGTCAGACAGCCACTAGAGACACTTCCTGGTTGCTAACAGACTTTCGGTCGCCTAACCCATCGGATTAGGAGGTGGATCGCCGACCCAGCAACAAGGAACCTCGGCTCTGGAATCTGGTAAATTACTAAAGGGCTTTTTTCCCTTTCGTTGCTGGATGGGGAGGAGGGACCAGTGGACTCTATAGTGTTAGGAATACAAATTTGTATTCCGAACACTATAGAATCCCATTAATTCAATTTTGTCTATTGTGCATGCACACACAAGGCTTTCCTCTTCCCTGGATAGCAAAACACAGCCTGGTTTAGCTTATCTGCCACTTAGGAGTTTATGGGATAAGATCGGTCCCTGGCTAGAATGAGGCTATTGTGATTAGAGCTATAATTTGTTTTACCTAGAAAATCCTTTTTAAATGTGATAATTTTTCTAAACTACAAATTAATTGCTGACTGTGTTGTACTTTGCTCAATAACCTATTCACTTAATGCATCTCCCAACAGGAAAGAGGCGATATGACCGCAAGCAAAGTGGTTATGGTGGACAAACAAAGCCTATCTTCAGGAAGAAGGTGGGTGTCTTTGTGTTGTTTTTTTTTTTTTTTGTTTCCTTCTAAAAGAAATATTAAAGAATCAATGGTGTAAAAATTACTCTTTAATATAAAGCATTGCTAATTTGCAGAAAAAAAAACTGCAAGAGGAGGCTCCACTAATCTAGAGCCTTTCACTTTTGTCTATGGGGTCTCATGTCATCTCATAAACCAATGTCCAACAGTAATTTTATAGGACAACTAGTTTTATAATTAAAAAAAAAAGTTGGTCATCACATAGGATTAATAAAGTGATGGATGCCCTTTAACGTTTGGGTGTATGCAGGGCTTGGACTGATCTCTTTTGGAAAGAAACTAAAATTCTGCATGCATGACTTTGACAAAGATGAGAAAATACTATAATCACTTTTTAACTTGTTTAACCCCTTCCCGACCGCAGGTGTATTAGGTATGTCCAACAAAAATGGTCCTTAAGGACCTCTGACATACCTAGTACATCTGCAGCATTCCTAATTACTTACTTGATCGCTGCTGTTCTCCCGCCAGCGATAGACAGTCGCCCCCAAAACGAGAGGAATGACAGTCCTCCCTCTGCAAATTAGGCACCCGCTGGCCATGTGATCGCTCTGAAATATGTAACTTTCCAAGACCCCCTAAAACCTGTACATTGGGCTACTCTATGTATATTTATATATATTTTCAGTGAAACTTACGTTTTTTGCCTTTTTCACACAAACTGCACTTTCACTGTTGATATTGTGATAAGCTTTACTGTTTTGAAACACTAATATTTGTGTTCAGCAAAGTCTCCGGAGTATAACAGTATCCCCGATGTACAGGTTTTATAGTGTCTTTGAAAGTTACAGGGTCAAAAATAAGGCTTGCTTTTCAGTTTTTTTTCCACATTGAAAATTGCTGGATTGGTTATGTTGCCTTTGTGAGCGTATGGTTGCCCAAGAATGAGAATTACCCCCATGATAACATACCATTTGCTAAAGAAGACAACGCAAGGTATTGCAAATGGGGTATGTCCAGTCTTTTTTATTAGCCACTTAGTCACAAACACTGGCCACGGTTAGCGTTTATCTGTGTTAAAAAAGCAAAAAAACTACTACTAATGCTAATTTTGGTCAGTGTGTGTCTAAGTGGCTACTAAAAGACTAGACCTACCCCATATTGAATACCCTGGGTTGTTTGTATTTATAACTATTTCCATCTGGGCATTACATTGTGGCATTCTTTTTAATTGTGCTGAAGCACAGCCTGGTTGAATGGAATTCAGCAAATAAACTTGGTATTTTGCTTGACTTTCCTTTAGACTGCAGAGCTACTTATCCAGATTGCATGTACACACTAGTTTGTCCTTTAACGAGAAGTAGGGAAGGTATAAATTTCACCAATTCAAAGAAAACATGACTCTCTTTACTTTTTATTTCATTGCAGGCTAAGACCACAAAGAAGATTGTGCTGAGGCTGGAATGCGTTGACTCAAACTGCAGATCCAAGAGAATGTTGGCAATCAAGAGATGTAAACACTTTGAACTTGGAGGTGACAAGAAGAGAAAGGTGTGTATTTGTATTTAGATGTATAACTAGGAAGCATTTTTATGAACACAGAAAAAAGGGGCACAGTGAAATGAAAATAGAATGGCATGGTTAAGACTAGCTATAAATATAATGGCACTTGAAAAATTTTACAAAAAGCATTTGGCTTTCATTTTGCAGTTTTGTTTTTATATTAGAATTCAGTGCACAGTGAATATAATTATTTGACTTTCATATGTGGGATCACAGAATGAAAAAATTAAAATGATGGGTTTTGGAAAGTATATTCCAAACTTTTTCTCTTTGGTTAATGATGTAGAAACTATAGTTCTGTGAAATAATTTTGTTCCTAATTTATTTATTTATTCTCTTTTTAGGGACAAGTTATCCAGTTCTAAATTGCTGCAGTGTTTGTTTCCAACTAATAAAATTGTCATATGATCAAATTCTTCAAGTTTCGTTTTTTTATATATATATATATTCTATATTTATATTTCTTCCATTAGACTTCAGTGTCCTGCTTGTTTTTCAATAGTTACATTAATATATTCCAAATATGTATTTGGGTATTTGAGACTGTTGCAAACAATCACGGCTACATATGCATTTCTGCTCTTTAAAGCAGCTCTGTGACTAAATCACACACTTTCTGTACCAATTTGTGCCTGGAGTTTCACAATAGGACTGGTAGAACAATACACAAATGTGATCTGCTTTGATCTACATTTTGTTAAACTAGTCAATCGCGTCAACTATTCCAATAATGTGATGCCCAGTATACATTATTTCTTATCCCTTGAATACCTACAAGCTCTTTATTTACAATTTCTTTAGACCAGTGCTGTCCGATATTATTAGTGTGGCTGGACAGATCTGACAACACCTACAAATATTCCTGGGGTGATATACACATTACCTGTATCCATGTTGGCATTCTAGTAAATTACCAGGACCCTTTGTATTTGTAATGCAGCCCCATGTCAGAACACCTGCAGTATTCTCCTCTTCCTCTTAAAATATCTAACACTGCTCTTTCAGCACTTGTACTTTTAGACTTAAAAATAGAGGGCGCCATCACACGCCTGACTCCATAAATTTAGGGGATAATTAAGTAGTCTTACTTTTAGTTATGCAATAGTATGTGTATTTTTTTTAATGGATTTTATGGGTTTGTGGTAGAATCCTCACAATTAAATTCTAATTTGCATGTGTAATCTGACATAAATAGTAATCTCAAAGTAATAGACTGAACTAATGTACTAATCAGCAGGAGAACTGCTACATAACATGGAACTGGAATCTTTCCTTTACCCATAATTTCCACTCATTGGTTCTAGAATGTATAGTTTTCCTATTAAACAATGTAAAGATATAGTAGAATCCAATAATGATATAAAATTTATTAAATGTTAGCATTTTGTCAATATTACAAAAATACAAGTTTTTTTTATTCACTAAATGTGGAGAACAACGAAATTGCCACTTTTTAGATGAGCTGAAACTTGTGAATCGTCCAGTTCCTGGTTTAGTAAATAACACAAAACCAGTGGGGAATATACAGCATAAGTGTTAACATTTATAGATCAACTTCTATTATCTTTGTGAATACAGTATTTACAACTACAAAGATAATCTAACCCGATTGTCAGACAAGTCACTTGATCCTTCATGTAAACAATCCTTTACAAACTAAATGATATAAACTTTTTTGGGCACTTAAAGGACCACTACTAGTTTGTTTTCCTGGCACTATAGGGTCTTTAGGTCCCCCTCACCGTCATGGACCCTCTCCTGCCAGGCTGAAGGGGTTAAACTTGCCTTTCTCCGGCGCTGGGAAACTCTCCTCCTCCTGCCGCGCACATTCAAACAGTCCATAGGAAAGCTTTGCTCAATGCTTTCCTATGGACGTCAGCATCTTCTTACTGTGATTCAGTGAGACAGCCACTAGAGGTTGGATTAACCCTATTGTAAACATAGCCATTTCTCTGAAACGGCTATGTTTACAGCTGCAGTGTTACCCCCTAGATGGACCTGGCACCCAGACCACCTCATTGAGCTGAAGTGGTCTGGGTGCCTATAGTGGTCCATAAAAGCGCCATACCTAATCCATCTTCAGGTTATGGTGAAAAGTGGACATCAGTAAGAATCATTGCAACTGTACACCTAGTCTTCAATGGACCGTGCTCGAGCAGGGAGCAATACAAATATTTGGATGGTGTGTGCATGCGTCTCATTCTACAGGCTACAGTTAATTGCAAAGGAACTTGATCTGCTTTGATGCAGTTGTCTCCATTTTACTGACAAAGTGGAGAATGAAACTGTCACTACAGCTGAAAGCAGCTGGCATCAGTCTGAACAGGATTGTACAGGCTGAGGTTGACAGATTCTAATATGGATTGCACTTTGCAGTCATGGCCAAAACAGAACTTATTTAGGAAAGAGACTACTAAAGGAAAACAATCATGTATTTCTGACCTTATAGTGTTAAAACCACCACCTGGCTCTTACTAAATATAGTAAAATCTTACTTTTATTAAAGTCTGCGTGCTTGGCTGACATCAATCACAATGTGGCTGAGACTGTCAAGGAGGCAGAGCCAGCCCAAGTCAAAAATAGCCCTGGCTAATCAGCATATCCTCATAGAGATTAATTGAATCAATGCATCTCTATGAGGAAAGTTCAGTGCATCACACACTGTCCCAGGAACAACTCTAGTGGTCAGTGGAGATATGCATAGGCAGTAATGTAAATACTGCATTTTCTCTAAACGCATTTACGGCAAAAAACCTAAAAGTAACTTTACTACTAACCAGAACAAATACATTAAGCTATAGTTAAGGTAAAAGCCATTTATCTTACTCTAGTAGCCCTTTTGAAGGGCTGGTGAACGCACACCTGGTGGCCAGATAGTTATTGCTGGGTTTATATATCCTGATATTGGGCTCTAGATAAAGAAATGGCACATTTTGCCAAGATTGTTTTGTGCATGTATGTAGTACTCTGCAATCTATAAGTGGAATGTAACACCATGCCAGTGTACTCTTTATATATGTAGCGTACACACATGTGCGTGCTTCTTGTGGCATGGATTGGGAGGAGGTGAGAGTGAAACAGCAGCTCGTTGTGTTGTCCATAGCTTATGATAAATGAAGGGCAAGCAATCCTTTACAAAAGCCAGATGGAGCTCTCCAGGAACTGCATCCCCCTCACCAAGTCTGTCCAACACACAAAAAAATGTGTATCTGAACCTATTCTGCCAAGAACAACCTCTGCTACCTGGCCTGTCTGTCCCGAGGATAGGCAAACACTGGGAAGCTCATGGTGAGTGGCCTTTTATATGCCTAGGAGCGGTGGTACTGCAGTTTCAATGCTACTGGTCCTGTGAGAGAGTAATGGGCAGATACCCATTTGTGATGAATGGCGATACCACCACCATGTTTGATATTTGAAGAGAAAAAAAAAAAAACGTGGAGCCTTGCAATGCGCTGTTATAGAACCAGAACGTGACTGTGCTCCCATAACATTTTACAACACTGTTGAACTTCCTTTGAGCAGTTCTTAATGACAGAGCAACAGTTTCTGGGATGTGTAGTTATAGTAATGAAAGCTAACAGCTGGGAAAAGTGCCTGACGGCCATTGGAGGAAGGCACTCAGGTCTGCTGTCCCCTTCTTTGAGAGTCTCCATTTTAAAGCCTCATCAGCTGCTCGGGTGAAAGCGTCTGTGACTTCATACAACTATCTAACATCTCTGTTACAAAACTGCTGGAAATTTGTACTAACGTTGCTTAGCCACTACCTAGTTCACCGGGCTACTTCTGACTGGCAGATTCTTATTTTCTTACATATAATTCCCATTCTCTCTATTTATCCCTGAGATAACAGGGACATTTATTCTTTGTATATTCCCTTGATCCTACCTTTGACACCTAAAGTTGGTGTTTAGCGCAATTTACCTTATCCAATCCATTATACATGTTCTTTTTAGCTCTCCTCTTTTTCTCTCCAAAAACACTTAATTTGAGAGCTTCTCTAGTTACTGTGGCCTTTTAGATACAGTGTGAATATGTATGTTGGACCTTTGTATTATTGCATTGATATAAGCACCTTTTAATGCTACCTTCTTACTCTTGCTAATACTCCATACTGTAATGATAAGCATTGTCTGTTTAAGGCACCAATATGTATGTGTTTGTCTTTTGACTGGTATGGCTTCGTTACATTAACTGTGCATTACTATAAAATAAAGATACAGCTAATTGTTTAAAGGGACACTGTAGGCACCCAGATTACTTCAGCTAATTGAAGTGGTCTTGGTGCTGTGACCCTTTTGCACTTAGTGCTGCAATGTAAAACATTTCAGTTCTAGAGAGTCTGCCCTCTGTGTCAGGCTCTGCCCTCTGTGGCTGTCTAACATACAGCCACTAGAGGGCTTCCAGAATCCAAACAGACTTTTGGTCTGTTAGCGGACACTGGACGTCTTCACGGACCACCAGCATCAGATTTTCCCCATAGGAAAGCATTGAATAGTGCTTTCTTATGAGGAGTTGTAATGCCCGCAGGGCCATTGCCGCGCAATGCGCGCATGCGCATTAGGTCTCTCTCCCATCGGCGGGGAAGGAGCATGGGCAGAGCCTGACCCTTTGCCAAGGGACATCGGCACTGGATTCAGGTAAGTGTCTGGAGGGGTTTTCCTGGCACTATATGATCCCTTTAACTACAACTCCCAGAAATCTAATGACATGAAAGGTTTTTTGTTTATTTTTTAAGTGGAAAGTGCTTTGGGAGAGAGACACAATCCATGGCTATTAGAAGATTGTTTAAAACAAACAAACAGCATGCACTTGTTTTGTGTACAGTTTCACTTTGATAACAGTGGCACGGCTAATACTACAGTGAACATGAGATTTGAACTACCTAAGATTGTCTTTCAGGGCCAAGTGATCCTCACCAACCAAAAACAAACCTCTAGCTATTTACGTAGAATTATTACTCCCTAGGAACAAATGCAGAAATAAAAACACTTTCACTGTCAATTAGAACTTAACTGAAATGTAGCAACACCAACAGAGTTCTGTTAACACAAACTGGTCACAGAACTGTTTATGTGAGGGTAATCATACTGGCTGACTGTGCAGCTGTATTTGACGGACAACTTTTTGTTATGGATTGTTGAGCCATTGTGTGCTTGCTGAAACATTGCAACTGCTTAAAGGACCACTATAGTGCCAGGAAAACATACTCGTTTTCCTGGCACTATAGTGCCTTGAGGGTGCACCCACCCTCAGGGTCCCCCTCCCGCCCGGCTCTGGAAAGGGGTTAAAACTTACCTTTTTCCAGCGCTGGGCGGGGAGCTCTCTGCCTCTGTTCCTCCCCGTCGGCTGAATGCGCACGCACGGCAAGAGCTGCGCGCGCATTCAGCCGGTCGCATAGGAAAGCATTATCAATGCTTTCCTATGGACGCTTGCGTGCTCTCACTGTGATTTTCAATGAGACAGCCACTAGAGCCTTTGGGGGAAGGCTTAACCCATTCATAAACATAGTTTCTCTGAAACTGCTATGGGTGCCTAGAGTGGTCCTTTAAGCTTTCTACCAGCAATCTGAGCAAACAAAATTACAACGTGCTTAAAGTTAAACTATAAGCACCAAAACAACTTTAGCTTAATGAAGCAATTATGATGTATATATATCATGCCCCTGCGGTCTCACCATTTTATTCTCTGCCATTTAGGAATTTGTACAGCCCTAGTCACACCTGCCGGCATGTGACTTGCACAGCCTTTCTACACACTTCCTGTATGATGAGATCTAATGTTTTAAATCCTTTATTGCAAATTCTGTTTAATTTAGAATGTATTATCTCCTGTTAATAGCCTCCTAGACTCTGAAGGATCCTCCTGTGTGCTATTAAAGTTCTATTTACAGAGGGGGAAATAAAAACCTCTATAGCAAGTTGACTTTTGGTTGAAAGTGAAACCACTTTTTTTTTTTATGTAGTCTGTGTGAGTCACAGCCATGGAGGTGTGGCTAGGGCTGCATGGACAAAAAAAAATAAAGTGATTTAACTCCTAAATGGCAGAGAATGGAGCAGTGAGACTGAAGGGACAGGATCTAAAAAGTTGTTTTGATACCTCTTGTGTCCCTTTAAAACTGATGGAATCCAAGTTGAAGTGCATCTCTTCAGAGTGACAGTCTGGTTCTATGACTGTAAATTTTGGATTCTCACTGCAAAGGGTTAACTTCTTGGTTCCCACAAACTGTCCTTTCCCTTTGTTGCTGCTGCTTCAGTTTGAGGGCTTGCATAGCTCTTCTGTAAAGATCTGGTAGGCAAGAATACAAATTTATAACTTGAGTATGTTAGAGGCATTTAAATAAACATATGCAGGTTTATTCACTAAAGTGAGAATTCAAAGTGTAGTAGTACCTGGAATGAAAGCATAGCTGCCTTAGATAATTTTGAAATTTTTCCAGTTCAGTTATGATATAGATATATATATATATATATATATATATATATATAAAATCAGACATAAGTATATCGGTAAAAACACAAAGATAAAGCACCGCGCTTACAGCAGCAGTAGCTTAGTATCCAACAGCTTAAAATACATAGTAAAAACAAAGAGAACGTTACCTGCGCTCTGGCCTAAATTCCCATGTACATTTAAACAAAATGGAGGCTCTTTAGTTTTATTCCAATGGCCATTTGAATATAAGCTCACCTGCCACGTCAAGGCATGCCTCAATAGGTGAGTCCTACACTAGCCATTAGATATGCTGATATCAGCCAGGAATCTCCACTAAGACAGGGAGGGGTATTTTATAAACCCTTTCACATTTAACCCTTTATAGGGCTTCTACACATACAATAAACATTGCTGGTATCAGACAAAGTGTAAACATCTCTAATGAGACATGAAGGGGTGTTTTATAAACCCCTACATACTTAACCCTGAATAGTGCTATAACACATACAAATCACCTTGCTGGTATCAGCTAAAAGGCAAATTTCTCTGATGAGACAGGAAGGGGTGCTGCCCCTACATACTTATAAACTCCTAATAAGACCAACGTGGGGAGGCTGGCAGCAATGTAACATAGCTGTGTAAATACAGAATTCATATACAAACACAAAGATAAAGCACCGCACTTACAGCAGCAGCAGCTTAGTATCCAACAGCTTGTAATACATAGTAAAAACAAAGAGAACGTTACCTGCGCTCTGGCCTAAATCCCCATGTACATTTAAACAAAATGGAGGCTCTTTAGTATATATAAGTATATCTGTACTCACGGTCTTGTTGTCTCGACATCACTGTACAGCATCACAATTACAATTACTTCTGTGTGCAGGAATACAGAATACTAGACAACAAGACAGTGAGTGCAGATATATGTATGTCTGATTGGATAAGAGGCCAGTATGTAGCATCCAGCATAAGAAGTGTGGTTTGCCAGGTGTGCAGGGTGAATGTGTAAATTGTGTGTATATGTATATATGAGGTCTGTCCGGAAAGTATCCAGCCATGTAATATGAAAAATAAAGACATATATTGAAGAAGATACAAGATACACAGAACTTTGTGCATAGGACAACGATACATAAGTCCCCTTCAAAATAGGCACCTTGGGACCTCTCCCAGTGTCTCTTCCACTGTTTAAACCAGTCTGCAAAATCCTTTGTTGGAATCACCATCAGCTGTCTCATCATATTCGCCTGAAACTCATTGATGGCCTGAGGCCTCTTCCCTTTTAATGGTGATTTTAGTTTTGGACAAAAGTCGCAGAGCACCAAATCTATTAACAGATTCTCGACAATCTTTGAAGCATTTTTGTCACACTTTTATTAGCGCTGCACTCATTGCATCGTCTTCGAAAGCCTTCTGAATCACTCAAATAGTTTCCGTGGAGGAATGTTCAAGTTTAAAGCTAAATTTGATGCAGATTCGTTGCTCTATGCACTCATTCATTTTGAATGCTACGGACACACAGTACACATGCTCGCTCAATGGCGTCTAGGGCCCCCACTGACTAGTATAGTGAAGTTGTCATTGATCATGCATGTGCATTCCAGTCCACTCTCCTTGCCAGGTTAAATCAATGTTGCGCAAACCTTTCTTGTTATATTAACAATGGCTGGACTTTTCCCTTACAGACCTCGTGCACACAAAATTCAGATAGCCCTGACCACCCATATTGCTGAGCATGCAGGCTATGTGAGGGAGCATGAGCACATATGGAATGAATACATGGGCATGTGTGTAAGTTTATGGCACTTTCTTAACAGAGGCAGCAGCACATACGTGTCAGTGCCTGGAAGTGCTATAGGGTAACACTTACTGCCATTTTTCATTACCCCAGTAAATGATTTAAAGTGTTTATTGGGTTGCTGGATTGGAGAACTGTCAAAAAAAAAAATTTCTTTCTATCGCTGATCATTTCACCCATTTGCTATATATTGTTGCACATATTTTGTAAAATGTCATGTATTATTGTATAGTGTGTTTTGGTACACGTGTATATTCCAGTCTTCTCATTATTTCCCATAGGATCCACTTACCAAACGTATTACTCATATCATCTGCACATGCTCCTCCCTCCTGGGACTTTATTTGGTTCTTCAGAATGGCTTTTCTCTTTTTCTTTTTTTTTCTGGATCCTGGATAAACAACAAACACATGTATATCACTATTTTCATGGGGCCTTATGATTCAAGAGTCACAGGTTGCAGGGCTACATATGGATGTAGCTAAATAGTTCTTCCCTTTTCATATCTCTATTTCTTACCTTTATAAGAGTTATGGCAAACATAGGCTTTGATTTAATATATTAGATACGCTTTTAAAATTATTTATCTTCAGTAGTCACCAACAAGGTCTATGAAAATGTTTGATATATGATAAATCATATGAAAAGTTTATAGAAAAATATTAATTTGAGGCCATAGTCCTGAAAAATCGAACAAAATATGGTCGCTAGTAAAAATAATAAACACGTACACTCCAGATGTTTGAGAAACATACGTCCCATGTCCAGCAGCCTAAAAGTGTGCGAGCAAGGATGTTGGAAATGGTTGGAGGGTGGGTAGGCAAATCTGTCTGCATTGTATAAGCTGGGTGCATGGAGCCATATGACTGGTTGCTATATGACTAGTGGTCTAGTAGGTGTAAATGAAACATTGGGTAGAGGTATGTGAACACGGATGATGGGTAAAATGTGACAGGGTGAGTAAGTGTGGCCATGGATAGACATGTGGCTCCGTAGGTGAACGTTACGAGATTGTTAACTATATTATTCAGAGGGTTGAGGGGGATGAGACCAGGTGGATGGGGGTATGTGACCGGATGCATGCAGAAGCATTTGAAGGAGGTAGGGGCTGACCTGGGCTAGAGTCCTGAGTGGACCCCTGAAAAGCCCCAGGTCAAAAATATGTAATTTCTGACTATTCGCCCCAACTTGTGACCCAGAACTGGTTCCTTTACTCTTTTTCCCTTCACACCTCAGCAGTCTTCATCACTCCTCATCCATTAGGATATCTGTGAATGAACAGGCTGCTTGGCGAGGTCCTGCAAGATTAGTAAAAGTTGCTGTTACACTCAGATTTTAAGTTAATTTCTTCACCGCAGCACAGGGACTTAGGACATTCAGAGTTAAGGCGAGGATTAAACTTACCTTAAACCCTAAGTACCATAAGTCTGGTCGTATGCTGCAGTGAAAGCAATAACTGTATACTAGTGTGACAACTTTTTCTTACCTTCCAAGACCTTGCCGAGCAGCCTTAACAGCCACAGTGATCCTGAGGAAAAGAGCTGAAAATTGTCTGGAGGGGAAACGGGCAGAAAACTGATTTGCCAGAACACCAGATCAAACTATTTATGGAAGGGCATTGTGGGGATGGGATCTAGTGTTGTATTGGAAGGCATTGTTGGGAATGAGATTAAATACATTGTGGGTATGGGAATGAACGGCTGAGGGCACCCTGGGTGTATAGATAAAATAAAGGAAGTGGGTACTGGGCCCCTTTGGTAGGGGAATCAGAAAGGGTTGGGTCATCTTGGGTACAGAGATGAAATAAAAGATGAGGGCACTGTGGGTGTAAGAATCAACGGTTGAGGGCACAGTGGGCATGGTGGTCTGTGTGTACCTGTTATTGAATGTGTACCTGTCTATGTGTACCTATCTATTCCTGTCTGTACTTGCGTGTGTCAGTGTATGCCTGTCTTTATATGTGTATGCCTGTGTGTGTGTGTGTGTGTGTGTGTGTCTGTAAGTAACTCTGAGTGTGTTAAGAGACCTGAAAAGATGTGGAGTTGGGGATGGGCAAGGGGTTGGGCTTTAGGAAGAGGGTTCACCAAATTATTTTTGTACTCCTAGGTGTTTTTTGACCCTAGTAATGCCTCCTGGTGCATAGCAGGTACATGTAACTAATTGGGGTCCTTGTTATAGCTACATAGGCTGTTAACACTTAACACGTTAGTTAGGTGGGTGACTAAAGATAATCAACAAGAGTTGCAGACTTAGTAAATCCACCTTCAACAGTGAGACAAATGGATATACCTGAACCAGTGCAACCCTCCCCCCTTTCGTTGTCCCATTGTGCCTCTATTGAAATGTTACCTTATAGGTGGAGTTATTTTCTAAGGTTGACTTTACTCATTGTCTCTGTTTAACTCTACAAGCAATAAAACTATTGTCAGTATCCCACAGTAACTTCCATACAGTTGACCTTACCATTTGCCTGGTTGCTTTGCTGTGACTCTGGCTGGACCACCGTTCGGTGTCCCATATGGGCGTGCTGAGTTGTAATGGATGGAGATGTTCTGTGTTCAGTTACCCGCTGCTTGCTCTCTGTTTCCTTCTCATCTTCTCTCTTCTTCACAGCCTGTGGTACACTGGACTCTTTCACTCTTACCTTTCTCTTTCTTTTCTTCACTGTGCTCAGACTGTGACTGGTCTGTCAGAATTCAAGCATTATTAAGGCATGATGGGATGTGATAGAATTCTTTGCAAAAGATGAAGCCTATATTCACATTAATGTTTCTGCTGTTTGCTTAACTTTTACAGTACTGCCAAAGAACCCTCTATTTAAATATCTCCAACTATCTATTTTACAGAATCAGAAGCAGGGAAGTTTCTCGGAATAGATTAGTTATGCGAAAGCAAATTTTTGTCCTGTAAGTGCTCAGTATCCCTGGGGAATGGAACTGAGCTTCTTTTACTTATGTTTTAGTAGAATTTTTACTTCTATGTCTATACAAAGCAGAAAATACATTTGATGTAAACATATTTGCTAGATGTTTGAATATCATACATTATTTAACATTAAAATCTTGCCAGAGCAATTTTGCATTGTAAAAGTATAGGGTTCAGAAATTTAAAAACAAAAATATTTTTTGTGTTTTTTTTTTCTTCTTTAAAATCACAGTTCATATAGAAACAACAAAAAAAAGATGTCCATTTTGCTTGGGGCCCCCAAATTCTTTCAAACGGCCCTCAGCACTGTGTATGGAGAAATACAGGGATAGGAAGCTACATCTTATCCCAGCTTCTCTCTTCTGACTGAATCCGCAGGGGAGCAGCACAAGCAGCCAGCAACTCAAAGAGTGCAGAGACAGCCTACAGATCAGGTAAGTGAAGCATGGGGGGAGGGGAGAGAAAGCCTATAGATCTGGGAAGTGAGGCATGTGGGGGCAGTCTATAGATCAGGGAAGTGAGGCATGGGGGGCAGCCTATAAATCAGAAAAGTGAGGCATAGGGGGGCCAGCCTATAGATCAAAGAAGGGAGGCATAGGGGCAGCCTATAGATCAGGGAAGTGAGGCATAGGGGGGAGCCTATAGATCCAGGGAAGTGAGGCATAGGGGGGCAGCCTATAGATCAGGGAAGTGAGGCATAGGGGGCAGCCTGTAGATCAGGGAAGTGAGGCATAGGGGAGCAACCTATAGATCAGGGATGTGAGGCATGGGGGGCAGCCTATAGATCAAGACTGAATCCGCAGGGGAGCAGCACAAGCAGCCAGCAATTCCCAGAGTGCAGAGACAGCCTACAGATCAGGCAAGTGAAGCATGGGGGGAGGGGAGGGTAGAGATAGCCTATAGATCTGGGAAGTGAGGCATGTGGGGGCAGTTTATAGATCAGGGAAGTGAGGCATATGGGGGGCAGCCTATAGATCAGGGAAGTGAGGAATATAAGGGCAGCCTATAGATCATGGAAGTGAAGCATAAGGGGGGCAGCCTATAGATCAGGGAAGTGAGGCATAGGGGAGCAGCCTATAGATCAGGGATGTGAGGCATGGGGGGGCAGCCTAGAGATCAGGAAAGTGAGGCATAGGGGCAGCCTATAGATCAAGGAAGTGAGGCAGATCAGGGAAGTGGGAGGCATGGGGCCAGCCTATAGATCAGGAAGCAGGCATAGCCTATGTGATCAGCAAGTGAGTATACAAGGGGCAGCATATAGATCAGGGAAGTGAGCATAGGGGGGGCAGCCCATGATCAGGGAAGTGAGGCATGGGGGGGGCAGCCTGGCGACCAGAAGCAGGCATGGGGCAGCCTATAGACTGTAGGGAAGCGAACGGGGCAGCCTCAGACCGCAGAAGTGGGGAGGCATGGGGGTTGCGCCCCAGGTCAGGGAAGGAGGGATGGGGGGCAGCCCATAGGTCAGGAAGTGAGGGATGGGGCAGGCCCATAGATCAGGGAAGGAGGGATGGGGAAGCCTGGCAGATCAGGGAAGTGGAGATGGTGATCCACCTACAGATCAGGTAAGTTAGGATGGGGATCCACCCACAGATCAGGTGTAAGTGAGGGATGGGGGAGACAGCCTACATGAAGAGTCAGCAAGGAGCAGGAAGGTAAAGTAAGAGAAGGAGCAGAAAGGAGAAGGAACAGAAATGAGCAGGAAGGGACATCAAGGAGCAGAAAGGGGCAGCAAGGAGCTGGAAGGGACAGCAAGGAGCACAAAAGGTAAAGTAGGAGAAAGAGCACAAAGGTACAGAAATGAGCAGGAAGGGGCAGCAAGGAGCATGAAGGGTCAGCAAGGAGCAGGAAGGGTCAGCAAGGAGAAGGAAGGGTCAGCAAGGAGCTGGAAGGTAAAGCAGCACAAAGTAGAAGGAGCAGAAAGGGTCAGCAAGGAGCTGGAAAGGGCAGTAAAGAGCTGGAAAGGGCAGCAAGGAGCAGGGAGGGACAGAATGAGTACAAAGGTGAAGTAGGAGAAGGAACAGAAATGAGCAGGAAGGGACATCAAGGAGCAGAAAGGGTCAGCAATGAGCTGGAAGGGGCAAAAGGAGCACAAATGTAAAGTAGGAGAAGGAGCAGAATTTAGCAGGAAGGGTCTGCAAGGAGGAGGAAGGGTCTGCAAGGGGCAGCAAGGAGCAGGAAGGACCTGCAAGGAGAAGGAAGGGTGTGCAAATAGCAGAAAGGGACAGAAGTAGCACAAAGGTAAAGGAGCAGAAAGAATCAGAAGGAGCACAAAGGTAAAGTAGGAGAAGGAGCGGAAAGGGATCTGAAAGTGAAAGTGAAAGTTAGAGCAGGAAGGACAAGTGAAGTGAACCCTCCACTTTATTCTGGACACCACATCATAAGGCTTTGGTACCTGAGCCTGGCAGGGAAACTTTGGACCTTCTCATCTCCCAGGTAAAAAAAAAATCAGTGTTAATGTGTTCACTTTTATTTACTGAGTGTTAGGAAGCACAGAGTGCCGCTGGGTAGGGGTGTCGCTGATTGGCTAGAGCGGTCAGCTGGCACTCTAAGCCAATCAGTAGCTCCCCATTCATAAAAAAGTAAAAACATTTTTATGAACTGGGAACTAACGATTGGCTTAGAGTGTCAACTGACCACTCTAGCCAATCTGTAGCACCCATGCCTGACGTCAATCTGCACTTCCTGACACTCTGTTTTTTAAAGCCGAATACCACTGAGTGACTTGGAAACCTGGAGCTGAAGGAAGCCTTTGGGGTATAACCATTTGAGAGCGGTTTAACCACCTAAAAGGAAAGAGAGCACCCAGGGGCTTCCTGGCTTCATAGCATTTTCATTTAGATGAAGTTGTTATGGTGACCAGAATGTTCCTTTAATTTGCTTAAAGGAACACTATAGGGTCAGGAATACAAACATGTATTCCTGACACCATAGCTGTCAAAACGCTATTCACCCTGGCTTTATGTGATAATGACTTTGACCCTTCCCTTTCATGACACTGTCAAAAAGGGACCAAGCATGGATGTCATTACAATTATTTCTCCCCCCCCACCCCCCTGGAAAAATTCCTGCGGACGCCAATGCAGTTTCTATAATTCCTGTATGAAGCCACATATAGCCCCCATCCCCCTTCTCCAAGAATAATTCTATTAAATGAGAATATTGTTCTGTTAAAGCTACAATTAAGTAAATCAGGTCAACTTTAGATGTGCCATGGCAAGTGATTTATTTTTTGTATTTGTTTTTATTTTCAACATTACTACAACCAAGCCATGAAATATGTTTTTAATTTGAGTTGGCACTATACCTGTGTCAGCATGTTTTGAATAGGTTTTAAAGTTCTCTTTTTGCCCCCTGGCAAAGTTTTATACTTCACAAGATCTGTGATGCTGTCGTGTGGCACGTCCCATCCTTGTATAGCCCTGAAAATAGCAACACAATGTTAATAAATCCTGCATAAATAATGGAGCCTGCCCATGTTCCCCCTTCCTGATCCACCTTTTATATTTGTTTATGCTTATTATACACAATATATAATAGTAGCTCTGTCTCACATGTCATCTTGTATCCTCCCAGAAGCTCTCAAATGCAAGCTCTCTCGTTGTTCTATAATATCTTGCAATACGCGAGAACTCAGGATGGGGTAGCTGAGGGTTACAGATCTCAATATCCAGCGCAGTCCCTTCAGTATAGCCCAATCATGTTCACAGCGGAAATCGGTTGCTGCAGAGCATGGTTCCTAAGGATGAACAAAATACAATGAAACAAACCTTATCCTACCTCCCAACTGTCCCTGTTTAGGAGGGACAGTCCCAATTTTGGACCCAATTCCCTCTGGCCCTCTTTTTTATCCTAATGTTGCTCTTTTGTACGAGCTCTATACTGTTGGCATGTCTCTATACCAAAGCTCCAAAGCAATAATACTCTTATAAAGGTGTCCTTAAAGGGACACTATAGTCACCAAAACAACTTTAGCTTAACAAAGCAGTTGTAGTGTATAGAACATACCCCTGCTGCCTCACTGCTCAATTCTCTGCAGTTTAGGAGTTCAATCACTTTGTTTATGAACCCTAGTCACACCTCCCTGTATGTGACTTGCACAGCCTTCCTAAACACTTAATGTAAAGAGTCATCTAAAGTTTATCCTTTCTTTATTGCAAGTTCTGTTTAATTTAGATTTTCCTATGCCCTGCTATGTTAATAGCTAGCAAGACCCTACAAGAGCCTCCTGTATGTGATTAAAGTTCAATTTACAGAGCAAGAGATAAAATTGTTTAAGGTAAATTGCATGTGATTGAAAGTAAAAACAGTTTTGTTTTTTTTATGCAGGCTGTGTCAATCATAGCCAGGGGAGGTGTGGCAAGGGCTGCATAAACAGAAACAAAGTTATTTAACTCCTAAATGGCAGTAAATTGAGCAGTAAAACCTGAGAGGCATAATCTATACACTAAAACTGCTTCATTAAGCTAAAGTTGTTTAGGTGACTATAATAATAAATGTGTTTGTAAATCAGTTTAAGTAAATACATACATTGTTCTTGTTAAACTTTAGTTGCAAAAGTTGTTATAGAATAGTCCCACCCCTGTGCACCCCCTAGTCACACCTCTAAAATGAAAGTGTCCCTCTTTGTCCGTTAAATCGGGGCTCAAAATTTTCACTAGCCATTGACTAGTGAAAATTCAGCACTGAGAAAAAGAAATTCGCCCATGGTGAGTGTGCCACGGATACTCTAGGCTTACAGTAGTGAGTAACATTTAGGCCTGTCTAGTAGCATAGAAGTTGAAACTCTCAGTTCTGCGTATATGTTTAGTAAGGTAAATGCCTAACATACAAATTAAATCTCACTCTATACTGACTTCTAAAGAAGTTGAATCTTTGTTTGTGATCATTTATGCATATAGTTAAAAAAACAAAACACTGAAATACACATAACAAAGGTCATATAACACAATAATGAATATAAAAAAGTGGAATAATGAGAGAGATTCCAAAACATATGTAAAGTCTCCCTAACCCATAACTCCCAACATTTCAAATGGACAAAGTTGGACACTTTCATTTTAGGGGTGCAAGTGGGGTATGGGTTCTGAGAAATGTTTGGTGACTTATGTAATTTAGGACAACATATCTTACTTCCCCCTTGGACCTCCTCCTGTTCCAGGCTATTTAGAATCCTAATGTTACTTGCAAACCATAATCACTATACATCATTGTAATGGCAATACAAGACTGTGTTTGTATGAAGGGGATACAGTACATTTGTGTGTAGATGTTGTATTATGTATGTGTACAAGGGATAAAGCTTGAGTAGGTATGTAGGAGATGCAGTGTGCATGTGTGTTAGAGGGACTGAGATTATTATTTTGTTACTATAAATAATAATACATCATTACTAAAACAAAAATAAAGTTTATTCCCCCATCCCTCTAATTTACAACACTTTGTTAATCTCCCCTTA
Organism: Pelobates cultripes; assembly: GCA_933207985.1. Classification (NCBI taxonomy): domain Eukaryota; kingdom Metazoa; phylum Chordata; class Amphibia; order Anura; family Pelobatidae; genus Pelobates; species Pelobates cultripes. Next base: position 88,268,592 of record OW240920.1, read on the forward strand.
GAATAGCAACATTTTAGTCACTTTATAGAAGAAGTTATATCTCTTAAATAATTTTTATTTTATAATCTCTATATTGACTGCATTAAATAAAAATTGACAAAACACTTCACAAGTTTACTTCTTCACCGGTGTTATTTTGCATAAGTTTGGGATCAAACTATCTGGGC
>OW240920.1:88268858-88286803 GCA_933207985.1 Pelobates cultripes
GTGGCAAGTGCTCTGTGGGTCCTGATAAGTTACTCAAAGAGGACTACTGGGAACTAATGTAAACAAAACAAATGCAATGAATCTAAAACCAAAATAACTATCATATACTCACAAATTGTTCATATCATACAATCAATGAAATACAACCAAAACAAAATATTGCTAGTGTTTACATAATGTGTATAAAAACACGTTACAACAGGAAAGTTCTCCTGGTTCTGGGAAATCAGACTTTCAGTACACTTAGATGGCACTAAACCTGAATGCATACCTTTCAACACATAAAACAAAAGGAAATCCGTTGGGGGGTCATCTCTATAGGTTGCATAGGGTTAGCTATATTGAACTGTCAAAGGTCAATATGTAGGACAATCCATGCTGGTGTAAAGGAGGATGTATAAAGAAAATGTGTGATACTCTGTATCTGTGTGGCGGCATGTATCTAGATGTGTCTGTATGTGTTTCAGGATGTCTTTTAACATCTGAGGGTTTAAAGAAACAATCAGTGGTACACGTGATAAAGGGACTATGGGACCTGACTGGGGGTTATTGGATGCAGGAGGGGACCTAGTTTGCCTAGGGTCCCAGAAGCCATTGCGCCAGGCCTGGGTGTTAAAGTGTTTGGTCAAGAAGTAACTGCCTAATTACCTGCTTAAAATACAATTTGCCTACTGATATTGTAACAAATTGGAATAAAAGTGATGGAATTACAGAATTAAACCCTTCCATGTACTAATAATGTATAATGGGAATATAATAAAAGACTTTTACTTTGTAAGTGCAGTTTGGAGGTGCTTTTTCCAGTCTGAGTGACTGTGAATGTCACAAGATTTTTGTTTTTGCCTTTTACATGTTGCAGTAGTTCAGTTTTTCTTATAAAATACCTTCTCCAGTCCCTTGCTTTTACACACTTCTTTGGTTCTAACATTCAAGACTTCCCTAGGGCAGCACCATTTCTATGGATCTCCTCTCTGCTTCATTAGACTCTCCGATGGTATCCGTTTCTAGTGAAAAAGTTTCCTAAAAACTCACTTCTTCAGAAGGCATATCACCTAAACTGCTAACCTTCTCTTTCTCTCTTCTCCTTACGTATTACAAACCTGCTTCACGTTATACCTCCAAATGTGTCACTTAGTGTTCATGGATCTCATTTTATTCTCAAGTGATTTTGAAACCAGTTTTTACTATATATGAATTGCCCTTTACATATATATTTTGTGTACCCCGCTCCTCTTGTTCTGTAAGCTAGTTTGAGCACAGCCATCACCATTATCTGTTCCTGTGCATCCAGCTTGTCTTATTGCAACTATTTGTTAGTCCACCAGACCTGTGGAATATACTGGAATTTTTTACATAATAATTATAAAAGGCTCTTTATTTTGTTTACACCTCGCAGCTATAAAAATTAGAAGGGTCCCTGAAGTAAATTTGTTTCTAATTTTCATTGTGACTGTAGTTTTACAAACATATAGTTACCCTCCTGCCTGACTTTCCTGTACACTGGTATTTCTAAAATTATAAAAACAAAATTGATTAAAATAATGAAAAATGATATCAGTGAATGTCTATGACTGACACAAGGTTGTCCCTTCCTCCACTGTGGACCAATGGTGCACATGAAGCAATTATCCTGCTCAACCAATTCAACCTATGTGAATCATTAGGAATCCTGTCAACCACTTGAGGCAAGTTTTTGGCAAAATGTTTACATTGCCACACAAAAGGGACAGCATCTGTGCACCAAAACCTCCGTGTTAAAATGTCGTAGTTTTAGTGCTTTGTTTTGTAAGGGAGAGATGGCAGCCAAAAGGCAAAGAATTAAATCTCTGCAACCGAAAACTAATCTTGTGGATATTCAGCCTTTGGACTTTTCTTTTTATTTAACAAAGGGTATCTCTCCTCAATAGGTGTGGGTCTTCCTACTCAGACCTATTACCCAAAAATCTACACAAAGGGGCCAGAGTGGCTCCAAAGCATGAGTCAGCAATTTTTTTGTTTTACATGCATGCTGTGGGTGTAGTTTTGTCACTGATGTATTCATTCATTCATTACCCTACCTATGCGCATGACTTACAGATACAGTGCATAACCTCATGAATGAGCATGTATGTCTGTTCAATACAGTATATCTTATCCATACCTCATTAGTCTGAGTATTTCACTGTTTGATGTGATGTTGACTCGGATTAGTGCTATCTACTATTTTGTATAGACTTGATGATAGTCATGACTAGAATGTAACCAACACAATAGAAGTTAAGTATTCAATGTGTAACTGCTTTTTAATGATAGAATGATACATTGTTGCAAGAAGTGTCTATTGGAGTCTACTAAGTTGTATAGTGTTAAAGTAAAGTTACTACTATTACTAAAGTTACTACTATTACTAACTATTAGCAGTAGAAAGAGAGAAGTGATCATGCCATTGTGCAGAACACTGGTGAGACCTCACTTGGAGTATTGTACACAGTACTGGAGACCATATCTCCAGAAGGTTATTGATACCTTAGAGAGGGTTCAGAGAAGGGCTACTAAACTGGTTCATGGATTGCAGGATAAAACTTACCAGGAAAGGTTAAAGGATCTTAACATGTATAGCTTGGAGGAAAGACGAGACAGGGGGGATATGATAGAAACATTTAAATACATAAAGGGAATCAACACAGTAAAAGAGGAGACTATATGTAAAAGAAGGAGAACTACCACAACAAGAGGACATAGTCTTAAATTTGAGGGGCAAAGGTTTTAAAGTAATTACAGGAAGTATTACTTTACTGAGAGGGTATTGGATGCATGGAATAGCCTTCCAGCAGAAGTGGTAGAGGTTAACACAATGAGGGAGTTTAAGCATGCGTGGGATAGGCATAAGGCTATCCTAGACTTAAGATAAGGCCAGGGACTAATTAAGAGTATTTCGAAATATTGGGCAGACTAGATGGGCTGAATGGTTCTTATCTGCCGTCATATTCTATGTTTCTAGTTAGATTGAACTGCTTCACGTTTTCTTTTCACATTTTCTCTCTTGTTATTTATTTTTTTCTTTCATGTTTAAATCTCTCTTGTTATTATAATACAGCAAATATGTATTTATTTTATTTTATTACATATACTTTTTCCTTCTCTTAGGCTGTCTGAACTCTGGCTATCAGCTAGGTGAGATTTTGGTAAAAAAATAAATGGACTAAGTAAAAATATATAAGAATATAGTTAGAGAGAAGTCACACTCATTTCATGCAAAGTGAGATAGATGGGACAGAACATACAATTCTGCAGAGGGTCTTGTTCTCATTCACGAGAGGTTCTAAAGACAGCAACTCTATAATCTCGCTGGGTAGAAGTGAACAGGCTTTATCCTGTTTATTAGCCAATCTGGAATAGAAAATCATATGAATTAATGGACATTGTGATTAGAATTAAAGGAAAACATTCAGGGCTCACAGCAAAACTCTTGGGCCTCCCTACACAATCATGGGTTGAACTCCCACCCAACTACATTACTACAAGAATTAAATGAACGAGTACTAAGAGAGAGGCATGTCTTCTCCTCTCCAATTCTCCTTAGCTCACACAGTGTAGGGAAAGGGGGAAGGAATCTGTGGGCTCCCATAAACCTCCTGCCCAACCTGAGAACTAGGAGATGAATGCAGGTGACGGGAGTGAATGCAGGTGGCGGGAGGCCATTACTATTTATTAGTTTGAGCATTCCAGGCTTCATCATATTTACCGGGTTATTTACCTAAGTGAGAATCCAAAGTGAATTTCACATTTAAGGCCAGAGTAGCTGAATGGAAAGCACTGCTGACTTAGAGAATTTTTCCACTTTGACCTTAAAATTGTAATTCACTTTGAACTTACCTTGAATTCTCACTTTAGTGAATAACCCTGTTGGATATCTGGTATTGAGGCTTTGTTCTCCATCTTTCTGCTGGGCTTATTACGCTGATGCCTATTACACTGAACTGATGTGTAAAAGAAAGGGGGGGGGGGGGATTGTTTTTTATTTGCCTGGAAAACTAGGCCAACTTTAAATTATTGGCTTAAAGTATCAAATCTTCCACTCGCCAACTAAATATACACATATGCTGAAAGTCTATAATTTGTCTTTAAGCAGTGGGTTAAAATTGTCCAAACACAATATTTGTTTAATAGGCCTAGACAATAATCTAGTGGTAATGGTAGAAAAGAATGTTAGTACATATTATATCGGTCGCAGATGAAGAAGGTTGTAGTGCATATATAGACTCACATTAAAAGTGGTTTCCCAGCCATTCTTGGGTGCCTTAGGACACTGGCAAGAGCACTTCCTACTTCTGCCATGCGACCAGGATCACTTGAATCAATGACAAAAATCAATGCATGGGCATGAGAGTAGTGTAGCCTCCAATTTGCCCTGGCCTTTTGTCCCCCTGGAAGTTCCAGTAGAGTGACATCGAAACGGTCGAGACGTAATTCAGTCCTAAGTGGATCGGCTGAAGAAGAGACATGGCAAATAGGTACTAGGGGCCAAAAGAAAGTAATGTCAGGTGACAGAGCATTATTAGAGTGAGACATGTTTAGAACTTAAAGGAACACTATAGAGTCAAGAACACAAACATGTATTCCTGACCCTATAGTGTTAAAAACACAATCTAGCCCTCTTTACTCCCCTTAATATAGCAAAATCTTACCTTTACTCCAGTCTGCTGCTGCTGGCTCTGCCCATGATCTGCCTGCTTGGCTGACATCATCAGAAGTGTTGAACAAAAGTCAATCATAATTGTTTCTCATAGCAGAGCACTGGATTGGCTGAGACTGTCAAGGAGGCAGATCAGGGTCAAAGCCAGCACAAGCCAAACACAGCCCTGGCTAACAGCATCTCCTCATAGAATCAATGCATGAATATGAGGAAAGTTCAATGTCTCCATGCAAAGGGTGGAGACACTGAATGGCAGGAAGTATCTGTAGTAGCTATCTCAGAAATGGCCAGTGAATGTATCCATAGACTGTAATATAAACATTGCATTGACAGTGTTTACTGCAAAAAGCCTTAAGGGAATGATTCTACTCTACAGAACAAATACAATAAACTGTAGTTTTTCTGGTGACTATAGTGTCCCTTTAATAGAAATATCATAGAGTAGGGGTTCCCAATTTAGTGCCCCAAGAGGTACATGGAAAAAAAAGGAGAGACCACTAAGGGAAAGAGGGGAGTGGAGGACAGACCACTAGGGGCAGAGGAGAGCAGAGACCACAAAAGGGGAGGAGGGAGAGAAGAGATCACTAATGGAAAGGGGGGGAGAAGAGGCGAGTACACTAAGGGAGGTGGGGTAGGAGAGTAGAGACCACTGAGGGGGAGAGGAGAGACCACTAATGGGGTGGGGGAGAGGAGAGACTACTACGGGACAGGGGAGAAGAGGAGAGACCACTAAGGGGCAGGGGAGAGCTCTATGGGGGGTAGGAGAGAGCACTATGGGATGGGGTGGAGCGCAGGAGAGAGCAATAGGAGACAGGAGGGGACAGCTGTAAGGGACAGGAGGGGAGAGCAGTAAGGGACAGGAGGGGAGAGAGGTTGAGGAAGGGGGGGACAGAGAGGCACAAAGGGGCTGGTAGGACCCAGCCCCTATCCTACCCCACAAACTCTCTCTTTCACACAACACACACAATGCTTCCCTATACATACACAGAAACACACAATGTATCCCTACACACACAGAAACACACCATGCTCCCCTTACACACAGAGAAACATGTAACACATCCCCTACACACTCCACTTCCTGTGAGCGAACTCATGGGTGGAACATGTAGGTGAACTTATGGGTGGGCCTTATGGGCATACTCACAGTCAGGCCATGGGGGCCCAGACCTTGAGCTGTGCAAGGGGCCAAAAAAATGGAGCTGCTTTATGTTCCCCAAAAACTTTGAATTTTGTGACCACAGTCAAAAACAGCCGCCAAAGAGCCTATTCTACACAAGACCAGTGGAGCCAGACTTCAGCCAGAGCCCTTCATCATCCTCATATGGTTGTAAGCAGGCAATCTAGCATATTATTCGTGGCACTAATCTCTAATTTACCTCACATTAAAGGGACACTATAGTCCCCAGAACCACTGCAGCTTAATGTACTGGTTCTGGTGTCTATAGCCTGTCTCTGCAGGCTTTTTAATGTAAACACACACTGTGTGCAGCACTGGCATTAGTTCATATGGCAGATCATATGGGTGGGGCATTGTGATGTCACATGGAAGGGAGCGGCACATTTTTCTGTTGCCTAGGGCGGCAAAAATCCTTGCACAGGCCCTGCAACCTTGATCGGCGGGTTGGGACTTTAATTAATTAAAGAGGGCACCTAATGTCCCCCTCAGGTCCCGACCCATGAGCGGCGGGTGTGGACCCTAAATAAATAAATAATGGGGGGGGACCTAATGTCCCACCTTGTCCCCACCTATGATCGGCAGGTGGGGACCACAAATAATAAAGTAACTAGGGGTCCCAAAGTCCCTAGTCACTTCACCCCCAATAGAAAATACACTAAGTGCAGCACTGGCGTTAGTTCATATTGCAGATCGTATGGGTGGGGCATTGTGATGTCACATGGAGGGGAGCGGTACATTTTTCTGTTGTCTAGGGCGGCATAAATCCTTGCACAGGCCCTGCAACCTTGAGCGGGTGGGGACTTTAATTAATTAAAGAGGGGTCCTAATGTCCCCCCTGGTCCCCACCCATGAGCGGCGGGTGTGGGGACCCTAAATAAATAATGGGGTGCACCTAATGTCCCCCTCATGTCCCCACCCATAGTTACATAGTTACATAGCTGAAAAGAGACTTGCGTCCATCAAGTTCAGCCTACCTCACATTTGTTTGCACCTAATGTCCCCCTCATGTCCCCACCCATAGTTACATAGTTACATAGCTGAAAAGAGACTTGCGTCCATCAAGTTCAGCCTACCTCACATTTGTTTTTTGCTGTTGATCCAAAAGAAGGCAAAAAAAACCAGTTTGAAGCACAATTTTGCAACAAGCTAGGAAAAGAATTCCTTCTTGACCCCAGAATGGCAGTCAGATTTATCCTTGGATCAAGCAGTTATTACCCTACATTGAAAGATTATATCCTTGAATATTCTGTTCTTGCAAGTATGCATCTAGTAGCCGTTTGAACATCTGTATGGACTCTGATAAAACCACTTCCTCAGGCAGAGAATTCCACATCCTGATTGTTCTTACAGTAAAAAAACCTTTCCTTTGCCTTAGACGAAATCTTCTTTCTTCCAGTCTAAACGCATGGCCTCGTGTCCTATGTAAAGTCCGGTTTGTGAATAGATTTCCACACAATGGTTTGTATTGGCCCCGAATATATTTGTATAATGTTATCATATCCCCTCTCAGGCGACGTTTTTCTAAACTAAATAGGTTTAAATTTGTTACCCTTTCTTCATAGCCGATATGTTCCATTCCTTTTATTAATTTTGTAGCCTGCCTCTGCACTTTTTCTAGTGCCATAATATCCTTCTTTAGAACAGGTGCCCAAAATTGCACAGCATATTCAATATGGGGTCTTACCAGTGATTTATAAAGAGGCAAAATTATATTCTTGTCCCGAGAATGAATGCCCTTTTTCATGCATGACAATACCTTACTGGCCTTGGCCACTGCTGATTGACATTGCACATTGTTGCATAGTTTGTTGTCTATAACAATTCCCAAGTCCTTTTCATGTGTTGTTATCCCTAATTCGCTTCCATTAAGGGTATACGTTGCTTGTGTATTCTTTACGCCGAAGTGCATAACTTTGCATTTTTCAACATTAAATTTCATCTGCCATTTGAGTGCCCAGTCCCCCAGTCTATCTAAATCCCTCTGCAGCAAAGTAATATCTTGCTCACAGTGTATTGTTTTACAAAGTTTGGTGTCATCTGCAAACACTGAAACATGACTTTCAATGCGGTCTTCAAGATCATTTATAAACTTGTTAAGTTTATAAACATGTTAAGTGTTTATGAGCGGCGTGTGGGAAGTTTATTAATTAAAGGGGGTGACCTAATGTCCCCCCTTGTCCTCACCCATGAGTGGCGGGTGGGGATCCTAAATAAATAAATAATGGGGGGACATAAAGCCTTCCGCTGCCCTGCAATTAGGCTCAGAGTGCACTGACAGGTAAATGAAGAGACTGACAGGTAAGTGTCACAGCACTCAGAGTGCTCTGTGTAATTTTACCCTACATGGGAAAGGTCTTTAGAATTTTCCCATGCTGTGTAATTTGACTCATAACACTGATTGGTTGCTTTCAAAAGAGAATAAATACTTTTTCATATTGCAACATTGCTACAGTTTTTGCTTTATCTTTTGGTTACACGTACTTGTACTATTACCGTAGCTTTCTATCACTTCTATGTAAGATACTGATTTTTATATCCAGCTTTAAATGACAGCCAGCAGCCACTAGCCCCTACTACATGGAGGGACTGAGGACCGGGAAGATTTAACCTGTGCCAGGTCCCCCCTTATTGCACTAGTGACTGGGCAGCAATAGTTTTACATTTGCTTAGGCAACATAGTTTTACATTTGTTTAGGCGACATGCCCCTACCCTAGGGGCATGCGGGTGTATTTAACCTTCGTTTTATCAATATAGGGATCATACTGATTTATATTTAGTGTTAAATGACAGCGAGCAACCACTGACTGCCGAGAGTAGGGGCATGCGGGAGGATTTAACCTCCCTTTTATTAATAATATTAACTATGACCCCCATAGGTTTTCATGTGGGGGGTAGGAATGGTTAAATATTACAAAGAGGGAGCTGGTAGCGCTGCCGGCTCCCTCCTGCTAGCAGACTTGCATAAAAAAATCTCAGCAGATGTGACAGCGCTGCGGGGAGACCTGCAAGGCCTAACTGGCAGGATAAGCAAATGGAAGCATACCTCCAACACGGGAATCTATTAGATTGCATCACTTCAGCAAGCACTCAAGGTACTGCAACAACAGAACCTAACCTACGAGCACCGCTTTGCGGCCCAGAAGGACGCCAGGCGCCGAAACAACATTAAACTGGGAGAAGTCTCAGACACTATACCATAAACCAAAGTGCCACACTTCGTTAGGCGCCTACTGGTGGACCTATTGATGCCATAAAACGCCAAAACAGCAACACTCACTGGACTGTTCCAAGTGCCCCAACCAGCCAGAGCATCACTCACTGCCTCCAGAGACATTGTACTCCAATTTCAAAATGGCAAAGACAAAGCTGCGGTGATGGACGCCATTAAGAGATAGACACCATATAATTTCGAAGAGATGGATTTAACATTCTATACAGACCTCTCTGGAAGCACTCTGGCATGGAGACACTCCTTCCATCCACTCACCACCGTCCTGCAACAACATACAATCCAATAGAGGTGGCTATCTTCCGAGCCCTAACAGTTCTCCACGGGGACACAACACACACGATTCAGCACCTACATGAAAACAAGACTCTCCTCCAGAGACTGGGACTTCTAGCTGTTGCATTGAACCAAAAAGATCGGAACATAGCTCCCAGGAAACGGCACACATGGGACCTGGCAGGGGCCCCCACATTTGTCTCGAGATCATCCACACTGGACTCTTACGTTTTAGCCACAACCTGACCACAGGACTGACCACACCGAACATAATGTTTCATAATGTTTTTTTTCACTGTTCACTAGTTAGGTACAGAAAGCATAGTAAAGTGGATTTTGCCACACCAGGGCAAAATCTCATATCCTCCTGAGACCGAACAGTTGATCGCCATGTTAATCCCCCCCCCCCTCCCCCTCAGCACCTGGAGGTACCTAGGTCAGGTGTGCGCTCCACCAGTAGTTAAAATTGGGCCTAAGTACAGGGCGCCCATGTACGCATACTGAATGTGCACTCCATAAGCTTGCAATAGCCTCACAACAAGCCCTGTCATTAGGTTTACCCTTTAAATTAACGTATATGCCTGCTTTGTCCATTTTTGCTTTTATGAACGTACACATCCCCTATGCAGTGCGCAACGCACAGGTTGATAGGGCAGAACCACGCATAAGACATGTAAAGGTTTCACCAGTTATGTTTTTATCTTAGTTTGTAGTTCTCCACTTACGGTGATATTCTGTGTTGAACACCTACTCCAACTACACACACTGTCTTGCACTCCTTAACAGTCAGCCAAACTTTATCTGTACTTATAAACTCAGCTGTGTAGCAAGTTAAATGTCAAGCTAAGTAAGCGATTACGTCTATTAGAATATAATGCACGTCTATATCTCTCTGACTAACTACCTCCACGCTGCAGACCGTGACGTAGACATCCCAGCCTAACCTTTTCTAACACAATAATAACATAACATTGTGCAGTTCATCCATGCCAAGTCGAAATCTTTGTTGTCTAACAATTGTGTGCTGTTGTGGCACCTCTTATATGCTTGCACAGAAAAAAAAAAGAATAAAAAAAAAGATTCAGGTAAATCTATATAAAATAAATAAAAAATAATATTTGTTCTGCTGTTTGTGCCTGCAGAATAAGACAACTCAAATTCAAAACTAGAGATTTTGAATAAGGTTGTCCTAAAGTCATGCATGTCCCATTAATTATCAATGCATTATTAATAAGGCTAATTAGCAGCTACTGTAACAATAACCTTCTTTGATCTGCTGAATAACCAGTGCATACCACAATCATACATTAGCACTTTATCCATCAATATATATATATATCAGCTTACATTAGACATACAGCAGTCCATATGTGCAAAGGGCTTGTTTCTTGAAAGAATCATAGAGGCGTCTGCATATTGTAATTCTCTAGGCTGGGCCTTTTGGCCTAATTTTAGAGCTTAGTACATCGCATGACCTTGGCTTGTGATCTACTTATTGAATGTTTTTACGCAAGCTGACCTCTTTCAGCTGCTTAGTAAAGTATCAAATGAGATTTTATGAATTGCATGTCAATACTATGTGGATCAGCACAGTTATTAACTAGAATTTAATTAGGACGTATGTGCTATTGAATGAAAAACAGATCAATTTTTTTGTTGCTCTTTAAATAATCAGTTGTTCAGATGTAACAGGCATTTTTAAATTTTGAACCTTTTTAAAAATTATATTTGTACTTATTACAGGAAAACTCCAAGAACCACAATCACTACAGGACATTGTAGTAGTTAAGGTGCTAAGTCTGCTCATTGGCTGAGAATGACAGCTGGTTGCTCTGAGCCAATGCAGAGAGCTTCTGGATCTTATGAATGAGGTGACTGGCACTCCTGGCACAGTAGCCCGTACAACATACCATAGAGCAGGGCAAGACAACCTTTGGAACTCCAGATATTATGAACTACATCTGCCATAATGCTTGTTATTTGGAGTGTTCCTTTAAGCAATTATTGTCAGGAGTTTTTTACATGGTATATTCACACTCTAAACCACTTTATATCTGGGACCTAATGATTACCAATGCAAAACAATTATTTACTACTTAAAAACTTTGGTAATAATTGTTTGGGTTTTTTTACATTAAGAAGATGATTGAACTGGAGGGCGGGCCTGACCACAGAGCTGGAAGGACGCAAGCCCTAGCAGCTCCAGCTACTTGAGACAGAAAAAGTCGAATTTCACAGCTAAAACAGCGATTACTCCACACTAAAAGGCCACCAGGGGAGAGGTGACATTCAGGGGCACAGAATGATGCCACACAAGCGACAGCCAAAGCAGCATGCACCTGGAACCATGGTGAGGCCTACCACCAGTATAGGCGCAGGAGGGATGGCCGCCCTCACGCTGCCGCAACTCACCGAAAATCAGCACGAGAGCCCCTGTCCCCCCCCTTTGGACCGGTGGGGGTTATCCCGGTCTACCCCCATAAGTCCTCCCCGTACAGCTATGACCAGGCAACAACACAGCAAAACCCCTCTGCCAGAGACTGTACTCACAAACCTGTCACACTGCTCGCCTCGAAGAACAAGCGGCGGGCCACTATGACCCACCTTAATAACACCACGGCAGACAAGCACCCACAAGGGGCCATCTCTGGAGCACGCTCCCGGAATCGGCATAACAGAAAGACCTCCTCATCCTCGAGCCATAGGGGCGGCAGGAGCTCCGGTGGGGCGAGGCTGTTCCGAGCCGGCTAGAGGGGCAGACAAGCGGAAGGCCCAAACATGTGGCAGAACACAGCAGGCCCTCCCGGGGTTCGGGCAGACCGCAACAGTGCCACGTGGCGCGTAGGGCAAAAAAACCCGCAGTGAGGATTCTAAGCTTCTCATGGAGCACACTCCCGCTCGACACAGAAGCACAAGCAGCATCGAGGCACCCAATGAGCCGATACGCCGACCCACTCATGTTTATATACAAAAGCACGCTGTTGTGGCGTATGACTATGCTTTGTAATCACCTGCGTATGACTATGCTTTGTATATACACACACACACTGTGAGGGAAAAAAGTATTTGATCCCCTGCTGATTTGGAACGTTTGCCCACTGACCATGAAATGATCAGTCTATAATTTTAATGGTAGGTGTATTTTAACAGTAAGAGACAGAATAACAAAAAAAAAATCCAGAAAAATGCATGTCAAAAAAGGTATACACTAAAATAAGTATTTGACCCCTTCAACTTAGTATTTGGTGGCATAATTCTTGTTGGCAATCACAGAGGTCAGATGTTTATTGTAGATGGCCACTAGGTTTGCATACATCTCAGGAGGGATTTTGTCTTACTCCTCTTTGCAGATCCTCTCCAAGTTATTAAGGTTTCAAGGCTGATGTTTGGCAACTCGAATCTTCAGCTCCCTCCACAGATTTTCTATGGGATTAAGGTCTGGAGACTGGATAGGCCACTCCAGAACCCTAACGTGCCTATTCTTGAGCCACTCCTTTGTTGCCTTGGGTGTGTGTTTTGGGTCATTGTCATGTTGGAATACCCATCCATGACCCATTTTCAATGCCCTGGCTGAGGGAAGGAGGTTCTCACCCAAGATTTTACGGTACATGGTGTCACATCCTGTTCATGTTTGCGGATCATTTCTGGCCATGGCTTCTGGTATCCAGTACTCTTTTTTTAAATTTCTTGTTTAGCTTTTCTTGTTTTTTCTGGTTTTCTGTTCCATGTCTGGTTTTCTTTATGCTGGGTTATCTGGGTTCATTCCTTTATGCCTTTCTTGGAATTCCCAGTCTCCTGGATTCCTTTAAATATTTGTTTTTTGTTGCCACACCCGTTACTTTGCCATTTATCCTCTTGATTGTTCCTGCTAGCAATTGTCTCATTCCTCTGCTCATTCCTTGCATGTAAGGAATAACTAGGGAGTTAGGACCCACCTTAATTGGAGTACTTTGGCACAGTGGTGGGCTGCATACATCTTGGCCATTTGTCCCTTTTATACGGTGCAGTTGTCCTGTCCCCTTAGCGAAAAAACTCCCCCAAAGCATAATGTTTCCACCTCCATGTTTGATGTGGGGGTGGTGTTCTTGGGGTCCTAGGCAGCATTCCTCCTCCTCCAAACACGGCGAGTTGAGTTGATGCCAAATACTTCATTTTTGGTCTCATCTGACCACAACACTTTCACCCAGTTCTCCTCTGAATCATTCAGATGTTCATTGGCAAACTTCAGACGGGCGTGTATATGTGCTTTCTTGAGCAGGTGAACCTTGCGGGCGCTGCAGGATTTCAGTCCCAGCCGCCTTGAGATCATTAACAAGATCCTCCTGTGTAGTTCTAGGCTGATTTCTCACAGTTCTCATGATCATTAAAACTCCACAAGGTGAGATCTTGCATGGATCACCAGACCGAGGGAGACTGACAGTTATTTTGTGTTTCTTCCATTTGCGAATAATTACACCAGCTGTTGTCACCTTCTCACCAAGCTGCTTGGCAATGGTCTTGTAGCCCATTCCAGCTTTGTGTAGGTTTACAATCTTGCCTCTGATATCCTTGGACAGCTCTTTGGTCTTGTCCATGGTGGAGAGTTTGAAATCTGATTGATAGCTTCTGTAGACAGGTGTCTTTTATACAGGTAACAAACTGAGATTAGGAGCACTCCCTTTAAGTGAGTGCTCCTAATCTCAGCTTGTTACCTGTATAAAAGACACCTTGGAGACAGAAATCTTGCTAGTTGATAGGAGATCAATACTTATTTCACTCATTGACATGCAAATCAATTTATAACTATTTTGACATACTTTTTTCTGGATTTTTTTTGTTTTTTGTTATTCTGTCTCTCACTGTTAAAATACACCTACCATTAAAATGATACACTGATCATTTCTTTGTCAGTGGGCAAACGTTTAAAATCAGTCCGGGGGGGCCGGGGGGTGGTGGGTGTGTGTGTCCGGATTAACATAGGGGCTGATGGAGCTGCAGCTCCAGGCCCATGGAACAGGCCAATTGATTTGAGAGAGAAAAACAAATTACTTTTTTTTTTTTTTTACACATTACTCTTAGGGTTGCCACCTGGCTGGTATTTTATGGTATTTGAGGCTGCCTGGCCAGTGCCAGTATTGCAGTAAAACCGGCAATACAAATGCCGGCATATTTCTATGTATAAACAGAGATTACTCTGCAATACCTGCGCCTGCCAGTAGGGGTCACGGTGTGTGGCAAGAGGCAGGGATAGAAAGTTACAGCAAATACCTGCCGCTCTCTACTCACTGATCCTTGGGGGAGCAGCTACACAGCACAGAGAGTCCAGACAGCAGCTCCCAGCCTGCAGAGACAGCCTACAGCTCAGGGAAGTGAGGGATGGGGTAAAGGCTGCAGGGAGACATGGGGACACTGGGAGACACTAGGGGACACTGGGTGAACTGGGAACACTGAGACACTTGGGGAAACTGAGAGACATGGGGACACTGGAAGATCAGGGGACACTGCAGACAGGGGGACACAGAGACACTAGGGGACGCTGTGAGACACTAGGCACTTTGGGACACTGGGAGACATGGGGACACTGAGACACTGTGTCCCTAGCATCTGTGTCCCCATGTCTCCCAATGTCCCCAAGTCTCTCAGTGTCTCCATATCTCCCAGCCAGTGTCCCTAGTGTATCAGTGTTCGCATGTCTCCCAGTGTCTCTATGTGTCCCCTAGTTTTCCAATGTCTCACAGTGTTCCCATGTCTCTTAAGTGTCCCCATAGTATCTAAGTGACACTGGGCAACATGGGGACACGAGGGGACACTGGGAGACAGGGCATTGGCTGGGTTGTCTTATGTTTCCTGATCTCTTTATTCCTGACCTTGGCTGTGTTTACCATGCTGTCGCTACTATGGTCTCCTTTGACCTTGAATTGTTGTTTGACTATTTGCTCGCTTTAAAGACTGATGATATGTGCTGTTCTATATTTGCATGTTGGGAAATGTTGACAACCCCGCATTGAGCTCTGTGTAAAAAACATAAAACTTGATAAATTGCCTCTACCCCTTACACACAATGTTGACAAGTAGGCAGTTTTACAGAATTATAGTTGTCTGAGACACAGATGCAGGATATATGAGTGTAGGCTGTCAAATATTTAACCTCTTCAGTGGTGGTTGGTGAAGTTTTGAGGTAGAGGGGTGCCAGACTCCACCTACTGAATTTGACACCACCGTCTCTCTGAAAACTCTCCTTCCTGACCTATTTTATTTGCCAAAATAAGTGTAACAATAATCAGCCCAGCAATCAAAGTATGAACCCACCAGAATATGCACACAGAATAGTTTTACCTGTCCATGAAATGGCCAGGCATAACGTACAAATAATAAGAGAATAAAGAACAGAGCTCAGGTAAGCAAGAGACAATACCAGGTCAAGGATGCCAGAAAATTGAAAATTCAAGGATAGCAGAGTCAAAAACCAGAGGAGTCAAGATAAAATATAAATATGCTATTGGGAGCAAATAGGAATCACTGAAGTACAGATGGACTGGGTATATGTAGCTAGTGAAGCCCTGCATAATTTCTGTGTGCCCAGAAATGTCACATACAATCTCACAGGAATTACACAGGGCTTTCAGTATCATCAGAATGATGCTTGAATTGACCTATATAAAATTACATGGTTATCAAGTGTGCAGCATCAGAAATTAAGCCAGGAGACAGCATTAACATGGATATGAGGAGGACATGCAGGTCAAAATAGACACATCTAGTGATTTGTTGTAGCCACAGACAGGTAACCTTACAGTAAGAAAAACATTTTATTTAATTGCCATTCCAGTGCCAAATATACATTGCAAAGCAATGTGAGTGGTAGTGATGTACCGAACGGTTCGCCGGCGAACGGTTCCCGGCGAACATAGCATGTTCGCGTTCGCCACGGCGGGCGAACATATGCGCGGTTCGACCCGCCCCCTATTCGTCATCATTGAGTAAACTTTGACCCTGTACCTCACCGTCAGCAGACACATTCCAGCCAATTAGCAGCACACCCTCCCTAGCAGACCCTCCCACCTCCTGGAAGGCATCCATTTTAGATTCATTCTCAAGCTGCATGCTTAGTAAGAGGAGGGAAAGTGTAGCTGCTGTTCATAAGATAGGGAAAAGCATAGCTAGGTTAGGGATAAGGGTATGCTTTTAAAAAAAAAAAAAAATTTCTATGTAATGTAAATGCACTTAGTTGTCTGCCACTGCTGCCAGCTTCTGTGTCAGGCTCACAGTGCATACTGTGCCCATTTCCCCAGTCAGTGCCACCAATTACATGTGGTGTCACAATAGCTTGGATTTAAAAACAAAAAACTTTTTTCACTGTTATAGATTGAATAGCAGTCAGTTGTCTGCCACTGCTGCCAGCTTCTGTGTCAGGCTCACAGTGCATACTGTGCCCATTTCCCCAGTCAGTGCCACCAATAACATCTGGTGTCACAATAGCTTGGATTTAAAAACAAAAAACTTTTTCACTGTTATAGATTGAATAGCAGTCAGTTGTCTGCCACTGCTGCCAGCTTCTGTGTCAGGCTCACAGTGCATACTGTGCCCATTTCCCCAGTCAGTGCCACCAATTACATCTGGTGTCACAATAGCTTGATTTAAAAACAAAAAACTTTTTTTACTGTTATAGATTGAATAGCAGTCAGTGTCCTTAAAGCGGGTGTGTTACGCTAACAGTGGATACGGTGACCATTGCCACCACTTAGATCTGGTGACACAAAGCTTGTATTTAAAAAAAACCAACCACTTTTTTCACTGTTATATATTGAATAGCAGTCAGTGTCCTTAAAGCTGGTGTGTTACGCTAACAGTGGATACGGTGACCATTGCCACCACTTAGATCTGGTGACACAAAGTTTGTATTTAAAAAAAAAACAACCACTTTTTTCACTGTTATAGATTGAATAGCAGTCAGTGTCCTTAAAGCGGGTGTGTTACGCTAACAGTGGATACGGTGACCATTGCCACCACTTAGATCTGGTGACACAAAGCTTGTATTTAAAAAAAAACAACCACTTTTTTCACTGTTATATATTGAATAGCAGCCAGTGTCCTTAAAGCGGGTGTGTTACGCTAACAGTGGATACGGTGACCATTGCCACCACTTAGATCTGGTGACACAAAAGCTTGTATTTAAAAAAAAAAAAAAACTTTTTTCACTGTTATAGATTGAATAGCAGTCAGTGTCCTTAAAGCGGGTGTGTTACGCTAACAGTGGATACGGTGACCATTGCCACCACTTAGATCTGGTGACACAAAGCTTGTATTTAAAAAACAACAACCACTTTTTTCACTGTTATAGATTGAATAGCAGTCAGTGTCCTTAAAGCGGGTGTGTTACGCTAACAGTGGATACGGTGACCATTGCCACCACTTAGATCTGGTGACACAAAGCTTGTATTTAAAAAAACAACCACTTTTTTCACTGTTATAGATTGAATAGCAGTCAGTGTCCTTAAAGCGGGTGTGTTACGCTAACAGTGGATACGGTGACCATTGCCACCACTTAGATCTGGTGACACAAAGCTTGTATTTAAAAAAACCAACCAATTTTTTCACTGTTATA
>OW240920.1:88286903-88303229 GCA_933207985.1 Pelobates cultripes
TGAAAAATTAGGTATTGTTGCAGCTGCTGCTGTAGCAGCGGCCAGAAGAATTGATGTTTGTTTCCCAGGCAGAAAGTGCCCTAAAACAGTGTTGCCCAACCCTCGGGCCGCGGACTGGTATATGGATCTGGATCAAACGGTACCGGGCCGCACGAGGAACTTTAATTTCACTGTGGCGGCCGAGGCGCAGAGCATTGCGCCCTCCCGAGCCCGCCCATTGTGTGACAATAGCGAATGAAAATTCCCTATTGTTACACTGATCCTCCTCCTGGGTCCTCCCGCTTCCTGATTGGCTGTAAGGCAAACCCCACGCCATTGGCCGAACTCAATCTGGGCCTTCAGGGGAAAATGACAACTGTTTTCAAGTTGTCAGACAAAGTAGCTGCATTTAAAGCCAAACTGGAGTTGTGGGGACGGCGCATGAACAGAGGCATTTTGGACATGTTTCAGACACTAGCGGGGATTTTAGGCGAGACTGAGCTTGAACATTCATTCTGCCAGTTGGTGCACGATCACCTGTCTTTGCTTTTAAAAGAGTTTGAGCGCTACTTCCCAACCACAAAAGACCCACGAACTGGTAAGGAATGGATCCGCGACCCATTTGCCAACAAATCAGGCGAATCTAGCATGTCTATGCAAGAAGAAGAACAACTGCTGGAGATTGCAAATGACGGTGGCCTTAAAACTATGTTCGAGCCAACAACTCTGCCAGTGTTCTGGATTAAAGTCATGGCGGAATACGCTGAGATTGCCACCACAGCACTTAAATCCCTATTGCCATTTCCGACAACCTATCTGTGTGAAGCGGGGTTTTCTGCAGTGACAGCAACCAAAACAAAACAGCGGAATAAACTGGACATAAGCAACACACTTCGGGTGTCATTGTCTCCTATTACCCCCAGATGGAACCGTCTCGTTGCGAAGAAACAAGCTCAGGGTTCTCATTGATTTGGCATTCTAGTGAGTTAAATAAAATAAATCACTTTATATTCATTTTTTGGTGTAGCTGTATTTTATTTTGAAGGCATGTTTAAATACAATTAAATAAAAATTATTAAATCAAAACAAGCGGGCCACGGAAAAATTATCAAACGTTTACCGGTCCGCAACGATAAAAAGGTTGGGGAGCACTGCCCTAAAACATTGCGGCTTGAACCCTAGTTGGTGGCGGATAAGTCACGCAAGTCAACCGGCATTCAGAGCTAAAATACAGCAGCGTGTGGACCATTTGTAGCCCAAAGCAGCTCATCTCATCAGGCCTTTTTTAGTCGAATGTATCGCCCACTGTCAGTCCCGTCGGGATCCATCCCTCATTCATCTTAATAAAGGTGAGGTAATCTAGACTTTTTTGACCTAGGCGACTTCTCTTCTCAGTGACAATACCTCCTGCTGCACTGAAGGTCCTTTCTGACAGGACACTTGAAGCGGGGCAGGCCAGAAGTTCTATCGCAAATTGGGATAGCTCAGGCCACAGGTCAAGCCTGCACACCCAGTAGTGAAGGGGTTCATCGCTCCTCAAAGTGTCGATATCTGCAGTTAAGGCGAGGTAGTCTGCTACCTGTCCGTCGAGTCGTTCTCTGAGGGTGGATCCCGAAGGGCTGTGGCGATGCGTAGGACTTAAAAAGCTCTGCATGTCCTCCATCAACAACACGTCTGTAAAGCGTCCTGTCCTTGCTGGCGTGGTCGTGGGAGGAGGAGGATTACTTTCACCTCTTCCCCTGTTAGATTCCCGTTGTGCTGTGACATCACCCTTATACGCCATGTAAAGCATACTTTTTAATTTATTTAGCAAATGCTGCATCCTTTCCGACTTGTTGTAATTTGGTAACATTTCAGCCACTTTCTGCTTATACCGGGGGTCTAGTAGCGTGGACACCCAGTACAGGTCGTTCTCCTTCAGCCTTTTTATACGAGGGTCCCTCAACAGGCACGACAGCATGAAAGACCCCATTTGCACAAGGCTGGATGCCGAGCTACTCATTTCCCGTTCCTCCTCCTCAGTGATCTCAATGAAGGTATTTCTTCCCCCCAGCCACGTACAACACCACGGGTACCAGATAGGTGACAACGAGCACCCTGGGATGCCTGTTGTGGTTGGTCTTCCTCCTCCTCCTCAAAGCCACATTCCTCCTCTGACTCCTCTTCCTCACAATCCTCTTCCAGCGTTGCCGCAGGTCCAGCAAGCGATGCTGATAAGGCTGTTTCTGGTGGTGATGGTGACCACAACTCTTCCTCTTCACGCTCATCTACGGCCTGATCCAGCACTCTTCGCAGGGCACGCTCCAGGAAGAAAACAAATGGTATGATGTCGCTGATGGTGCCTTCGGTGCGACTGACTAAATTTGTCACCTCCTCAAAAGGACGCATGAGCCTACAGGCATTGCGCATGAGCGTCCAGTAACGTGGCAAAAAAATTCCCAGCTCCCCAGAGGCTGTCCTAGCACCCCGGTCATACAAATATTCATTAACGGCTTTTTCTTGTTGGAGCAGGCGGTCGAACATTAGGAGTGTTGAATTCCAACGTGTCGGGCTGTCGCAAATCAAGCGCCTCACTGGCATGTTGTTTCGCCGCTGGATATCGGCAAAGTGAGCCATGGCCGTGTAGGAACGCCTGAAATGGCCACACACCTTCCTGGCCTGCTTCAGGACGTCCTGTAAGCCTGTGTACTTATGCACAAAGCGTTGTACGATCAGATTACACACATGTGCCATGCACGGCACATGTGACAACTTGCCCAACTTCAATGCCGCTAACAAATTTGTTCCATTGTCACAAACCACTTTGCCGATATCCAGTCGCTGCGGAGTCAGCCACTTTTCCACCTGTGCGTTCAGGGCGGACAGGAGTGCTTGTCCGGTGTGACTCTCTGCTTTCAAGCAAGTCAAACCCAAGACGGCGTGACACTGCCGTATCCGGGATGTGGAATAGTACCTGGGGAGCTGGGGGGTGCCGTTGATGTGGAGCAAGACGCAGCAGCAGAAGAGGACTCAGCCGAGGAGGTTATGGAAGAGGATGGAGTAGGAGAGGAGGTGGTAGCAGGCCTGCCTGCAAGTCGTGGCGGTGTCACCAACTCCTCTGCAGAGCCACGCATTCCATGCTTGGCAGCCGTCAGCAGGTTTACCCAATGCGCAGTGTAGGTGATATACCTGCCCTGACCATGCTTTGCAGACCAGGTATCAGTGGTCAGATGGACCCTTGCCCCAACACTGTGTGCCAGACATGCCATTACTTCCTTTTGCACAATCGAGTACAGGTTGGGGATTGCCTTTTGTGAAAAGAAATTTCGTCCGGGTACCTTCCACTGCGGTGTTCCAATAGCTACAAATGTTTTGAACGCCTCAGACTCCACCAGCTTGTATGGTAAAAGCTGGCGGGCTAATAGTACAGACAAGCCAGCTGTCAGACGCCGGGCAAGGGGGTGACTTTCTGACATTGGCTTCTTACTCTCAAACATGTCCTTGACAGACACCTGACTGTGGGCAGATGAGCAGGAACTGCTCAAGGCGAGAGACGGAGTGGCGGATGGTTGAGAGGGGGCAAGGAGGACAGCAGTGGTTGACGTGGCTGAAGATGCTGGACCAGGAGGAGGATGGCTGCTTTGAGTTTGTGTGCTGCTTGTACTCATGTGTTGATCCCATAGGCGTTTGTGATGTGCGATCATGTGCCTACGCAAAGCAGTTGTACCTAGGTGGGTGTTGGACTTCCCATGACTCAGTTTCTTTTGGCACAGGTTGCAAATGGCATTGCTGTTGTCAGAGGCAGACACACAAAAAAAATGCCACACTGCTGAGCTCTGCAATGACGGCATTCTGGTGGTGGACACAGCATGCGTTGATTGGCGTGCTGTCGGGCTGACCCCGGGTGACGATGCATGCTGTCTGGCTGTGCCACTAGCTCCTTGCGACGACCTCCCCCTGCTTCCAACTCGTCTCCTCCTCCTCTCTGTCTCCCCATCTGAACTTTCGCCCTCTTCTTCTTCTTGACAAGCGGGCACCCACGTGACATCCATGGACGCATCGTCATCATCAACCGCTTCACTTGTATCTGACAACTCAGCAAAGGAAGCAGCAGCGCCACGACCACGACGGCCCCTGCGGGGTGGCCTGCCTCTGCCTGTCATTTTTTTTCCGATTAGTGGTACTATGCGTGCAAGCTACTGTGACACCAGATATGAGTGGCACTGTGAACTGGCAGAGGTTGGCAGAGTACACGCTGTAGGCCTGACACACCCGCTTGAAGACAACTAACTGCTATTCAATCTATAACAGTGAAAAAAGTTTTGGGGTTTTTAAATGCACACTATTGTGACACCACATAAGAGTGGCACTTTGAACTGGCAAAGGTTGGCAGAGTACACGTTGTAGGCCTGACACACAGACACTTGGAGACAACTAACTGCTATTCAATCTATAACAGTGAAAAAAGTTTTTTGGTTTTTAAATGCACGCTATTGTGACACCAGTGAGTGAGTGGTGGCACTGGGCAAGTGGGCATAGTATACGCTGCGAGCCTGACACACAGACGCTTGCAGACAACTAACTGCTATTCAGTCTATTACAGTGAAATACATTTTTTTTTAAATGCAAGCTATTGTGACACCAGTGAGTGAGTGGTGGCACTGGGCAAGTGGGCACAGTATCCACTGTGAGCCTGACACAGAAGCTGGCAGACAACTAACTGCTATTCAATCTATTATAGTGAAAAAAAAAAAATTTTTTAAATGCAAGCTATTGTGACCCCAGTGAGTGAGTGGTGGCACTGGGCAAGTGGGCACAGTATCCACTGTGAGCCTGACACAGAAGCTGGCAGACAACTAATTGCTATTCAATCTATTATAGTGAAATAATTTTTTTTTTTTTTAAATGCAAGCTATTGTGACACCAGTGAGTGAGTGGTGGCACTGGGCAAGTGGGCACAGTATCCACTGTGAGCCTGACACACAGGCTGGCAGGCAGGCAACTGCAATTACATTACAGAGAAAAAAAAAGCAGACTGATGTTCTAGCCCTAAAAAGGGCTTTTTGGGGTGCTGTCCTTACAGCAGAGATCAGATGAGTCCTTCAGGACTGTAGTGGACACTGTATACACTAACCTAGCTATCCATTTCCCTATCAAATCAACAGCAGCTACACTTTCCCTCCTCTCACTAAGCATGCAGCTTGAGAATGAATCTAAAATGGATGCTGTCCAGTAGGTGGGAGGGTCTGCTAGGGAGGGTGTGCTGCTAATTGGCTGGAATGTGTCTGCTGACTGTGAGGTACAGGGTCAAAGTTTACTCAATGATGACGAATAGGGGGCGGATCGAACCGCGCATATGTTCGCCGGGAACTATTCGCCAGCGAACCGTTCGGTGCATCACTAGTCTTTAATATTGAATGGACCCTGGGCAAGTATTTGCTTGGGCCCCCTACACATCCCCCTCACTCCCTGACATGTAATCAAGCCCTCCACCCCAACACAGTGACGTACTAAAGTAGAAATAGCCCTGGTGCAATAATTTTTTTGGGCCCCCCAATCGGAAGGGTGGCCAGAAGGTTGATCCCTATCTGTCGTGCAACTCCAACAATGCTTTGACAGGTTGGGCTCTACCATTTTCCCATACTTGCAAGGTTGTATTTAGCACTGAGCCATATTGGTGTCTTTGAATGAAAGCATGTTTTTGTATCGAGTATGTTTGTGTGAATGTAGGGGTGTGTTTGTATGTGGTGTTTGAATGCAAGCATGCATTTATTTGTAGTGTTGGTTTTATATTATTGGTATTTTACACCAAAATGTGTGTGTGTGTGTATGTAGTGTTGATGTTTCAATGCAGGCATGTGTTAGTATGTAGTGTTGAAGTTAGAATGCAGTGGTGTATTTGTATGTAGTGTTTGTGTATCAATGCTGAGATGTACATATGCACATACACTGCCACACACACTCTTTGATACACATACACACAAATACACACTGACACACTGAAACACATGCAGATACACAGATATACACACTGACACACTTGCAGATACAGACACAAACTGACGCAGATACAGACAAACAGATACACAACCTGACACACATGAAGATGCGCAGACACACAGGTATACACACTGACTACATACAGATACTACAGATACACACACTGATAACATACAGATACACACATAAAGATGCACACACGCATACACATATACTGTTAGACATACAAACACAGACACATACACTGGTAGACATACTGATACATACACTGACAGACATACTGACACACACACATACATTGACAAACATACTGGCACACAAACAAACAAACACTGACAGACATACTGACACACACAAATACACACACTGAAAGACATACTGACATATACACATACAGTAAAAAATGAAAATACAGTGCACTCCCTATCTACTAAACAGCTATTTTGATGCTGATTTTGTAAGTTTTATTAAAAACACCTAATCTAAGCAAAAAACAATGGGGATTTTGTTACAGCAGCACCCCATTTAAGTATGTTCTGGTGAGTGCAACCAACCCCCTGTTTTTTCATATATATATATTTAGAAGTCCAGTATGGTGCCTGAGGCTGATAGGAGTGAGGAGCCCCCCTCCTCACTGGCTCCTTCTCCTCCTCCCTCCCGCGCGGCTCCTTCTGCCCCCTCCTGCACGACTCCTCTCTTTATGGGAGGAAGTGACTCGCGACTGTCTCTTCCTCCCAGACGGCTGGCAAAATGCATGGGTCCCTGCTAATAACAAGCCCACCGGGTGGACCTAAATGCATGGGCCACCCGGTGGGCCTACTTAGTGTGTGGGGCCCTGGCTGGTGGCATTGGGGGGGGATTCTTGAGGGCAGCAGGGGTCCACAGGGCTGCTGCTTTCGGCCCCCTGAAGTCACTGGGCCTAGGGCAGCTGCCCCGTTTGCCCCGTGTTAAAGGCGGCCCTGGGTGGCTGTACAATGTACCTGGGACCCGATGGGCATCCTGTGTTGCTGAAAAGCATCGCAGTGGGCTAACCCAGCCATGCAGGGGAGTACTGGCCCAGCCTCATAAGCTTCTGGTTTCTGGAATGAGCTGTAGTGTGTATGGTGCCTGGAGTCCCAGATAATAGGCATATACTTTTATTGGTACAATGTAATATTAATGCTTGCTGATACTTTGCCAGTGTCATTAATGAATTATTATTATGTTATTATTTATATAGCGCCAGCAAGTTTCATAGCACTGTACAATTAATTGTATTCAAGTCACACTTAACCTATTGCCTTTTGTTATTGTTCCGTTCAGTTTGAGCATTAAGTACTATATCTTCTGTATGAAGTTCAGTATGTTTGTTTTCATGATACCAAGGCAACGCTGTGTGTGTGTAAAGCTTTTCTGTGTACTCAGACTGTTCTAACACTAATAAGGTTATCTAACAATATCGGGATTTACAGCAGCAATACAAAACAGTCTGTATGCATGAATAGAGTGCCTATAGTATTATTACTGTGCTCCAAATTGACCAAATTAAACAAATAAAACCAATTACTTTGTAAATAAAAAGGTGTTGGGTTCCTCTTATAACTGGGGGTAGCCAGTGAAATTAATCATTTTCCCAATGTGAGGGTTAGGAGACTTTGTCACGATGAAGAGAGGGGCAATTCTATTCTACTAACATACATGGCATTCTGTAAACAAGGTTTATTAAATGCAGAGGGTACCTGGAGCTGGCTACTACCAAAGAACAGCCAAAGAGAACCGTCTGATAGGAGTTAAGAGTCTGTTGCCATGCCATCATTACATGGATTCATTTATAACCTTTGTGTTTTTGGATTGATAGCCTGGAGTCTCTCTCAGTGTCCCAGGAGCCACAATATTGAATGCTATCAGACTGCTAGAACATGAAGAATATGTTATCTAGCTCGGTGCAGAGGGTGGAATTGTACAACTAGAGTAGGTGAGGGTTGAGTTGGGTAAACAGAGAGTTTGCAGATTAGTGGAGAGTGCACACTGAACAGTGGTAGATGACGATAAATGACAGGATACTTAGGCAAGATTGATATGATTTTGAGATGACAGTGTAAACCAGTGATGGCGAACCTATGAAACACGTGTCACAGCTGGCATGCCGAGTCCTCTCTGTGGGCATGCAGCCATAGGTCGCCGGTAGGGTGCCCAGTGGTGTATTCACCGCGAGGCTAACAAGGCATTTGCCTTGTGCGGCACTGCCTTGTTGGTATCATGTCCTGGGGGGCCCAAGAACTGGCCGACTGGCCACCTTTGGGCACCCCCTGAGGCAGGCGTCAGCTTGATTTGCGGGCTTGCGGCGAGGGAGTGCTTTAGCCTGAGCTCTTACTGCTCAGCTCCCTCGTGCGCCACTTAGTGATGCCGGGAGCCGGAATATTACTTCAGAAAAGTTTGTTTGAATTGCAGTTTGGACACTCAGGCTCAAAAATGTTCGCCATCACTGGTGTAAGCATTGGATGTGCTCCCACTGTGGGTGGGAGAAATATCACTAGCTGCTAGAAGAGAAAGAAATATATATGAAGATTGTTAGGTGGATTGGGTAAACAGGGGCAAGGAGTGATTTTGAGGTAGGGTTTGGTCAGGTAACAAGGAGAGGAGATGCAGTGGTGTATTATTTGGAGGGAGGATAAAGCTAGCAAGGAGAGGAGATGCAGTGGTGTATTATTTGGAGGGAGGATAAAGTTAGCAAGGAGAGGAGATGCAGTGGTGTATTATTTGGAGGGAGGATAAAGCTAGCAAGGAGAGGAGATGCAGTGGTGTATTATTTGGAGGGAGGATAAAGCTAGCATGTAGAGGAGATGCAGTGGTGTATTATTTGGAGGGAGGATAAAGCTAGCAAGGAGAGGAGATGCAGTGGTGTATTATTTGGAGGGAGGATAAAGCTAGCAAGGAGAGGAGATGCAGTGGTGTATTATTTGGAGGGAGGATAAAGCATACCTCTCAATTTTTTAAATGGACAAAGAGGGGACACTTGTATTCTATGGGTGCGGGTGGGGATGTGGCCATTTTGATACCGGAGAAACTGACGGAAGCAAAGCACAGAGGGATGGACACAGGTTTCTTCAGGAAGGAAGAGATTCTTTATTGGATCACCGATCGGGACTCAGAGGGACTAATGTCACCAAAAATACAGCAAGTTCTGAGCCCTGAACAATAGTGCAGGCTTCCTATATAGGCACATAACTCCTCCCATATTAAGCTCCACCCGCACATTCTCTTGACCAATCATTACAAATAAGAATTAACTTCCTGCTTGACCACATGGCTTGTCCAGCACAATGGAGGAGGGGAATACTACATCCTGTATTCTTGCACATGCTCCGTACACTACTGATCGTATCTTGCCTCGTGCAACCAACTGATCGATACGTCAGCATATGCACGTACACATGCCATGTGGTAATCTCGGCCTACTAAATTTATTTTTACCGAGATTCCACCACATTCCCCCCTTTGATGCCTCTTGATATTTTACAATTACTTGAGGCATCACTTAACCTTGGTTTACATACACCACAAGTTACCTTTGAACCAGACCAGACTTATCCTATGATGTGAATCTTCAACACTCATCTTCCTGCATTAGTTCTCCCTGATCTAGAGCCTTATATTTATAAATTGCCATTATCTGTGCAGCAGCCTTCCTCTCTGCTATATTTTCTATCAGGCTTTGCACAGACCTAACTACTAAGGGTATAAGACACGGCAGGAGTAGACACAACATTAAAATCAGTAGGACTCCACCTACCACTGCCTTAAGCCCTCCAAACCACTCATACCAGCTACCAAACCAACTACTTGGATTGTACCCTTTCCATACCTGAGTAGGCACATGCGCTAGTTTAACCATATGGCTAGTAAGCTCAGCTATTGCTTGCCCTTCGTCATCTATTTGAAGACAGCAATTGCTCAGGTTAAACTTCCCACATACACCTCCCTCTACTGCCAAAAAATAATCCAAGGCTAATCTATTTTGGTAAACTGCTGTCCTCATCCTGGTATTATGCTTCGCTAGAAGATTAAGCGCTTGTGATGTCTCGTTAGTAATGATCTCAACCACCGCCTGTAACCTTATAATGCGGTTGAGCATATAAATAGGGGTTCTATAACCAAAGGTACCATCCTCTGCCCACGTGGCTGGCCCATAATAATCTATAATACGCTGGGGAGGCCATTCATTATCTTCCCAGGCACCTATCTCTATGGGTCCCCTTTTCTTCCTATGATTCACATCATACACTTTAACACCTAAAGTCTCACCTGTTTCAATAGGCAACAAGAAGAAGGATGGTTTTAACATACCCAACACACATGCCCCTTCCCAGTCCTGTGGTAACTCCGAATAGGCCTTCTTACCACAGATCCAGTACAAATTCGCTGGGGCTCTCCAGTTAGATGTGATGGATAGATCAAACCATACGTCCTTTAAATTGGCATATCTTGCAAACGGGTTAGATGGTTCTGAGACATTTGAAGCCGACCACCAAGTTGTATTCTTTGTATCATCATCATAAGCTTTTTGCCCTAGACAAGTTAATTCTCCTACAGAAGTATTATACATCATTCCTTTCCTCGCTATGCAAACATAACCTATGATGGAGGTCTTCAATCTCCACTCAGATTTACCTCTAACACTCATATGATAGTCGGCTTGTATAGATATTAATTGGTCAACTGCCTCAGAACCGGACATTACCTCCTTTGCTTCCCAAGGCCATTGGTCTCCCATGTTAGTACCTCCACACACATAGCAGTTGGTAACATTAAGACTACCGGCAATACTCTCGGCTAAATCAATGAACAAGTTTTAGCATTATGGGGGATCTTATTATCTATGCTCATCTCTTCATAAAAGGAATGGTATACTTGATGAGTTTGGGAGGTTACCGTATCAGTCTCTATCCCTATAAACAATATTGTCCCAGGGTCTAAACCCGTCCCATATATTTGAAACCCAAATAAATTACCATATTTATCTAAGAACTTGTCAGGGTTATTTATAAGTATATGGATTGGATTGCATTCCATAGACTTACAATATGGATTAGTAGGCAACTTAGTCACAATCATGTCCTTGTCTGCTGTCTGTCCCCAAGTCGCCCACCCCACACAAGACCAATATGGGCAGAAGTTATAATCTCTATTTGGGCATCTTGGACTTACATATTTATTTTTACTACTGGGACAAATATATTTATCGTTAGACCCATACGTCCTCTCCCATCTAAGATCCCCACATACATTCCACGGCTTTCTACCACTTGATATTGCTTTACACGCATCAAATAGCAGAGCACCTGAAGAATATACGGATTTTAATACCGTCTTATTAATTAGGGTCCCCTGAGAATCTCCATTTCTGAGAGTCAACCAAATTGTACGGGGTTGATACTCAGGACTGAAGCACTTAGGTTCTCCTACTCCTAAATGACACACACTATATTCTATATTTAAGTATCTACATCTTGATACATCTCCTTTACACTCATATTGCGAATGCCAAATTAGGGTCTGGGATATATGGTTACCTGTTCTTGTAGTCTTAATGCATACCTCACAGCTAGGAGTGTCGGTACCTCTACCTTCCTGAATATAAAAATACACATAAATAAACATTATTAAAAATACATCTTTCGTCGTCATCCTCAGTCTTCGTCCGTGCGAAGGCACCTCAGCTTCCAGGATGTAAGGGCTGCAGGGAATGGAGTTCTGCTCGTCTTCACAGGGGTCCCCTCAAGACTTTCCCTGACTTATACACTCGTTGGTGAGTGGACAGGCTTTATTATGGCCTTCTCACTCACTTACCAAGTCTCTGAAACAATAAAATTTGTGATCCACAAGGTTCCTCGTCACTCCGACTGAGTCGTGCGTTTTAACCGGATTTTGCAGGGATTCTCTGGATTTGCTGTAACTTGCCAGGAATCGGCTGCTGCTGGTTTAACCCTAGAGTGATGTATCCACGGAGCCACTTCGGCTACTTTTATCGCTGTAGGGGTAGACAGAAGAACAACATAAGGACCTCTCCACTTGGGCCCTAACGGCACATTATTCCACTCTTTAATCCACACTTGGTCGCCTGGGTGGTAACTATGAATTGGGGATAAATATTCACAGGTAATCTATCTTGTACCCATTTCTGTACCTCCTCCATAGTCTTACCCAACTCTACAACCTGCTGCCGGGTAATTCCTTCTCCCAACTGACTCAAATCCCCCCTTAAGTTACCAAGCACGGGAGGTGGTCGCCCGTACATGATTTCAAAGGAGAGAGGCCCATCCTTCTGGTAGGTGTACTACGGATTCGCAATAGAGCTATGGGCAAGAGAACGTTCCACTTAAGTTGGGTTTCCTGACACATTTTAGCCAACTGATTCTTAATAGTTCTATTCATTCTCTCTACCTTACCAGAACTCTGGGGTCTATATGCCGTATGAAGCCTCCACTTTATACCAAGCATATGAGTCAATTGTTGTAGGCACTGATGAACAAAAGCTGGACCATTGTCCGATCCTATAGAGCAGGGTAGTCCATATCGAGGTATTATTTCTCGTAGCAGGAATCTCACGACTTCTCCTGCTTTCTCTGTACGAGTAGGACATGCTTCTACCCAGCCTGAATAGGTGCACACCACTACCAGAAGGTAGCGATGTCCACCCGATTTAGGCATCACTGTATAATCAATTTGTAAATCGGACATGGGAAGTCCCCCCATAAACTGGACTCCTGGTGGCTTTACTGGTCCTTGTCTTGCATTATTTTTAGCACACGTTACACATCTACGTACAATGGCCTGAGTCAAGTTGGACAATCTTGGTATGTAGAAATGTTTTCTGAGAGATTCTTCTGTACTGTCTCTCCCAGAATGTGTCCCGTTATGATAGTTTTGGACAATTTCTACCGCTAGTGATGCTGGAATAACTATTCTTCCATCTAACTGATACCATTTGTTCTCCAAATACTTTCCAGGTTCAGTCCTTAACCACTCCTCTTCTTGAGCTGTATAAATTGGAGTCCATTGAGACAGTGGAGTTGGTATAAGAGCAGCTATATGCCCACATATTCCTGTCTTCCTGATTCAGCAGCACGCTTAGCTGCACTATCTGCCATCCGATTCCCTTTGGTTACATCACCATCTCCTCTCAGATGCGCCCGACAATGTATAATACCGACTTCTTTCGGCTCCCACACTGCTTCCAATAGTTGTAGGATCTCAGCTGCGTATTTGATTTCTTTGCCTTCTGAATTCAGTAGTCCTCTTTCTTTATACAAAGCTCCTTGGGCATGAGTGGTTAAAAACGCATACTTGGAGTCCGTGTAGATGTTCACTCTTAAACCTTCAGCCAATTGTAACGCTCGTGTCAGTGCTATCAATTCTGCCTTTTGTGCTGATGTTCCTTTTGCCAGTGGCCGAGCTTCTATCACCTTGTCTATCGTTGTTACTGCATATCCTGCATAGCGGATCCCTTCTTTTACATAACTACTGCGTCGGTGTAATATTGAACATCAGGGTTCTGGATGGGAAAATCACGAAGATCTGGTCTACTTGAAAATACTTCATCCATTACTTCCAAACAATCATGTTGACTTTCAGTAGGTTGTGGCAAAAGGGTAGCTGGATTTAAGGTATTTACAATCTCTAAATGCACTCTTGGGTTTTCACACAACATTGCTTGATACTTGGTCATATGGCTGTTACTAAACCAATGATTTCCTTTGTAATCCAACAACGTCTGTACTGCATGTGGAACTCGTACATAAAGTTCTTGACCCAGAGTGAGTTTATCGGCTTCAGCTACTAGCAGGGCGGCTGCAGCTACAGCTCTTAGACAAGGTGGAAGTCCGCTGGCCACTGCATCCAGTTACTTAGACATGTAGGCAACAGGTCTTTGCCATGATCCCAAGTACTGTGTCAATACTCCCACAGCCATTCTTCTTTGCTCATGTACATACAGGTAGAATGGCCGTGTGTAGTCAGGTAGACCTAATGCTGGGGCACTCATCAAAGCCCTCTTCACATCTTCGAATGCCGTTTGCTGTTCTTGAGTCCATAAGAAGGGGTCATGCTCTGTACCTTTGATAGCTGCATACAGAGGTTTTGCCAGTATCGCGTAGCTGGGGATCCATATCCTACAGAAGCCTGCTGCCCCCAAGAATTCTCGCACTTGTCTTCTATTCCTGGGTATCGGTATTTGGCACACAGCTTCTTTTCTCTCTGGCCCCATAATTCTTTGACCTTCAGAGATATGGAATCCCAGATATTTGACGGTTGGCAAACACAACTGAGCCTTCCTTCTTGACACCTTGTATCCTGCCTTCCAGAGAATGTGTAGTAGATCGTGCGTTGCTTGCTGACATACTTCCTTTGTAACTGCTGCTATCAACAAGTCATCTACATATTGTAATAATACACACTCTCCTGGGATAGACTCAAAATCTAGTAGATCTTGGCTTAGAGCTGAACCAAATAGGGTAGGTGAATTTTTAAACCCCTGGGGCAATCTTGTCCAGGTCATTTGGCGTTTCGAGCCCGTTACAGCATTTACCCATTGGAAAGCAAAGATACATTGGCTCTCTACGGCAATTCGGAGGCAAAAGAAGGCATCTTTGAGATCTAAGACTGTAAAGTAAGTAGCCCCGCCCGGAATTAAAGCAAGCAGGTTATATGGATTGGGCGCGACTGGATGTATACTAACAACCGCATCATTGACTGCTCTCAAGTCCTGCACAGGTCGATACTCATCTGTACCGGGCTTTTGAACAGGCAGCAATGGGGTGTTCCAGGGGGAAGTACAGACTTTTAGGATACCATACCGTATGAACTTATCCAGATAAGATTGGATGTTCTTCTTAGCCTTCTGCGGAATATGATATTGTCTCAGGCTTACTGGATAAACCCCAGGTTTTAGTTCGATTTTAATAGGTGGAATATTGCGGGCCAGTCCTGGTGGGTTGTTCTCTGCCCAAACTCCTGGTATGTTAAATAAGGATTCATCACTCGGGTTTTGGCTAGTCAACACTGTATAAAGTCGCCACTCTTCTTCCTTTGGTACGGACAATGTCATAATACCTGAGGGTCCATTAAACTTTAAGGATGTTGTTCCATTTGGTAGGAGCGTAATCTGCGCTTGTAATTTGGATAGCATATCACGTCCCAGCAATTGGACTGGACACTCAGGCATATAAAGGAATTGATGTTTTACTACGTGGCCTCCCAATGTACAGAGTTGACTTTTAAGAACCGGTTTTTCAGCACTTCTTCCAGTTGCTCCTATTACAGTAATAGTTCTTCCAGATGGAGGAGCAACTAGATTAGTCACCACCGAATGTTCAGCACCAGTGTCGATCATGAACGCACTCCTTTTTCCCCCTATTGATACATCGACCATAAGCTCCGCTCGACCAAGGGGGATGGAGCCCGGTCGGTATCAATAGTCCTCCATGACCGTGTCAGCCAATCCCACAAAGTCCCTACCTTCTCTATCGCGGGAACTTTGCGCTGCTGGATAGTACCTATCTTCCCTTACACTTCCTCTGTTCCCATTACTCCCTCTATTACCATTACTCCCTCCGGGGCCTCCTCTACCTCTCGCTCTGCCTCTAAAGTTTCCGTAACCTGCCCTGGGTAAGTCTCTCATACTGCTCTCTTTGCGGACACTCGTTCCTCCAATGCCCTTCTTCCTTACAGTACGCGCACTGATTCCTACTCAAAGGCTCCCTATTCCATCTACCATCGCCTCTATCTGGGCCCCGTCTATCTACGCCTGCGATCGCTACCGCTAGCATATCTGCCTTTCTACGCATCTTGCGCTTTTCCTCTTTCTTACTTTCTGTTTCCCTATTCATATATACTTTGTTCGCTACCTCCATTAGTTGGGTGATAGACATACCTGCAAACCCTTCTAATTTCTGTAACTTGCGCTTAATATCTCCGTAAGCTTGGCTGACAAAGGCGGAGTTTACCATTCGGAAATTATCAGCGTCTTCCGGATTAAAGGGGGTATACAAGCGGTATGCCTCCAATAATCGGTCATAAAACACACTGGGCGCTTCATCACTTTTCTGAATCACCTCAACTGTCTTCGACATGTTAATAGCTTTCTTCCCTCCGGCTTTCATGCCAGCAATTATAGCGTCTCTATAGGCTTTAAGTTGAGCCATATCTGCGCCATTTACATTCCAGTCAGGGTCGGTGTTAGGGTAATGTGTTGCGGCCCATGCTGCCGGATTGGCTTGATTTAAAGCACGGGCTCTCTCCTCTAGCGCCTTAATGGCCGCTTGGTTAATCCTTATCCTTTCCTCATTATTGAACAATGTCATTAATAACTGCTGGCAATCAGCCCATGTC
>OW240920.1:88303329-88425829 GCA_933207985.1 Pelobates cultripes
GTGTCAATCCATATCTGCCAAGTGACCCTATGTAGGAGAACAGTCTCTATTCTGCTCTGTGTCAGTGTGTATCATGGTCTCTGAGGACAGGTGTCAATCCATATCTGCCAAGTGACCCTATGTAGGGGGACCAGTCTCTATTCTGCTCTGTGTCCGTGTGCATCAGGGGCTCTGAGGACAGGTGTCAATCCATATGTCAAGGTGTCAATATGTCATATGTCAGGTGTCAATCCATATCCATTGTGATTTAGGAATGTTAGGTGATTTATGCCCTTTATGGATTAAGACCAGACTCTGCATCAACTGTGTAATTTTCCATGGGAGTTTTGCCATGGATCCCCCTCCGGCATGCTACAGTCCAGGTGTTAGTCCCCTTGAAACAACTTTTCCACCACTATTGTGGCCAGAAAGAGTCCCTGTGTGTTTTAAAATTCGCCTGCCCATTGAAGTCTATGGCGGTTCGCCCGGTTTGCCAGTTCGCGAACATTTGCGGAAGTTCGCGTTTGCCAATCGCGAACCGAAAATTTCGTGTTCGCGACATCACTATTAAAGACAGCCCTGCAGCCACCTAAGTGTTATAATTCATGCATTATTGTCCATATGATCATTTTTCACCAGTGCATTCCTGGCACCATGAATCCTACAGCGGTGTGCAGTGGTTATGGTGCTTGAAATTTTTCCTTTTTTTTTAAATGGTCATAAGGCCTATACAGTGTTCTCTACCCCTTAAGTGAGCGTACAAATCAGAGTACACTGAACGAGCAAGGAAATTATAAAAATATGGGGTTATTCACTAAATTGAGAATTGTTGGGTAAGCTAGAAAGTAGTTTTCTGG
Source organism: Pelobates cultripes (assembly GCA_933207985.1). Lineage (NCBI taxonomy): Eukaryota > Metazoa > Chordata > Amphibia > Anura > Pelobatidae > Pelobates > Pelobates cultripes. Next base: position 88,304,166 of record OW240920.1, read on the forward strand.
GTGTTTATATACCAAATAGTGAGATGATATTAACCCATAATAAAACACGTGTATATATACTTGCAATTCCGTAAGTTTAGACTGGTGGTATCAGCAAATAGGAGACAAAAAGAAAGCACTCCTAGTTACAAAGAAAACAAAGATGTATAAAAACTTCTGTAGGTATTGAACTCCCAAGTTGAAAGTGGTAATAGCCCCACTCAAAGCTATAACGCCCAGGGAGGATCGGTCCCTAGAGTACGTGGGATCCAACAGATGCTCTGGTGACCCGGGATATAGGTAAAAGAAACTCCTTTATTTCAAGCCTTAAAAACACATATAGCAGCAAAATAAGTCCACCATCTGGTAGTAAAGGACATTTAGGATGTAGCCGCCGCCCTCCTTCCGATCGTGGTGGTCTCGTCGGTGTGCAAGCTTCAAACACTTCCGTGTTCCTGGTCCCGTATGCGTTTTGCCCCTCCTCCTGGGACTTTCTCAAATGAGCAGTATCTCCTTCCACCACTGTTTATCTTTTATTTGAAGGGCTCTTTGCCGTGATCCATTCTGCATATAGCAATCTCAACTTCGCACAGAGAGAGTATCTGGAATGCCATAAAGTCTATCCAGTCCAAATAAAGTCCTTAATTCATCAGTTCAAAAAATGTAATGTTATAAGGATAAAGTAGTAGAACTAGTTCATAAAGGGCACAAAATAGGAATCTAATCAGAAATTAAACGTACCTCACACTACTCAATAAGAAAAACTACTTACATAAAAAATCACATATCCAAGATATACATAACATCTACATGTTAACCAAGGAACCTATGTTCATTTCTCCATTACCATACCAGACTACAAAAAAAGGGGAAGGTTGTCTAACTCAAAACTTAAAAATAGTCACATATCAAAATGCAAATATGAGCTTCTCCTGTATGTTAAAGAGCTGAAGGTGTGTGAGAAAACAGAAAAATAGAAAATATATATATATGAATATATCAATAAGAATAACAATGAAAACATATATATAAAAATATTTTAAAAATTAAAAACGGTAGTAAAAAGCGGCAAAATCATACAATAAAATATATGCAATAAATAATTAAAACCATGCAAAGTAAACAGATATATATATATATATATATATATATATATATATATACTGTCTAGAAACCAAAAAAACACTATAAAAGTTTTAAAAAAAACTTAAATATAGAAAAAAATCTATATATTATAAAAAGTTACACAATTCAAAATCCTAGTTAAGACCGGACTGGGCTAAAGACTCTAGTTGGAAAATCCATTGCATCTCCTCCTGTCCGATCTTCCATATAAAATCACCTCCTCTCCAATCTTTACATATCTGTTTAATCCCAGAACATTCCAGCCCACTTGGGTCCTGCCCATGTACCTTTGTAAAATGTTCAGAGACACTGTGACACTCCACACCTCTTTTAATATTATAAATATGCTCTCTGATCCTTATGTGGAGAGGATGTGTCGCCCTCCCCACGTATTGTAATCGACATGGACATTTCAGTAGGTAATATATCACTGTTCTTTAATTGTGTCCTTTCTACCATAAATTTTAATTCTGGTTTCCCATTGATTTTTTTTTTTTAGTGTTTTTACATGCAGAGCAGATCTTACATTTAAAGAAGCCCTTGGGGCATCCTAAAAAGGTGTCTAGTGGTCTATTTATCCTTTCTTCGTAGAAACTATGAACTAAAGTATTCCTGAGATTTGGACACCTCGAAAAGTAATCCTAGGTTTAGATGGTAGTATTTCACCCAGATCTTTATCTGTTTTAAGTATTGGCCAGAATTTTTAATAGTTTTTTTTAATAATCTATGTTGATTATTAAAATCAAACACTAAAACGTCCTTCAAAACATCCGGGTCACTTCTCCGTTCTCTATCCTTTTGCATTAGTTCTTTTTGTGTATATAGACTCTGTTTGGTAGTTTGTTCGTTTTTAAATTTACGAACTAGACCGAACGCAAGCCCTGATTCTCTGGAACTGTTTTGGGCATGGGGCCATGCGGGCGGGCGGTCAAAATTAAGACTTCCAGGATATTCCTGAACCCATGAACTGGTCTGGGTGATTTTTGGATAAGTTGGTCACCCAGATCAGGGATGTCAGGGGATGTAACTTTTGTGGGAAATTTGTGTATTTTAAGTTATTTTGGGGTTTTTGTAAAAATTTGTTTTTTTTGTGTTTGGAGATAATTGAGTTTAGTATTGACCTATTTTGTATGGGAGTGTCCTGGACCTGAGAGCCAATGTGATTGTATATTTGTTTCTACTGTGGTTTACTCTCAGGTCCAGGGGGAGTGCCCCTTGCATGGGGACTGTCATAAAAGGCCAGTTGTGGCTACCATTAAAGAAGATTCCATTTTACCCTTCATGAAGTTTAGTCTCATGTTTGGGGGATTGGAGAGCTATATTTACTCTGGGGATTGCTATAATCACTATACTCCCTTGGATCACGCTCTTGTAAGAGCAGCCGGACTGGGAGAGGTCTACCCACTGGAAGCTGGATCCTGGTCTTGGGTCCAAGGTGGGTGGAGGACAGCGAGACCCCAACCATGCTGGGGTGGTTAGTGGAATTTATGGTGGTTATGGTGTTCCAGTGCAATGCTTATGGTACTTAAAGATCACCAAGAAGCAGCGATTGACGGAGATACCCAGTCGGTGTGCCAGGCGGTCCGTCACACTGCTCGTTTGAGAAAGCCCCAGGTGGAAGGGCAGAATCGTGCCACTGAACCACGGGACCAGGAACACAGAAGTGTTTAAAGCTTGCACACCGGCGAGACCAACCATGATTGGAAGGAGAAGGACGGCGGCTACATCCTAACTGTCCTTTACTACCAGAGGGCTGGTGAGCAGACGGTGGATGTATTTTGCTGCTATATGTGTTTTTAAGGCTTGAAATAAAGGAGTTTTTTACCTGTATCCCGGGTCACCAGAGCATCTGTTGGATCCCACCCCGTACTCGTGGTACACGTGGGGCTATTACCACTCTCAACTTGTGAGTTCAATACCTACGGAGGTTTTATACATATTTGGTTTGTTTTTTTGTAACTTTATTGCACTAGGAGTGCTTTCTGTGTTTCTTTTTGTCTCCTATTTGCAGATACCACCAGTGTATACATACGGAATTGCAAGTATATACATACGTGTTATATTATGGGTTGATATCATCTAACTCTTTGGTATATAAACACCCAGAGAGCACTTTTGCTACATAGTATCATTAAGGGTGTTCTTATAAATGTTGCACACCAGCACTTTTGTTGTTTTACTGTTTGAATCTTATTACAAAGATCTGAAGCGGGTTCCTGCAAACAATATTGAACTTTGTTTAATGTATTGTTAGCTTTTGCGCCATATTATTTATATAGACGCGTGTAAACTAGAAAGCAGACCAGAAGAGTTCCATACTGGCTATTTGGCAAAAAAAAGATTGAACATTTTACAGTCCTCTTTTATATTCACCGGGATAAACACAGCTATTTTATACAGAGCACTTTCTAAACTTTTGGCCTTGTAGTCATCTCCCACATGTACCACACATGATTGCAGTATGATTATGGGAACGGAAGTAAGAAACTTACTGAAATAAAGTTAAAGTTGTAAACCACAAACTGTTAGCTGACAGTGTTGCGGAGTCAGACTATGATATAGAAATAACTGGCTGCACACACGTAGGTAATTTTAAAAAATATTTTTCATTGCAAAAAGCAGTATTGATAGGGGTACTGATACCTAACAAAAGTAATCACACTTTACTTTGTATGAGGTTAACGACTATTGCATAAGCAATCCAAAAAAAAAACAGAAGAAAAATAAAAAAAACAATACACAGGGAGGAATGTAGGTGGGGTATATAAACAGGTGAATAGATAAAAGCTGGAGGCAAGTTGTGTTGGCACTTACATACCTTTTGTTCCTAATTAAAATTCACAGAAGCTGCATTTACCCCTTGATGACAGATGGTACATTATAATCCCTGGTCATGATTAATGGGGTTTGCCAAACCCTATGTCAGGAAGGGGTTAATACGTTTGCTATGTACAGATTCAGTACCTGCCCTGCCTTCCTTTCCTGGTTTCTGAAAGGAGTGGGAGAGGCTAGACAGGGAGACCATCAAAGGGTTAGCTCTAGCTGGCTTGCTGGGCTGTGTGTGTGGCTATATTAGGCAATGGTTACTGAGGAATGGGTCACAGTCTACACACTAACCTCTGGGAAGTAAAGGGAGAGGGAACAGGAGGAATACCAGAGAAAGGAACTCGCAAAATGGAATGGGAGGTACAAACAACACCGGTAGTAAGGTGAGACGGTTCTTGCAACAAGTATTCTGTGTGTTCTAAACTTATTAGAGACAGACACAGCACAGCCTGCTTACTCCATGTTCTCTTACATCTGGGGTAGAGAGTTACAGCGATTAGACAAACGCTGGCTTTATTTCAAAGCTTGGTTTGGGTGACGTGTAAATGACTCTATAGTGAGTTCAGTAGATTTATTCTAATTTTACCCAACTGCTTGATATCCTGGTTTAACACTGGGGTTCTTGGGAAGTCTTTTTCTTAAAAAAATAAATAAATATTGTTCGTGTTTATTAGTTTGTGGGTCTGTTTAATATTCCAGTTCTGACTGTATAATTTATAAATATGATCAATAAGACCTGTATAATCTGTATTGTTTGCTTACTTGCCGCACAATGCTTGTTAGTCGTTGAACAGCAGTCCTGTTTAAACAAGGGATTCTTAATGAAACCCTTTTTAAAACCACATCCAAAAAAAAAAGTAAATGGAATTTCTAAGAGTTTACAATTCGGAGGGCTCTAGGACCCAGCAGTGCAGAGGCACACACCTGCTGTGGGAAATCAGTGGGGATGGACACATCATGTTAGGAGAGACACGTAGTGAAGGAAGCATTAACACACACAGAGACAGACACTAAACAGACTCTGGAGACTGCCTTCTGCAGAGGAGAGCGCTGGATTTCTGTACTGTGTACTTGCAGGGAGGGGACAGTGTGTATTGAGAAAGATTTACTAACTGACATTTTTATCTTTTAGAAACAGCCTGGAGCATCTCTCTGCTTAGGAGGTTCACATCCCCTCCCCTTGCCTTGTGACATTATGTGTGCGGACAAAATTTTAACAAACTGGACAATTACTTTGTGAACATCAAGCCACCATTCTATCATGGTCATATCTCTTGGGGTTGGCTGCTGGGATCAGTGAAAGAGATTGCTTAGAGTTTAAGTTCTTTAAAAATCAGACAAAGAAAGTCCCCTATGACTCTTCTGTCATCTCATAGACTCTTCATTATTTTGGCGTACCCTCTCAAGCTTACTCTCTGTGTTCCAGAAACACTTCAATTTTGGTAGAATGGACACAGTGTGTGAGAGTCCTCGGAATCCGAAAGAGGAGCAGAATGGGGACTACACTGCTGTTAGATCTCATACCCATCCTCCTATCAGTATCCTAACTTCCACCTTCCTGTTCTGTGCGGAAAATGTAGCTGCGGCAGTAGTTGCTGCAGGGTACAGCTATACAGAAGATGCAGTATGGATGTCCCTGACTATCGTCTTCATGTTGGTCCCTTCTGTCATGGTGCAGCTGACACTAACATTCATCCACCGAGACCTTGGAAGGGATCGCCCCCTTATTCTCTTAATGCATCTGCTTCAACTTGGACCTCTGATCAGGTATAGTGAGTGACACTAAATCTAAATATTATTATGTTTATTGGGAAAAATTCCTCACTATCACACTCCCAAGACTATTTTTCAATTTTTATTAGAATCTTTTATTGCTCCAAAAATTTAAAAAATTAAATCAATGTTTCAGTTTTGCCAATCAAACTTTAATGAGGATATAGCTTGTGTAATAACATGTATGTTTTATTACACAAGCTCTTTCCTGATGAGTTTGGCAAACTGAAACTTGATTTTATCTTTTGAGCAATAAAAGTTATATTAAATGGGGGAGGGGTGGTGGGAAGGAGAACACTCAGAGACACTCTAGTCAGCAAAACAACTTTAGCTCAATGATACAGTTTTGGTGTATAGAACATGCCCCTCCAGCCTCACTGCTCAATTCTCTGCCATTTAGGAATTAAATCACTTTGTTTGTGCACCCTAGTCACACCTCCCTGCATGTGACTTGCACAGCCTTCCTAAACACTTCCTGTAAAGAGACCTCTAAAGTTTATCCTTTATTGCAAGTTCTGTTTAATTTAGATTTTCTTATCCCCTGCTATGTTAATAGCTTGCTTGACCCTGCAAGAGCTTCCTGTATGTGATTTAAGTTCAATTTACAGAGCAAGAAATACAATTAAGGTAAAGTACATCTGACTTAAAAGTGAAACCAGTTTTTGTTTTGTTTTGTTTTTCTTAATGCAGGCTGTGTCATTCACAGCCAGGGGCAATGTGACAAGGGCTGCATTAACAGAAACAAAGTTATTTAACTCCTAAATGGTAGTGAATTGAGCAGTAAAACCTGAGAGGCATGATCTATATACACACCAAAACTGCTTCATTAAGCTTAAGTTGTTTAAGGGACTATAGTGTTCCTTTAATGTTTTTCAGTTTGGAGTGAAGTGAATGAACCTTTTTAGTTTATCTGACTTGCAGGTTCTCATAATGAAAGCACTGTTATTCACAAAAATGTACTACACAGTAGGATTACTGTATTTAAAGGCTATGCATTGCTTCCCAGACTTACAATGTTTGTTTGGTTTATTCTCAATGATGTAGTAACTGTAAGCTATATATAGTTTTTGTCCATTGGTCTCAACGTAAGTTAGGTAAGCAAACCTAGACTGTTTCATAATATGTTGCTTGCTGCTCAAAGTGATTGATACACTAGTCCAGGGCTAGGTAACCTACGGCAGTAGTTCCACGCACAGCACTCATGGCTGCTAGAGCCAAACAGGCTCTGGCCTATCAGAAGTCCCAGTGACTGCTATTACGAAAAGGTGGTGAAGGACAATCCTCAATTTATGCATTGCAGCACGTAGAGAAAGTGATCTCAGATCAGTTCCTCCCAGCACTTGTGAATGGGAATCCACACTGTAGTAGAGCAGCTGCTGTTACTGCTCCTGTTCTGTTCTTGACCTGTACCTGGCCAGCCTGGTCCCCACTGGAACCCAGGGAAGCCACCCACACTGCTAGATATACACAGAAATGCAGAATAACCTTCCCCTCATACAAATAATAACAGCCCACACACAAACATACACACAATCCGCACAAACATAACCTGCTAACAATTCACATACATGCACACAACCCCACATGCAGCCTCTCACATGCAATACCCCAAGCAGCCCCCACACACTACCAATCACACAATGTGACATATCCACACACAATTCCACAAGCAGCCCTCATACACAGCCCACATTTATATGTATCATACACGATATCATAAACTACTAATGAACATATTCAATCTAATAGCTCATATACACACAAATACAATGATACAAAGCAATTGCAGTATAAATAACACAAGCAGAATATGGCAACATAGACACGTCAATTTAAAAAAAAGGATCGGCACGCTATGGGATATCACAATCCTATATCGGTACAGTGCTGCTAAAAGGTTGCCTACCCCTGCACTAGTCTTTAAACACATCATTGCAGCTGTCAACCATGAATGCTGGTTATGCTTTAAGTTGTAGTGACCGGTATGCTCACTAACATATGTTGCTGTATGTCCTTGCATTGCTAACATCAGTTGCACCAAATACCTTAGAATGAACAACTTCTATATCTACAGGTTATGCAGTGTCCAAGGAATGAGCCTAACCGTCACACCTTTATTAAATCAAATTAATCAGCAAGCCTGTTTTGAATTCAGATGTAGGCCATTCATATTGCTCCCTTTGCAATGTGTTTCCCCTGCCAATCTAAGTAAAGCTCATGTCTTCAATAGAACACTTAGCAGTTTTATCATTTTTACCTTCTTTCCTTGCAAGAGCTAGTATTGTCTTAAAACCTAAGCAGCGATCACCATTAAGAATACACAACAATAGAAGATCTAAGCTCAAAAAGGCAAAGAGGGAGGGTGGGGTGGGGTGGGGTAGGTCAAACTGTCACTCCCTGAGGTGATCAGACAAGGGGAAACCTGCCTGAAATGTTTTAAATAGTTACCACCCCTACCCTAAGAGTAATTGTGTCTTAGCCTTGCTGTAAGTGGGTTGCGAACCTAATGTGTTATTATTATTATTATTATTATTATTATTATTATTGCCATTTATATAGCGCCAACAGAATCCATAGCTCTTTGAAATATTATAAGAGAGGATTTAACTATAAATAGGGCAATTTACAAGAAAACTTACAGGAACGATAGGTTGAAGAAGACCCTGCTCAAACGAGCTTAGTCTATAGGATTCTTCAAAAAATTTGCCTAACTTTCACTGGCTGTAGAGCAGAAGTGTATAATGAGGCCTGATCATTTGTGTGAGACGCTTAAATCAAAGTAAGGAAACATATGCTCCCTGAAAATTTTTTTTTTTTTTTTTTTTTTTTGTCTGAATTTCTATGACCAAATAAGACTCTGACAAATGAGCTTCAAGCATTGACCACCGCTTTATTAGCAAAAGCAACCAGCACGGAACATTAAAGGAACACTATAGGGTCAGGACCTGATAGTATTAAAACCATCCTCTAGCCCCTCCCCCCTTGCCTCCCTAAGTATAATAAAATCTTACTTGTATTTAAGTCTGCAGCTGCTGCCTCTGCTTGCTTGGCTGATATCCAAAGTGATTCTGTGAGCCAATCACAATGCTTTCCCATAAAGAGGGTGTAGACACTGTATGGCAGTCGCACTGCCCTAGGAAGCACCTCTGGCAGCCATCTGAGGAGTGGCCAGTGGAGTTATCACTAGGCTCTAATGTAAACACTTTATTTTCTCTGAAAAAACTGTGTTTACTGCAAAAAGCCTGAAGACAATGATTATGCTCACCATAACAAATACAATAATCTGTAGCTGTTGAGAAGACAGCAGGTATTACCCACCATAATAAAAGGTGTTACTCCAACCACCATTACCACTTCAGTTTCAAAGTGGTTATGGTGGTTGGAGTCTGTATGTGCAGCTTTTCAGTATGAAACCCTGCCCATAGGTGTAATCAGGTTGGCTAATGTCAATCTATGCATATTTCAGACACACTCACCCAATGATTGAGTGGCGGGGTCAGCAGCTCTCCCTGGAGACTCGATGACTTGCTCAACCCAGGTAAGTGGCAAACTGTTGCTAAATGATTTGCCACTATACTTGGGGAGTGGCATCAGGGTACTCTTATCGAACCCACTACAGTTAAGTATGAGATCTAGTTCTGTGTCCATCACAGGACTTGTCTCCCCAGCGCCCTCTCAAAGACTGGCATCTATTTAAACCTGGCCAGGATTCTCCACACCTGTGACAAAGGAGACAAAACAGGAGAAAAAAATTAAATATAAAAACTAATTCCAACAGGGCGGGCTGGAAACGGTGAATGACAAGTTCTCCTTGGTAGAAAGCTGGCAAACCTCTATCTTGATGCTGTTTTTATAACCTACATCTTTATCTGTAAATACTGAAACTAAGGTCTGTTCAAATGTTATGTGGCAGACTGATTTACAGGCATAGCCCTACAATCCGAAATCCCTTCCCTGATTGGTCGTGGGTTCTTTTTTTCATAAACACTATGGATACCCTACAATACATTTAATGGAGCCCACAAAACAGCGCAGTGTAGGAGTGGGCCTTGACAGGGCCAGGTGAGAACTATAGCTCCCTGCAGCCTTTCTCATGTAAACACTGTATTTTCTGAGAAATATCTTCAGGGGCCCGGTCAGCGCTGCGGCCGTGTAATTGCGCGCCCGGTCAGCGCTGCGGCCGTGTAATTGCGCGACCGGGCCACTTTAAAAAAAAAAATTGTGGCTGCACCGCAAGTGCTGCTGGGAGGAAGTGACGGCCGGTCACTTCCTCCCAGCCTACTCCGCGCGGGGGGAGAGCAGCGGGAGAGTGGAGGACAGGAGAGGACACCAGAGGCATCTGCTATCATCATCCCCAGCCACCCTCCTGCAACTTAAAGGTAAGAGGAGGGTGGCTGATAAATGAGGTGTGTATGTATGTCTGTCTGTATGTGTTTGTGTGCGTGTCTGTATGTTTGTATGTCAGTATGTATGTCTGTATGTGTACGTCAATGTGTGTGTGTATGTGTCTATATGTGTGTATGTCTGTTTCAGTATTTGTGTGTGTGTATTCCTGTGGGCAGGATTTGGAGGCGGGGCTTGAAGACGGGCACCTTGAGCTGTGTTAGGGGCCCCACAATTTCTGATGGCGGCCCTGGTCCTGTGATTCAGTATCTCCTCCCTCTGCATGAAGACACTGGACTTTCCTCATAGAGATTCATTGATTTTGACATTGATTGATGAGGAGATGCTGATTGGCCAGGGCTGTGTTTGAATCATGCTGGATCTGCCTCTTTGTCAGTCTCAGCCAATCCTATGGGGAAGCACTGTGATTGGATCAGGCTACCACATGTCAGCAGACTGCTTGTTTTTCTGAGTATAACAGCATGCAGATTTACAGCTTCAGGCTTGAATACAGTAAGATTTTTACTATATTTATGGAGGCATGAGGGGCCTGGGGGGGCTTGATGATGGTGTTAACATGTTTGTGTTCCCGACCCTATAGTGATCCTTTAACACATATTCTTGGAAAACCATTCATGGAACACTTTGTTTACCACATAAAATATTGTCTTAAACAGTCTGATCCTAAAGCCTCCAAAAGAACACAAAATACACATGTATAAATAATGCAGTCTCTTTTGTCACTGTATCGTGCATGCAAACATGGATAATGAGATTATGGGAATGATGGCGGTATGGAGAATGCTAAGTGTGGAGGGGTTAATAGATACCAACAGACTAATAGAACGTTAAAAAAAAGATGAGCAGATAGTTTCGTAAGTCTGTATAATGTTTCTCGCCACATGTAAAAACTAGTCCAACAAGTGATGAATAAAACATACTGGTCAGTTCTGTTGGGTTGTTGTGATACCTTCTGCTCTCTGTTGGGTTCTCCTTCAAGATCCTTATTCTAATGCTGTACCGCAATCGTGGGTGTGGTGTTCTTACAGAATATCTTGTTTGTTGAATATGTGCTTTAGACCTAACTACGTGACACATGTTAATTCATGCAAGCTTGTAACATCAATATTCTGTATCTGGCATCAGCTGGTTGCATTCACCTTATATCGACCTTGGGAAAACTAAAAGAAATAATGTGAATATTATTTCATTTTCCATTTGATTGGTTTCTGCCACCCAAATAAAATATGCTGTTACCGAGCCTGTTCTGTTTTAATAGATGGTGCCCCTACTAATTGTAGTGCGGGAATTGGCTTGTTCTGTCTGAATTTTGCATGCCATTTCTTTTATTACATCCCTGCTGTTGTCCAGTCAGGCCCTTTTTATTTTCTTTTTTTTTTTAATGAGCTGAGCAACATGGCAACATAGACACGTCCCCCCCCCCATCATGTGTTGAACTACAACTCACATGATGCTCTGCATGCCTTTGGAAAGACAAAGCATCAAGGAAATGAAATGGGCAATAAAGAAGTCAAACTCCCCCCTTGTTTATATTGCTTCAATTCTTGTACAAGGGTTAGATTGACTAAGCACTGTTGTAGCATCATTGTCACTCGTTCTGTTCCTTAACTCCCCTTCCACAGGTTGAGACTTTCAGCTGATAGTGATGCATGCTCAAGTACAGGGAAGCATGACTTAATGCAAAGGTGAATCAAATAACTATGCATTAGATCATAGTTGGTTTGGGTTTAAATAGCATTCATACATTACAAAGAATTTTTTTTTTTTTTTTTTTAGACAGAGGAAGGCTGGAGGGGGGGAGAGAAGTGCATATAAACAAATCACTCCATTTGGGCCATCAACCATGTGAAATGTTTTAAACTACTACTGCAGAAACCAAAATCTAATGATAAAAAGAATATGGTAATAAGGTAATATATTTTAGTAGCAAAAAATACACCTGTGTCCTCACATTTACACTGCAAGTGTACCCACACATGCACCCTCTTACTTGCACATATATGCTCCTCTACACTTAGAGGCAGTCTGAGCACCATAACCACTGCATCATTGTAGTAGTAATGTTACTAGCAGGCTCCTGGCTCCATCACCAAGAAGTCTTTTATGGGTAGGCATAACAAGGCAGAATGCATGGGAGTCTTTATTCCAGAGTCAAAATGTATTCCTGCAGAGTGCAAAAACCGTAGCAATAAATTCAGCCCTAACCCTTTACGTGTTTAGTGTATGTAGCACTTTGTCATAACTTAGTTTGCTTTACTGAATCTAGTTCATGCAGTGGGGACCAACCGCTTCTATATGGAGATTAGGTATTGTTTTGTGGTATAGTGGTCTTTGGAGCTGCCTGTATTTTGTGTAAACCACTGACTGCAGTAATTGACTAATGGCTCCCCTGCAACTAATTCAAACTGTTTGAGTAATTTGCCACAAACAGAAAGTCGCCCAGGGGTTCCTGGTCCAGCCACTTATTTACCATATTGCTAATGTAGTAGATGTAATATCAATTTCATCAAGACGTCATACGTTTTTATTGTTTTGTTTACATGTCAATGGATGCAGTCTGGCAATGTTTATTCTCTGATGTTGGACAGGTGGGTCTGTCTGCATGCTGTACATTGCAGATCTCTTAGTAGATCCTACCCACACTCTCTGGACACCACATATGGGGCTGATCCATTTAAAAGATCTGCACAGTAAGAGAGTGCTTCCACACAGGGCAATGCATACATTGTTCCCTGTGCCTTCACTGTCACTCATGAAGGTACATGCAAATATGTGTGCTTTAAACACTGCTGTACCTGTGACTACTTAAGAATACTTTCAGGGGCAACATACATCTCCATCATAGGCTGGTAGCCCAACTGGCCCCAAATACTGCCGTTCATGGAGTATTAACACCACAAGCCACCAGAACATTAGGGCTGCAGATTAACCATACCTTGCATGCCTGACCGTGCTCCGGTGATAGTATGTCATTTAAGAAGCAGAACATTTTTGCGGTGAATTTGCAGTGCATGCTCACCTGTATAACTGTGATGAGTTACAGGATAACTGTGATCAGGCATACACACGTCAAATATATGAGTATCTGCAAAGTCAAGGTACAGTCAAATGTTGGGAAATTATTAGAACATGCCAGGAATCCTCATGTCCTCACAATAACCAGGCACTGAGCCAGGTGTGGGGATTGTCCGTGTAAAGGTCATACAGCTTGGTGACATAACATGGTTGTGATATGTTCCCTATTATACACTGTATACTGATAGAAAATATCAGGGGTATGTTATAAGCATGGTACCTAGTTATCTTCTGCACCTTGTCCAGTATATTTCCATATACCTTTCTCTTCAGTAAACTAATTAATTTATTCTAATTCGTGTAAATCAAACTACTTGGAGCCATCACCTGAAACTCTGTGTGTTCAAATGGATAAAGAGGGACACTTGATTTTATGGGTGTGAATGGGGTGTGTGGCCAGGGGAGGAATTTTAGGTAACTTGCTAATAAATTAATTTCGCACAAGAACAAGGTACCTTATTTAAAGAGACTAATTTCTAAAGATATTTATTGTAGTTTTAAAGACACATTACTGGGAGTCTTATTGCTGTGGAGCTCTTTTATACACCCAGACACACAAACAATATGGAGCTGCTAAAAATGCAGGACAGAGGGATTTGAGCCCAAAGAAGTGACTCTCTCCTAAATAGGGACACTTTGGGGGTGGTCTGCCCTTCCCATCATCTATTACACAAAATGTTCTGTATGTAGCTGTAGCTGAATATAGACTGAAGATAGGCCCCACAGGGGCGTAACTAGGAGCCACAGTTCCCCCGGTGCGAAAATTGCCCTGGCCTCCTCCCCCACACACAAAAACAGGGATAAAAAGATATGAAAAATAATTAATAGCATGATACGTTTGTATAACACTAATCTAAAAGAATATAAAATAGTCAGACCGCAAGACTTGCAGTGGAGCTGAACGGCACGGAGGAGAAGGGAGCTGACAGGAGCTGCAGGAAAGGTAACAGCTCGCTTCCAGCTCCCCTCCTGCACAGCCCATCCACTGGACCACCAGGGAAAAATATATCCCCCCTCCCTGGCCAGCTAACAAGCAGGGAGGGGAAATTTTTTAAAAATAATAAAATTAAAAATGTAATAATAATAAAAATGCCCACCCCCCCCACCAAGGTTACACACTCTGCATCACATACACGCATCACACACACACTCTGCATTCATTCATACACACTCTGCATTCATTATATATACACACACTGTAAATAAATATTCAATTTAATATAATTTTTTGGGGATCTAATGTTATTTAGAAGTTTACCAGTAGCTGCTGCATTTCCCACTCTAGTCTTATACTCGAGTCAGTAAGTTTTTTTTTTTTCCCATTTTTTGGGGGGTAAAATTAGGGGCCTCAACTTGTATTCGGGTCGACTTATACTAGAGTATATACGGTATGCCTTTTTTGTTGTAATGGTGTGCTGTGGTTACATCTACTTCCTTCAAATTTGGGAGAAGCTGATAGGACACGGTTCCTTTCCACACTGCAAGATGGTCACTGGGTGGCAAATTACCCTCTGAAATTTAATTTTTTGCTAAATCCCTTATTTTGAACTTAAAGGGACTCTCCAGGCAGCCCTTTTTACTCACCTGGTTCCAGCGCCGGGAGCCTCGTGAAGCCGCGCCCCCTATTTCGGCTTTGCCGCACATACTTCATTCATGAAGTCCTGTGCACAGCTGCGAGCTGAGCTGACTGACAGCTCAGCTCGCGGTTTTTGCCCGCCCCCTCTCCTCTGCTGACAGGCAGGAGAGAGAATGCGCCCACACAGTGCCTTCTCTCTCCTGCACACGTCAGACATATTTTAATACGCCTGACGTGTACATGGCCTTTTTAGGGCCATACATGATAGGAAGTCCAACAAAAAATATATCAGATAAAAATCTAATAAAAAATCCAGGAATGGTTAACGTGATATACCTTTAAATCTCTTTAGAATAGTGGTAAGACTAGTAATAATTCATTACTTACTTAAAATTTCATAAAAAATATATCATAAAAAGTGTATATATTTTGTGCAACAGATCTGTTTACGACATTCATTGCACCTATCGCAAATCAACTTTATTGCCCTGGAACGCAGGAACTGTGACACGCACGCGGCTCACAGAGAGCCTGCTCACCTACTGTCCTAGTGATTACAACTATTACATGTTACACATCAGTAACAAGATTACCTAGTGGAATTTAAATTGCCGCCGAACGAAGGAAGAAAACAAAGATACACACGAGGCTCACGGAGAGCCAGCTCTTCCATTTATTTGACGATCGGACTGCAACAACTGTATACACCAGGTTCCAAAACTGCAACCGGGCAAGAAGTTTGATATCAAAGTGTGAGTGCCTAATATAACTTTTAATTTGATTTTTTTCAAATAAAATTGAATATTTTTAACCATTTCAGCACTTCAGTTTTTAATGGTGAATTAAACATATATTTTATTGAGGGCCATCAACTATGACCTATCAATGATATTTTATATCTATTTATTACTTTTTACAAGGGTACAATTATTATAAAATAGGACCATTTATAATATAATATTGTACACACAGTATACTAACTCACTCAGTATCCATATACCAGTTCTTCTATAACTGGAGTGAACTGAGTCAGTTTACAATTTAAAAGACTGCTGCTACTATTTGATACATAGTATCTATTTACAAGACTGTTATCAATTGGACAATTTATTTCCTTTTCTTCTTTTTTTTGTTTTGTTATTTATTGGATATTACTGTGAATGATCTGTTGCACAAAATATATATACTTTTTATGATATATTTTTTTATGAAATTTTAAGTAAGTAATGAATTATTACTAGTCTTACCACTATTCTAAAGAGATTTAAAGGTATATCACGTTAACCATTCCTGGATTTTTTATTAGATTTTTATCTGATATATTTTTTGTTTTACTTTGCAATATTAAGGATTTTTTAGTGGAATCCTTACTTTTCCAGTAGAGTGGTTTACTGCAGCCATACTAGGTTCTCTAACACACGGTTATTTTTTATATTAACCATAACGTTATATGATAGGAAGTCCCTCTGGTGGCCGTCTGAGTGACGGCCACTGGAGGTATTCCTATCAATCAATGTAAACACTGTATTTTCCACCATCCCCACCATCAAACATGGAGGTGGAAACATTATGCTTTGGGGTGTTTTTTCTGCTTACGGGACAGGACAACTGCACAACATCAAAGGGACGATGGACAGGGCCATGCACCATCAAATCTTGGGTGAGTACCACCTTCCCTCAGCCAGGGCATTGAAAATGGGTCGTGAATGGGTATTCCAGCATGACAATGACCGAAAACACAGCCAAGGCAACAAAGGAGTGGCTCAAGAAGAAGCACATTAAGGTCCTTGAGTGGCTTAGCCAGTCTCCAGACCTTAAGCCCACAGAAAATCTGTGGAGGGAGCTGAAGGTTTGAGTTGCCAAACGTCCGCCTCGAAACCTTAATGACTTGTAAAGGATCTGCAAAGAGGAGTGGGACAATATCCCTACTGAGATGTGTGCAACCTAATGACCAACTGCAAGAAATGTCTGACCTCTGTAATTGACAAGGGTTTTGCCACCAGGTACTAAGTCGAAGGGGTCAAATACTTATTTCACTCATTGACATGCAAATTAATTTTATAGTGCAAATAATAATTAAAATATATACATACAGAGAGTCCTCTAATTAGGAATGTATAAAACCTTCAAGGCAAAAAAGTACAGAACAATAATTTATTATTATTTAACAACTTTATTGTTACAAAATAAAAAATATGTAATAAAAGAAGTATCAGATTTATTACATATTTTTTATTTTGTAACAATAAAGTTATAGTTTTTACTACTTTATTTGTTGTTCCTGATACATCTTGAATCCTGACTTATATCCTTTGGTGGGGATCATACCACCACATGCTGTCTATACCAGAGCAAGATATTTGCTCTGAAATTTGTAAGTAGGATACTTTTCCTTTATTTGCACACTTTTTAATAGATATACTACACTATTGGATTTTATTTCTATTTTTTATCTTTCCATATACCACTGTGGAGGATTGGATACCGCATTATACCATCACTTGATATCCTGAGACGGGGATTATACCGTCTAGGCGCTATACGGCAGAGCTCTGAGTAGCTCTGCAAAGTGTGAGTGAGTCTTTTATAAGCTTTTATATACTCTTATTTCACTTGACATATTGCACTATTATTGTTCTGTACCTTTTTGCCTTGAAGGTT
Organism: Pelobates cultripes; assembly: GCA_933207985.1. NCBI lineage: Eukaryota > Metazoa > Chordata > Amphibia > Anura > Pelobatidae > Pelobates > Pelobates cultripes. The sequence goes on from OW240920.1 coordinate 88,321,585, forward strand.
TTATACATTCCTAATTAGAGGACTCTCTGTATGTATATATTTTAATTATTATTTGCACTGTTTGGGCGCGGTTTACCACTTTTGTCTCTTCTGTTTTACTACTGTGGGCAGGTATTGGGAATTCCTGCTTGGTTCACTGCTGCCCACCTTTAGTTTATTTAGTGAGCGCCTAACTCCTCTTTGTTGTAAATTAATTTTATAACTTTTTTTTTTTTTTTTCGACATGCGGTTTTTTTTTTCCCTGTACTTTTGTTATTCTGTCTCTCACTGTTAAACTACACCTACCATTAAAATTATAGACTGATCTTTCTTTGTCAGAGGGCAAACTTTCAAAATCAGCAAGGGATCAAATACTTTTTCTCTTTAACAGTACATCTTAAGGTACTGAGAGTCAGAGGTTTAAAATATCACACAAGGCAGCCAATATATGTATGAGCCCTTGCACAGGATTATAAATTGTTTAAAAATGTATTTTTGGGGAGGGGCTCATGAGCAGAACTATGCTCTCACGCATGAAACAGATGTATATCTGAACCACAAACGGAAGTGTCACACTATCCTATGAATTCATGCATTAGTTTCTAGATCTGTTTAAAAAGACTTCCGAGTAAACAAATATTTTTTTATATATATTTTTTACAAAGACATTTTGGAACAATGTAACGGATCACCTGGCACCCCGACTGGGTACCTCCGTTGAAAGATGCTCCTAGCGCTTCCAGAGGACTCCAAGCACTCCACCAGACACCATAAGCACCGCAGGCTGCAGCTATCTCCCTTCAGAACGAAGCAGGAACAAGCTCTTACAAGAGCTCAGTGATTATAGCAAGGGAATATGCCTAGCAATCCCTTGTAGCAGATTCCCCAATAAGAGACAGGACTCAAGTTGAGGGTAAAAATAGAACTCTCTGGCTGCTAGCTTGCAGCCCTTTTTATTAGGTGCTCCCATGAAGGGGAGGGACACACACAGTAACGTACATTAACCAATCACACAATAGTTACATCCCACACATAGCCCTCCCCTCTACCTGTAAACTAATTATCTGTACACACAGGGAAATACAATTATCATGGGTAGGGAAAATACAGTTTTTACACAACATTCATAACTCCCAAAATATACATCACATTCGCATAAAAATACATATTCACAATCAATCCATTCAGGGGAACAACATATTAAAAATGGCATGAATCAGACCAGGGGTTCAAAAGTTAGTAAAAGTATCTTTTGTTCCCCCTGGCTCAAACAGTAAAAGTAAAACATCCCCACAATGCATCCTGGCTTCCTCCCTTCTGCCCTGGAGATAATTGGAGAAGGAATCTAATTATCTCCAAAGACAGAGCCAAACTCCATTACCCACATGGCAGACAAAAAGACAGTAAAAGACATAAAATTACATACTGACACATTTAGTACATAAAACACACATTTCTACATATCCCCAGATAGCTTGGATCTGACTGCACATTATTAGATGAATGGCACTCAGATCACACGAATAAGCCTTTCTGCAGGGAAAATAAACAGTTTAACCTGCAGGGCCATAGTCCAAAGGCAAGAGGCGGGCAAGCAGCCCCCTCCAAGGACACGTGGCGAGGTCGGTTTTGCCACAAACAACATAAGTTATCCTGTGACTTTTGGAAACATTGATTTCTAAAGAATCTCTCTCTTGTCGATACATTGAATCTTATGGCAACTTAGTGTGTGTGTGTGTTAGGGTAATTTTACGTCCATTAACTAGGATGTCACTTGATGTCTCTCAGGCATGTACTTTTGACACTTGCTCAGCCTAGTGCATAATCCATTTTAATTTTTTTTTATTTATTTTTTTATGCATTATACTATTTAGTAAATTACTGCGGGATTGGATTATCAATTTTTTATGGATTTTGTGTTTGTTCGTTTGAATTAAAAGTGCACTATAGCCACATGAACAACTTTAGTTTTATGAAGCAGTTTTAGTGTATAGATTATGCATTTCATGTTTTACTGCTCAATTCACTGCCGTTCTGCCGATTTGTGCTACAATGTAATTACAGGACCCATCATTGTGACATGCTAAAGGAACTAAGCTGGCTATCGCTGGAATCCAGACGCACCCTTCATCTTTCCAGCCTTGTTTTTAAGAGCTTTTCTGGGAAGCTCCCAACCTACCTGAACAAAATGCTTTCCTCAGCTGTTCCCACTTTCTATAAGCTCCGATCCAGTACAAGCACTTTACTTAGTCTACCTCAATACAAAAAGAAAGCAGCCCGATCCTCCTCCTCCTACAGAGCGCCGCAATTGTGGAACGACCTCCCGCACAATTTAAAATCTTCCCTAAGCCTAAAGTCATTTAAGAGATCCCTCTCTACATACCTCAAAACAGAATGCACGTGTCATGGTTGATTATATATTTCCTGCCTGTTCTATGTTAAATTTTGTATATATTGTGTATTAATATTGTTTTTGTATTTTGTTGTACCTAATGTAACAATGCAATGATTTGTGGACCCAGGACATACTTGAAAGTGAGAGAAATCTCAATGTATCTTTCCTGGTAAAATATTTTATAAATAAATAATTTAGGAGTTCATTCACTTCCTTTCTGTTTATGCAGCCCTTGTCACAACTCCCCTGGCTCTGATTTGACACAGTCTGCATTAAAAAAAAAAAAAAAAAAAACCACTGGTTTCACTTTCAATCAGATGTAATTTACCTTAAACAACTGTATCTCTTTCTCTGTAAATTGAACTTAAATCACATACAGGAGGCTCTTGCAGGGTCAAGCAAGCTATTAACATAGCAGGGGATAAGAAAATCTAAATAAAACAGAACTTGCAATAAAGGATAAGCTTTAGATGTCTCTTTACAGGAAGTGTTTAGGAAGGCTGTGCAAGTCACATGCAGGGAGGTGTGACTAGGATTCATAAACAAAGGGATTTAACTCCTAAATGGCAGTCATTACATTCATTAATTTTAAGTTAGTGTTATACTTTTTTACAGTATAATATGAATACTGGCTTAGTGTGTATGTATCAGGCAACCTGGAATAATGGGGATGATGACCATTTAAAAAAAATAAAAATAAACTTTTTCCACTCTGAGCCTGTACCATTGACCGATAAGTAAAATCTCCAAGAAGTGCTACAACATCTTTTCAATATGTTTAGATTCCCCAAAATCAACTAGATACTGATATCCTTTTTGACAGCACCCACAGAGCTCACAACCTCAGATTGAAACCGAACTATCCTCTGTAGGTCACCCCTACTGGCTTCCCCCCCCCCCCCTTTTTTTTCCCTCTCTCCCCTTCGTTGTGCAACATAATTTTGGTACCAAACTCCATCCGTACCAAAAAAACCTTCCACAGTTTCTCTGACCTTTTAACCCTACCAGAAGTGCTAATTGACCCGTAGTATACAGACTCTCCATCTCCTGCATGATCCACTTACCTGCAGCAATAGAGAAGGAACAAGGTCCTGACAAAATTGTGGGTGCCCCTTGCTCCCTCACTCTTGGAAGAGTAGAGGTCTCCATACATGGACAATAAAAACTGGCTCCAAACTCAGTGTCCCCAGTGTCAAATTATCTAAATCAAGCCTCCATATGGCATGTGACTGGGTTGGGTACCCTTCCTGTCTAGTTAACGCCCCCCCACCCATATCTCTGTTGCACTTATACTCCACTCTGCAATCTAGTAGCAGTTGTGTTTTAACATGTCCAACGTGGGGTCTAAGGCAGGGCTTGACAAATTTGCTTTGAATCTAGGAACCAGCTAAAAAAGTTGTCAGGTTTTTTCAAACTTGCAAAGCTTTATTTTCAATGACAAAAATACAATTCTTGAAGAGTCATTATAGTAACCAGGACCACAAACGTTTAGTGAGCTTATGGCCTGTGTAATTCACAGAACCAATGATAAACAAACAAAAAAAAGTCCAAATATCCAACATATTGGGTCTCCCTGCAGTTTATAGCACTAACACTGCTGTACACTGTCAGAGTGAGGCATTTGGGGTGGGGGTTGACGGTTTCACGCTCTGTGTGCCTGATCAAAGAGTGTGTGATCAGGCACACACAGGATTATCAGTGCACGCTATAAAGAATTCTTTAAACATTGTGGGTCTTCCCCCCACCCCCCTCCCCAGCAGCCCTGACACCTGCAATGTCAACACTTAAAGGGACACTCAGGGTACTAATACAACGTTAATTAATTTGATAGATTTTGGACTCATTAACATGCTGTATATCTTTTGCATGCTCAAATCTTTAGGCTTTTTTTTCCCAGAAATAAAGTTTTTGTACAATGCTGCACCATAAACCTGTCTCCTTAGCCACTCCCTCTTATGAAAGACCTGTATACACACAGCTCTGGCCCCCAAGAGCACAAAGTGAGCTACTTCTAATTCACTTGTCTGCAGACAGTCAGAGAAACCACAAACTAGTAGGCTCACTGGGTGTCCTATCTACCGAATGTAGATTGCTTTGTACAAAACCAAAAAAATGTAGACTTGTATTGCAATGCAACTGGAGCAGTGTGGTAAGGATTCACAGTCCACAAATTTTAAGTTGGGAGAAACAATCCACAGGCATCTCCATGACCAGGTTTACATGTCAGGTGCCTGTTCGTACAATATTCTGAAGTGCCCCCTGCTCCCCCAACCCCAAATTTAGGCAGATGAAGTAAGCATAATGAATAACTGGACATTGCAGTCCAGTGCATATGTGTAATATATATTTAAGCATATGTATAAATGTATGGCTGTGCATATTTCTGCTCTACTTATAATGTATTGTTTGAATCCGTGAGTATAGTGAGCGTATGCAGCTGTGTAAATGCATGCAAGATAAAAAAAACAAAGTTAGTGGTTAAGGTAAAGTGAGGGTTAGGTTAGAGAGGGGTTAATGTCAGAGTAAGATTACATGGGATGTTTAGTGTTCACAAGAATAACCGTTTGAGAGTGTTTAAAGTTGTAGTATCAGAGCTGGTTATGATTACGGAGTTTAGGCATAGAGTTGGGTAAATTTAGTTTTGGGGTACATGAGGTATTTAGTTTTTTCAGTGAAGTTAAATATAAGATGGCTAAAGGGTTTATTTTAAGACTTAGGCTTTGAGTGCTGGCATTTGAATGATTATTTGAAAGTACTCACCTATGTCTTCTGTAGACTAACGTTGCAGGGGCTGTTATACAGTGTGCATCATTCAGAGCTTCCCATGCCTTGCATTTCCTGTGTGAGAGGTTACTAGTGGGCATATGGGAAGGGGTCCCTTCCTCTTTTTGTCCAGCTTCACACATACAAACACTAGAGGAGCTGGGACAGTACTTTTCAGTACTTTTTTTTTTTTTTTACCCTCTATAACTATCCCTGGAGGTCTGCTATTAGGGCTTACTGGACTACAGAGGACCTTACAATGCTCCTGGTATTTATCTCTCCACCAGCCTTTTCAAACTCAAAAAAGCACATTAAAAAGGGTGGAAAACGGTCACCAGAACAGCTTCTGCATATTGTAGTTGTTCTGGTGCATATACCCTGTACCTGCAGGCTTTTTAATACAAACACTCCCTTTTTAGAGAAAAGGCAGTGTTTACATTGCTTCCTAGGGACCCCTCCAGTGGCCTCTCTTCAGACAGCCACTGGAAGTGCTTCCTGGGGCAGTGCTGCACAATGTGCAGCACTGATGTTCAGTGTTTTCACACTCTGCATGGAGATGCTGAACATTCCCCATAGAGAAGCATTCATTCAGTGTATCTCCATGAGGAGATGCGGATTGGCCAAGCCAGTGTTTGGCTCCACCCGTGCCCTGCCTCCTTGACCATCTAAGCCAATCCAATGCTTTTCCTATGGGAGGCGTATAGGTGGCAGAGCCAGTGCCTGCGGCTGTGGAAATAAGGGGTTTTCTTACCTTTTTTAACACTATAGGGTCAGGAATACACATTTGTGTTCCTGACTCAGTGTTCCTTTCAAGTAAAAATAAAAATACAATGTTTTTTAGACCGCAAGGCCTTAATCGTGTATGAAGGATGCTTTATAGTTCAGATCGCTCAGTGCTGCTAGTGACTAAACTGTGTGCATACATTTGATATGAGAAAGTGTTTCCAGAGACTATTTATTTATTTATTTATTTTGGGGTGTGTGCACATAAACTATAACTTGAGCATTAAAAAAAAACACAAATAAAAACCGCATATTAATGAGGCCAAAACTGATCACTTGCATTAAACTTGTCTTGGTGCCTGGCGTTTCACTTTAAGTTGCAGGGCGTGGTTGAATGTAGTAGTTGTTTTAATGTAAGCCCCATCGATCCCACTATTTCTTGAATGGCATGGAATGTCCTACAAGACATTAAGGGGTTCAATAGCTTTCGTCTCCACTCCAAGTGAATAGAGTTTGGATGGGACTGTCTTAAATATTCTAAATTCCTATTAAAAAGAAAACACTACTTTTAATGTAAAATTAGAAAACCTAACTATATATTCAGGGACAAATGGATAATAGCTTCTATATTATTGGAACCATTACATTGTGATAAAAATGTATACTAAAAGGTATTCTTCTATTTCATGCAGATGCGTTGAAGCCCTTGTAGTGTACTTTCAGATGGGCCTCGAGGAGGAACCTTATGTGAGCATCTCTAGGAAGAAACATTTGCACCACTGGGGTGAGGCTGTGGAAGAGGAGCGCGAAGTAGGACATTCCTTGAGAAGAATGGCTATACACCGCAACGCTTTTAAACGAACAGCTGTCATGCAGGCATTCCTTGGGTCTACCCCGCAGCTCACTCTTCAGCTGTATGTCAGTGTTTTGGAGAGATATGTTCCTCCAGCACGAGGTAAGCCATGGTTAAAACCATTGTTGCTCTTTACAAGTTTGCACTGTTTAGCAGATAAAGCCCACTGGTCCGTCACCTTTTAACAACTTGATTAAGTTCATTACATGGGCTAGACAAATGGGGAACTCAATATATTGATTGCTTTTAAATTTAATAATCTGCTGTTTAACATATTCTTTGTCTTAGGATATATTTTCACCTAAAATTGTTGCACTGGTGTGTTCGGATATTGATATTGAAGCAGTCTTTGTGTATAGATCATGCCCCTGCTGTCTCACGGAGTTGATGATTACAAAAAAAATTGGGGGGCTAATGCTGTTTGACAAAAGCCAAGGATCCTCCAGGTGCCTATGACTGGGCCATTCTTTCGCCACATAGTTAATGTGGAAATATGATTTATTATCTTAGTAAGTTTGTTGGGCAACTTTCGATTTGTATCAAACTACTGTATTGACTTGAAAATGATTTGACATACTAGCAACTTACTTTCCTTCCCTTCCCTTTTTGTGTCACAATATCACACTTTCTCTAGCATGTAAGCTCATTGAGCAGGGCCCTCAGACCATCTGTTCCTGTGTGTCCAGTTCGTCTGGATACAAATAAGTGTCTGTCAGTCCTCCCATTGTAAAGCGCTGCAGAATTTGCTGCTGCATTATATATAATCGTAGTAATATTGAATGCAAGGATGTTGCCATGGGACTCCAGACCAGTGGTGGATTGGGGGGGGGGGGAGGGGCACTGCTCCCCATACACACATTGCTCCTCCCATACAGACACTGCCCCTCCATACATACTGTGACCCTCTCACACACACACACTACTGCCCCTAACCCGGCAGACCCCAGGTAAGTTATCAAACTGTTTTTTTTTTATGTTTTGATTACTTACTCTGGGGGCTGTAGTGGTTATTGTGCCTGGATTGTTTTCTTTAAATGATCTGCTAGTGCCCCTCACAAGTTTAAGTTCTGGATCCGCCACTGCTCCAGACAATATAACCACTTCGGTGAAATTAAGTTCCTTTGACAGTTACTCACCATTGCAAGCCATCGTATATTCACCAGGGGTGAATTTCTCCTTGCCAGGCGTACATTTTCTAGTGGTGTCTGGAAAATGTGAGTCCTACTGTAAATATTAAAGAAACAGTATAGTGTTATGAATACAAAACTGTACTACGAAAGCTATAGTAATCCTCGCATATGTCAGTCCCTGCATTGGCTTCCAGTTAGATATAGAGCTCAATTTAAAATTCTGGGGATTGCTTACAAGTCCCTACATAATCCTGCTCCAACCTACCTATCCTCCCTAATACACAAGTATGTCCCATCGAGGCCGCTGCGCTCAGCCAAAGACCTACGTATCTCCTTTGTCCATACTCCCACCTCTAATGCTCGCCTCCAAGATTTCTCCAGGGCTGCACCTCTTCTGTAGAACTCCCTTCCCTTCTCTGTAAGACTTTTACCCAGTCTCCACTCATTCAAAAAAATCATTGAAAACTCACTTCTTCAAGAAAGCATATCATATAATTAAACTGTTAGCAGGTTTTTATCCCCCACCTCCCATGAGTCCTCTCCTGCAACTGTCAAAAATCACCTACTAAGCCCTCAGTGAATACTTTTCTAACAACCTACTTTGTACCTCTACTTTTATCCTTTGTGTCACTATACCTCACTCCCTTTTGAATGTAAGCTCATTGAGCAGGGACCTCCACCTCTCTGTTCCTGTACGTCCAGTTGTCATGTATTACATGTATGTATGCTAGTCCACCCATTGTACAGTGCTACGGAATCTGATGGCGCTATATAAATAATAAAATAATAATCCTTAACTTACTAGGATCCACTCTCCAAACACTTTTTTTTTTTTTTCTTCACTTACTGCTTTTCACTGCCAAGGTCCCTCGCTGCTGGATCGATCTCTACCTTCAGTAATGTCATGAAAATGGAGGAACCTAATGCGCATGCATTAGACCTTCATTGATTCCTATGGGGATATTGAAGACGCTGGACTTCATGCAAAGTGGGAGAACATCCAACATCATTCGCAGAGTTAAACTGTGTGAATATGTAGTAAGCTCATTGAATGGCTCTCCGTAAGGCTGCCATTAGAGGTTGTCTTAACCCTGCAATGTTATAGGGACACTGCACCCAGACCACTTCAATGAGATGAAGTGGTGTGGGTGCTCATAGTGTCCCTGTAATGTGTATAATGGGGGGAAATGATTTAGGGAAAAAATACACTGCACTTGTGTTCAAAACAAAAATCATATTGTAAAAGTAAAATGAGGTGTGCTCAGCATTCTGTAAAAAGATTCCATTAACAAGTATTATGAAAGATGTGATCTCCAGTATTTAACTGGATTATCTACCAAATTTCATACTCGATTATCTATTAAACTGAAATTCAACAGAGAATTCAAAATTATAGGCCACAATTACCAAGCTGGAAGCATAGCGGAGTAGGAGATTTAGTCCAGTACAGCTATTTTGGATGGAAATGTGAAAATCCCTGGTGAATCCCTGACTATATTCCCATTTCACGATTTAACCCTGCTATGGTGTACTGCATAACAGACTGTTACTTTGACTCTACCGTCTTCATAATGTTATCTTCATATAAACGTGATGTTTATGTATTTTTCTTTATTTGCTGCTTTTCTACATAGTGTTGGAAAAGTAGTGTAGTACAACATAAACGTCACTAGGGGGCAGGCAACTACAACAAGTAGCCACTGCATGTTACGCTCAACAACAAGTTGTCATTATAGGGTTAGGCAGTGAGAATAATCCACTGCATGGGGAAAATAGGTTCCCCTACCAGCATTTTCTATTTACTCTCCTTTAACTACCTCTATAATGTGTGATAATGAACTTCAGTGCTTATGGTTTAATTTTTAATGGAGGTTGTATGTGTGGGGTGCATATGTGTGATCGTAGTAGGTAGGTATTTGTGCATTCATTTGTGTGATGAGTACTACACACGTATTCTAAGAGGTGTGATTTATAAATGCATATAGTTATTGGTGTGTGCGTGTGGTGAGCTGGGTCTGAGAAGGCTGGATATTGGGAGGCTGCATTGCTTTTATTCATTTTTAAAAATTTTTTTTTTTTTAAATGTAGATTTGCTTCAAAACATACCGCAACGTAGTGTGGACACATGGGAGGAGTTATTTGAAATGTCCTTGTAATAGGAACAGGGGTGACTGGTTTACGATTTAGGGTCCTGCTACTGTCTGTCCAGTCTCCTCTAGCACCATGGACCCCAACCATCTTCCAGACAGGAAATTATCCCTCTGCCGCTCCATCCACTCTGGCACTAATTGAGTATTCTGAATGTTCCCAACATCAACTATTTAAAGATTATTTATTTTTGACTGAGGCCTGGCTCTTCTGCCCACAGGACTTACAACTCTGTAGCTAATCCCAAACACCAAGGAGCAGTGCAGCCACGAGACAGGCCCTTATATTTTGAAACTGGAGTTCTGGAAGAAACCACGACCACGTTTAGAGAATGTTGCAAAAGGAACTGGCTCAATGCTTTATGTTTTATGACCCATTTTAAAAAAATAAATAAAGGCAATAGTAAAATGCAGTAAGCTATAGGACTGTCACACATGGGATCATCAGGGAAAACCTATAAAATCCAAATCCCGAGGATTTTATGTGAATTTCACAAAATATGCAAATCATTGTGACAATGTACACAACCATCAGTAGATGGTGCTGCATCAAAGTCCATGGTCTTTTCAATCTGGGATCTTCCATTTGTCAGAATCAGTGTAGTCTTTAGAATTCGATGTTATAAAGTTACAGTCCCATTTTAGAATAAAAGGATAGAGCATACAAAGTATATCCTGTCAAGTTACATAATTTCAGGAATGTTCAAATTAAAAATTAAACAAATTTGATTTCACTGTGTACATCACAAATAGTGATGTCCCAAACGGTTCGCCGCAGACGGCAAACATATGACCCTGTACCTCACAGTCAGCAGACACATTCCAGCCAATCAGCAGCAGACCCTCCCACCTCCTGGACAGCTCACTAAGAATGCAGCTTCAAAATGGATGCTGTCCAGGAGGTGGGAGGGTCTGGGAGGGAGGGTCTGCTGCTGCTTGGCTGGAATGTGTCTACTGACTGTGAGGTACAGGGTCATATGTTTGCCGTTCGGGACATCACTAATCACAAATTCTGTCATGCTGTGACATCCCTTTCTCACTTAAAACTACTTCAAAGATCACAATTTTTTAATTTATTTTTTTAAATAAAATCTGACGTAGGTGAAAATAATTGGGATTTAGTTGCAGTTTGATTTATATGATCATACATTGCATAAGCCACAACGCCAATGTACCCTATTTTTTTCACAAGTCCTATTCTATCAACCTAATGCCTGCATTCATGAGATTCACTTACTTACTTGGGAATTCATCCCCTAAGAGGGCTGGGCTTACCTAAAGAGAGAGAGAGAGAGAGAGAGAGTGTGTGTGTGTGTGTGTGTGTGTGTGTGTGTGTGTGTGTGTGTCTGTCTGTGTCACCATGTAATACAATAAGCAACTATACTATAGGTAAAAATTGTGAAACTCTCCAATAACAAGTGTGTTGCAATTCACGCCGCCACATCAAATGATCTCCATGAGCACTTCTGGGTCACCCGTTGGAGGATGAGCTATACTTTCTCTTACTTGTTACCTATAGAATAGTGGTTTATTGTGTTACTCTGTGATCTTGAGAGGCCAGAATGGGCCGAAACGTCAATCAGACACTTATGTAACTTTTTTGACGATTTTATTAAACACCATCTTGTTTTTTGGAAGACATCAAAGTAATCTTCCACTCTCCCAACTTGGGAGTCACAGCCCCGACTGCTCTTCTGGTCGTGGAGGAAACATGATCTTTACACCACTGCAATGTCTGACGACACACCTTCACATACCATGTGGCATGAGCCACACCTTTTTATTTAATTATGTAGCCTAGAGGTTAAGGTCTGCCCTCCAATCAGAAAACTGCCTGCCCGGTATCCTACTCTCTCCTAGCACAAAGAAGCCCTGGATTGTGAGAAAGCTGTGCTCACACTCTTCCTCACCCTCCCGTAGTAGCATGGGTGCACTGGTCCAGTCAGGGATTTTTTTATGATCTCTGGCCAATGAAATTGCGGTGCTCTAGACAAATTCCTATTCACCTTTTGGTAGCGCCGGCCCTGCCTTATTCAGTCGCTTTTCATACCTTCTTCTATCCGTATTTTTTTTTCTCTCACTACCATACCTAAGCATTATTTCACCTCCCACTTATGCATAGTAGAAATGTGAAGTATGTATGTGTGGTGATTTTTTTTTATTTTTTATGCAGCCTTGGAAACACCTACAGTTGCTGCTGTTGCCTCTTGCTGGCCATTGACGTAGCAGGAGATATGAAATTCTAAATGTAATTCTTTAATCTAAATTAAGCACATTGCTCAATAAGTGATGCTAAAAAAAAAGTGGGTATTGTGCAATAAGGGAAGCTAAAAAAAATGTGGGCTGTTTGGAAATGTGAAGGAAGACAGAGTGAGTTACAGTCAGGGGAGGTATGGCTAGTTCTGGAGATTGTCCCTTTAAGCTTAATGGCCTATACCAGGCATTGGCAACCTTCGGCACTGCAGATGTTTTGGACTACACCTCCCATGATGCTTTGTCAGCATTATGGGGGTTGTAGTCCACATCTGGAGTGCCGAAGGTTGTCTACCCCTGGCCTATACGACACTATAAATATCTTTCTCTCAGCTATTGCTGCCATACTGTGTATGCAGACCTAAAAATACATAGTTTGTGACTAAACATTACTGTCCTAACTGGAATAATACAATGCAGCATCTTGCTTAACACATATCCTTTTTTCCTTTCTAGCTGTTCTTATGGCCATGTCTCTGGCCTCCACCACATATGGTGCTTTGGTTCTTAATGTATTGGCTATCCAGATAAAGTATGATGACTACAAAGTGAAACTGACTGTTCCAGCCTTCCTGTGCATCATTCTGTGGAGAAGCCTGGAGATCGCCACACGTGTTACTGTACTGGTACTTTTCTGTTCTGCCCTTAAGGCTTGGATTGCAGCAGTTGCCCTGGTCAATCTGATAGCCCTTTTCTTTTTGCCATGGATTCGCTTCTGGAGGAGTAGGGCAAGCTTGCCTGAGAATGTAGAGAAGAATTTTAGCTGGTTTGGAACTGTAACTGTCTTGGGAACTGTGACCTTGCTTTACTCGGCCATCAATATGTTCTGCTGGTCTGCTGTACAGCTCAACTTGAGTGAGAGGGACCTAATAGACCAGGCACAAAACTGGGGAAGATTAACTCTTCACTACACCTTTCGGTTAACGGAAAATGCACTCCTCATCTTACTTTGGTATTTTTTCAAAGAGGATGGATTTGAATATTTTTGCTCCCCACTCCTCGTGGTACAACTTTTGGTGGGTTACTCCACTGCCATTGCGTTCATGCTCCTCTTTTATCAGTACTTCCACCCTTGCCGCTCACTCTTCACACATAATGTGTCAGACTATTTAATGTGTGTTTGCTGTAAAAATTGTTTTGGGAACAAAGATGGTGTCAGAGAGAGCATTGTGTAACTCTAATGGATTCATTGAAACCTCTACCTCACTCGGCAAGTGTAGCCTTCTGGTACCCCATGCGCTGTGTGAGAATGGAGCAATATCTGGCCGGAGCCCTATCTAGTCTTGACAGATGATTTGCCAGGACCACCGTGCTAAAACAGGACTTTTGTAAAATAATACAAACAAATGGTGCACTAAAAGTGTATGGAAACAATTGTATAATTACATACTTGTAAAGCATTCTATAATCACGGAAATGGATACAGTTTTAAGCAAATATGAATGGTACTCGCGCTTCTCAAAATGGCTTCAACAATTATGCTAAACATGTCAAATATAGTAGTATATTACTATACCAAATAACCACAAAATAGAATACACCGAAATTACACCTACACGATGTAGAGCTGTGAACAATTAAGTGGTTTTTAAAGATGACCTGAAAAAACACAGGCTGTATTTACTAAAGTGTGAATTCAAAGTGAACTCCAAATTTAAGGCCAGAATAGGCGATTTAAAAGCATAGCTGATTTAGAGAATATTTCCTGTTTGACTATTTTGATTTTACATTTTGAAATTCTCTTTTAATTCTCACTTTAGTGGATAAATCTGGAAGTATGCAGACAAGACCACATTATATTCTAAAACAAAAGAAAGCCCCATAAAAATGCTGTCCTACCCCACCTCATGGTCCTCCGAGACAAGTTTCACTCATTATGCTTAATAAGGTATTTAAATGAATAACCTATAAATACAGCTATTCATTTCGATTTCATTTTTATGTTATTGACTAAACTCTGAATTGCAGTGTAGTCAGAAAGTGCTGATTTGGCATATTTCTCCACATTGGCTCTAAATTTGTCTGTTTTAAGCCTAGATTTTATAAATCCATTTTTAAGTTCACTGCAATTCGGTGTTTAGTGAATAAAGTGTTTAGAGCTGAAGAAATGTGTGTTGGTTTGTTACATTTTGATTACTTTTGCTGAAACTTGCAATAATGTTATTACATTATGTTTTAGATAGAGATTTATCTTTCATTTATTTTTTTTTTTGTATCCTGCACAGTCATTATCATTATTTTCATACAAGAGGGCCATAACTAATAGATGTAGCCACCATCTTAGCATAACCCTTTAAGAACTACATCTAAAACCCATCGCCACTAAATAGATTTGAAGTGGTTATGGTGGTAGGAGTCTGGAAGTGCCACGTTTCTGCTTAAGATCAGCAATTTCAGAGATCTAATTACTTTTGTGCCAGGGGTTAGTTACAGCCCCACCTCTGTTCTGATCTTTGTAAGGTCAGTTCTGTGGAAAAAGAAAGTCTCTGGTGTATGCCCCATATGATTACACCCCTTACTTACTACCATTGTCAACGTGCACAGCGCACTGGCGACAGATGTAATTATCTTCTTCCTTACAGGCTGCTTGTATTTAAGGGAAAGCTTGCCCTCCCCTCTGTCTGTTCCTTCCTATCATAGCTTAAATCGATTTTTATTTTACAAATTCCTCCCTCCCGTCTTTGGTACATGCACTCTGAGCCAGTGACGTGGTTTAATCAAATGCTTCTTAATGCTGAGAGCGGTGCCCGGAACTTGATTTCAGGCAAGTATTTCATTCCAGTTTTCGGGTGGAAAGGTGCTACCTACAATTGCTCAATAGGACGTTGCAATTTAAATGATATAGATGTTCATAAAGGTTAGTCAAACTTTAATGGGGTACTCTATGCCTGTAATCTCTTCATCTAATTGAAATGGTTATAGTGCATGGAGTTTGACATTCTGTTAATCATTAAACCATTTACAAATAGTTTACTACTAACCAAGAGTTTCCATCCCCTCTGTGCGGCTTGGGCTGAAGAGGAATTTGTTTGAGCAGCAGTGGGTGGCAGTGATTGGCTAAGAGTGGCAGCTGCTATGAATTATTATGGATAACAAAGAGTCTAATCTCTGTCTTAGCCCTACCTCTAGTGGAGACTTTGGCTGTGGGGGTCCAGGAATGAACAGTCTTTCAGTGTTTAAAACATAAAAAAAAAAAAAAAAAGTGGATAAAGGGATGGTGGCAAGGGACTCCAGGCACTATAACCAATTCAATGAGATTAAATGGTTATATATATATATATATATATATATTTTTTTTTTTGTTTCTATCTGCATAGTGCTAAAGAGAAAGGAGGTCAAAATATGAAGCAAAGTAATGTCTCATCTGGACACGGTAGAAGTTTGGCTCCAACTGTACATAAAGTGATAATGGTCCTATTTTGTTCCCATGATATCCTACATTATATTCACGAAATTGAATGAGCTTGGTAGGAAGTAGGGGTGTAGTCAGATGGGGCATACAAACAATGCAACTGCTGTAACAGATCTATTCCCCCCCACCCCTCCCTCGCTCCACTCTGGCTGCCCCCTCCTGCCATGGCTTTAAACAGATACAGTTGGCAAATAAGCATGGATGAAATTCATTCCTGACATAGAATCACATGACCGGAACATGTTAAGATACACTAATATATAAGGAGTGTAACAAATGGCATGATTCATGGGGTAGTTCATAAATATCCAACATTGTATTTGCTTGTCTGCTCTTGAACTGAATACATATCAGCAGCAGCTTCACCCTGGGAGATCTTCTACATATCTTGACTTATCTCTGATAAGAATCATAAATAAAAAATAAACATATGCCATTCTGTGTTAAGAGTAAGCCTTTCATTTCTCACACTCACTCTCAATCATCTGGCAATTCTTTGTACACGAATAAGCAATGTACCCTAAACAGTGATACACACTGACACAGCCAGACACGTAC
Organism: Pelobates cultripes; assembly: GCA_933207985.1. Classification (NCBI taxonomy): domain Eukaryota; kingdom Metazoa; phylum Chordata; class Amphibia; order Anura; family Pelobatidae; genus Pelobates; species Pelobates cultripes. The sequence continues at coordinate 88,337,798 of OW240920.1, forward strand.
ATGGGATTCAATCCGTAAACAGTGGATTGCAAGTAAACTGACACAGCTACAGACCCAAAAGGACTTTATTCACTAAACAAAAGTTTGTGGTTTAAAAAAAACCCCCAAAAAAACACACACACAAAAATTTATTATTTATAAAGCACAAATAAATTTGTCCATGCTGTACAAGAGGTGGATTAACAAACAGTTACAGGAGGAACAGGTATACAGGAAGAGAAGGGAGAGCTCCGCTCAAACGACTCACGTTGAGGACTTTTTTTCCATTAAATTTGATAATGCAAGAATCTATCTGCAGGACTTATTTCATTGTAAAGGGTTTGTTATATAATCTATTCTATTAACAGTAGGGGTGACATGTATACTCTTTAAATCCACTATTTATTTATTTTGGCACGCAGAGCATGTCTTTGTTACTTAGATTAGACTATGGTCATTATAAGAGGTATACACAGGGAGTCCCCTCACTGTTTACTGGGTCTCTGGGGACAAGAGGCTGAACCCTGGCAGAGCTTTCAAAAATATTGGCTTGGTGAACATAAAATAAAATTCAGGCCTGCTAGAGCAGGCTCCTTCCTAACTGCTGGAAGACAGGAAAAACATGAGCCTTCTACAGAGGGAGAGGGATTTATAAAAGGGTTACTATAACCCTTTGGAGAAGGTTGACCTTTCCCATGTAAAATACCCTATGGGTCACTGTGGAGAAGGCCCCCTCTCAATTGGCTGTAAAACCTATTTAAAAAAAAAAAGAAAGAAAAGCAGCTTGAATCCAGCACAGAGCAAAGTTGGCATTGCTCTACTATGCCCCCCCCTGACAAGTGGGGTCACGTGCTGTCCAATCACAGGCTTCTCAGAGACCAGCGACAGTCCTGCAAGTTGCAAGGTGGGCCTCCATGGATCAGATTTTTTTGTTCCTGCATATCCCACAGATGCTCAAGCATATTGAGATCTGGGACAGTTGCAGGCAAAGGAATCACCTTAAACTCTCTCACGTCTCTTAATCCATTCCTGAACAATTTTTGCAGAGTGGCAGGGTATATTGGCCTTCTGAAAGAGGTTATTGCCATCAGGCCCGGACTGGCCATCGGGCACACCGGGCAAATGCCCGGTGGGCCGCGGTGGCCGTGGGGCCGAGACCGGCAGGGAGATCACAGGATCTCTCCTGCCGGTCTTTGCAGGGCCGGCGCTATCTGAACACCGGCCCTGCAGTAGTCTACAGTGGGCCGGTGGGGAGATCAGAGATCTCCCTCACCCGCCCACATAGAGAATATTGCGGCCGCCGGGGGAGAGAGGGAGGGAGACAGCCTGCCAGCAGAGGAACCCCAGCGGAGCTTTAACTTACAGCTCCGCCGGGTTCCTCTCGCGAGATTCGGAGCGTTGCCATGGCAACGCTCCGGGTCTCGCGAGAGTGAACTCTAGCCCAACAGGCTAGAGTTTACTCACCACTTGGACCATCAGGGATGGATGGCGGCAGGAGTAGCAGGATTCCCCCTCCCAGGCATAAGGTAAGCAGGGAGGGGGGATATAATCAGGGGACAGCAGGGCTCATAACACTCCCAGCACCCTCACTCACACACACACACTGCACCCCTGACACTCACACACACACACACACACTGCACCCCTGACACTCACAGCACCCTCACACACACACACTGCACCCCTGACACACACACACACTGCACCTCACACACCCACACACGCACACCCCTGACACTCACAGCACCCTCCCACACACACACTGCACCCACTCTCACTCACACACACACACTGCACCCCTGACACTCACAGCACCCCACACACACACACAGCACCCTCACACACACACACACACACTGCACCCCTGACACTCACAGCACCCTCACACATACACACACTGCACCCCTGACACACACACACTGCACCCCTGACACTCACACACACACACACTGCACCCCTGACACTCACAGCACACACAGTGCACCCTTGACACTCACAGCACCCTCACTCACACACTACACGTCTGACACACAAAATGCACCCCTAACACTCACAGCACCCTCACACACACACATTGCACCCCTGACACGCACAGCACACACACTGCACCCCTGACACTCACAGCACCCTCACACACTGCACCCCTGACACGCACATCACACACCCTCACTTACACACACTGCACCCCTGACACTCACAGCTTCCTCACATGCATACACTGCACCCTCACACACAGCTTCCTCACATGCACATAGCACCCTCATGCAAACACAGCACACACACACACACACACACACACACACACTGCACCCATCACACACACAGCACCCTTACCCACATAGCACCTTCACGCAAACGCAGCACCCATCACTCACACTGCACCCCTCTCTCACACACACTACACCCCTTACACACACACACACACACACACACACACAGCACCCTCACACACACTGCGCAATATGCTTTCTTATTTTCTCCCATTTTTTTCATATTAAATTATGTTTCATAGCTAAATATTTGATATTAAATGAAAGCCCTGTTTCCCCTGAATAAAATGATATATAATAAGGGTGGGTGCATTTAATATGAAAGAGGTGAATTACGGTTGGACAGACATGTAGCGCAAATGCAAGATTTTGTTTACAGTTTGTTTTGTTCACAACATGTACATTTGGCTCCGTCCTTAAGGGGTTAAAATGCTCTCACTGCTTGATCACACAGATCACTGCACCAACCACTCTAAGGTGACATACCTCCCAAGATAGGAGAGACAGTCCCAGTGTATTTTCCAAGAGCGCCATATTGTTGGTGTGTCTGAGTGTATAACAGATCTCCACAGCAATAATAAGTCACATTGAGCATTTAATCTGATAATTGTGTTAATGTTTAAATGTGAAATCAGTCTGTATAAACATTGTTCTTGTTCTAATTTACATTTTAGTTGCATAAATTATCATTAGTAAATCACCTAAAATATCTCAGAACAGCCTTGCCCCTGGTCACACCCTTACATTTGAAACGCAAGGTAAGGTAAGGTATGCAATGAGGTTTCAGACAATAGAGAGTATCTTTACCTAATCCTGCAGTTCAATTTTTCAACAATTTTTCCTGATGATGTCATTGATGACATAATCTGACTATATGGCTAACATGGAAGTTTGTTTATGGTAATTCTCATGGGAATTGGTCACTGTAGGAGTCACTAATATTGGCCCCAAAGGACAACAAAGGTGATCCTTAGGTAATGAGTGATACTTCAGTCTCCATGGTGCCATCAGGGTAAGAATCCTGTAGGATGAATTATTCTATTAGAGAGCTGGGCCTAGAAGACCACGATGGAATAATCCTATCAAGGGGATGGAAAGAAGTTAAATGTATCTAAAGATTCTCTAAAAAATTATCAGCTCTAATAGAAAGAAAATGAAACTCATGACAATTACAGTAAAAACCCAACCCTGAACTGGAATTTCTGTTGTTGCATTACCAATGATGGACTACTTCCATCCTCTGGAATAAAAATTGTTTCCAAACAAACAAAAAAAAGTGCTCTGTGCAGCCTGCTCACTACCTGTCACAGAACATGTACAGGAAAGATTGGCAGCTATGTATTACAGTGAAATTTCAAGGGATACTATAGGCATCCAGACCACTTCACCTCAACAAAGTGGTCTAGGTGCCATATCCCCATGCCCTTTTAAAACTGCATGTTCTATAGAATGGCAAGGTTTTCATTGCACAGTTTAAATGCCTCTAATGGATATCTCTCAGACATCCATTAGAGGCGTTTCTGATGAAAATAGCAGAATAAAACTGATATTTCAATCAGATTGACTCATGGAGATCGGTTGAATGGCACAAAGCTGCATTTTCCAGCGCATGCATACTAGCCTCCAAATGCTTCCTGTGGGAAAGCATTGGATTGGCTGAGATCATTGATCATTGATCTCAGCCAAGGAGGCCGTAGATGATAGGTTGATGGCAGGGATTAGACCACCACTGCAAGGGAGAAATGATAAGGTGGGTCCAGTTAGAGAGGAGGCAGGGAGTGAAGCAGTCAAAGCATTACTAATAGGTTTACTACGTACATTTGGGGGTGCTGGAGCATGCCTGGCATCATAGTGAGATGTAGTGGTTATGGTACTTGAAATGTTCCTTTAATTATTGCACAATAATAAGGCTATTGCATGCTACATTGCACTTTTCCTCATTGACTCACAGTTCCTCCCAATATAGAAATCCCTCAGGTCACATTACCTGAAAAACCAGCTGAAATGAAAGAAAAACATTTAAGTTGTTTATTAGAAAGACTTAGCGTTATACACTAAACTCTGAATTGTAGTTAATGGAAATCTAGATGGAGAAATTCTGCAAAAATAGCTGGTCTGGAAGAATTCTTCAACTCGGCTATAGTCAAAGCTCAGCTGTTTTAAAGCCTAAATTTTGCAGTTGGAATTTCAGTTCCATATAATTTGGAGTTTCGTGAATAATGGTTAGTGTTAGTAATGTATAGTGAAGGGGTGTGATGGACTGTTTGCTCTGCTTGTCCACTGGGCCCCTGTTCTCTCTTCTGCTTCACCCCTGCTGAACTATTCAGCTGTTGTCGAGCAACATTTCCTAGTAATGGGGCAAACTGTTTAGCAATGGTTTGCCACGTACTTTTGCCATATTTTTACCCTACTATGGCTGCTGACTAGCATTTGGCTTCTGTAGATATCGGCCTCAGTCGATTGTTAATTGGCAAAGAACGGCATCTGAGCACTCTCAGTCAATAAATGAACTTGTATGCAAAGAAATATGCACAGAATTGACATTAGCCAGTCCAAAACAGATGACATTAGCCATGGCAAAACAGATGTGACCTAGAGACCCTCAACAATAATCATCCAGTAACATTCCTGAAGAACCTCCCTGGAAAGATAAGGAAGGGGGGACATGACTGATAACGGGGATAAGGGGATGGATCTAAGGGGATACTATGTTTCAACTTAAGGACATAAGAAGGGGTGAAAAGGGAGGGTACTCTCCTGACAGAAGTGTAGTAAAGCTAGCTTTTTCACAGGGGCTGTAGATTTCCTAATAGAAAAAAGAAAACAAATATATAATAAGAATATCACAAAAAAATATATATATATAAAAGGGAAAGGGGTTAGGAATCTCCCTAGGTGACAGGCAAGAGACAGGGTATCGGGCCAGGATGTATGCGCTGTCCAGAGAGGCAGTGGTGGCCTTGTTGCAGTCGTACCTTGATTCCCATGGCTTCGGTTCGTTGGAGGATCTGCTAGCCGGTGTGGAGGGATGTCCGGTAGTTAATGTTTGTCTTATTATTTTTTAATGACATAGAGAGTGTTAGGGTTGATAGGAGTCTCACATCATCTCCAATATTCACTAGATATGTGCATTTGGATTTGGCTGAACCAGACTAGGATGAAAATTGGTTGATACAGCCTTTTGTCCAAATCCCCAAACCGCATAATAGAGAAATTAACTAACTTAGTTTTATGGTTACATAGGTTGAAATATCTCTTGAATCCATCAAGTTCAGCCTTTCCAAAAGGCACAGTTTAAAGCTCCACAAAATAGGGGGCAAACATTCTTTCTTGACCCCAGAATGTTTATATTATGAAGATGTTAACCCACATATTAAATATTACATCCCTGACTATTATAGGTGGGTAGGGATTCTGTAAGGTGGGTAGGGGGTCTGTATGGTGGGTAGGGGGACTGTGAGTGGGTAGGGTTTCTATAAGGTGGGTAGGGGGACTGTGAGTGGGTAGGGGAGCTGTGAGGTGGGTAGGGGGGATGTATTGTGGGTAGGGGTTCTGTAAGGTGGGTAGGGGGGCTGTATGGTGGGTAGGTGCTGTGTAAGGTTGGTAGGGGGGCTGTATGGTGGGTAGGGGGACTGTGAATGGGTAGGGGGGTTCACTGACTAACTGACAGACAGACACACTGACCGACACACACTGACAGATATACACAACAGACTCATTGACAGACAGACACATACACACACACACACATTTCCCCCCAACACTCACAGATTATATTTTATTTTAATTTAAATCCACCCAGCCTCCGTACGTTTGGGAGAGCTGGGTGGATTTTTTTACCTGGGTTCCAGTGGGGCTGCTAGCCGGGGCTATTTGGGTAGGAAGGCAGGCAGCCGGTTAAACTCCAGGCGGGCGGTGAGGGAGCGCTAATTTGTGAGCTCTCCCTGCTCAGCTCCCTCGCATGCCGCAGAGTGATGTCGGGAATATGGCGCCCTAGTTTTGGTGGTTTGTTGCTTGGTGTCCTGTTGTTTTTTTGTGTTGTCACAGCTTGGCAGGTTTCCTGGACAGCGCAGCTGCAAAGGGAGCAAGTTGCGCCATCACTGTGGGGAGACGAAAGGCTGCACAGAGCTGATGGCAAGTAGTCGGCTGCTGAGTCTCATGAAACAAAAGGTTGGAGAACTGTTAGGCAACTGCCCAACAGCTGACAGAGTTTGTATATTGTTAAATGGTTATTGTGACAGACCGCCTGGCACCCCGACCGGGTACCTCCATTAATCGCTGCTCCCTACTACTGAGTACCATAAGCACTGTGCTTGAACACCATAACTACTGCAAATCCCACGAATCACCGCAGCTTGGTTGGGATCTCGCTGTCTCCTACCCACCCTGGAACTATGACCAGAATCCAGCTTCCAGTGGGTAGGCCTCTCTTAGTCCCGAGAGCGTAGCAGGAACAGCTCTTACAAGAGCTTAGTGATTATACTCAGGGGAGTATAGTATATAAGAGCTATAGTGATTATAGCAATCCCCAGAGTTCTCCAATCCTCCAAACATGAGCCAAGACTGCAAGATGATCTCAGAGTTTAATGGTACAGGTTGGATTTTTATACAACTTTTCAGGCCAGAGGAACACCCAGATCAGACGCGGCGAGGGAGCGGTGTCCACTCTGCTGCCTCTCGCGCCACGCGCCGTTTGCAGATGCCGGGAGCCGGAATATGACGTCATATTCTGGCTCCCAGCTACTGTAGACAGCCGGCGGGGCGAGAGGCAGCAGAGTGGACACCGCTCCCTCACCGCGTCTGGAGACAGGCGCCCGACCCACTGGACCCCAGGGACAGGTCCACGCCAGCTCTCCAGGTAGGGAGGCTGGGTGGACATTTTTTAATAAAAATAAAAATAAAAAATTGTACGTGTGTGTGTCTGTGAATGTATGTGTGTGTGTATATGTGTGTGTGTCTGTAAGTGTGTGTGTGTGTGTATCTGTGAGTGTGTGTGTGTCTGTGAGTGTATGTGTGTGTGTCTGAGTATGTGTGTGCACGCGTATATATATGTGTGTTTGCACACACACACATGTATATTATTTTTTTTGTGGGGTGGGAATCTTGGGAGAGTTCCCACACTTTATTCCCCAGGACTTCTCTGGAGATCTCCGGATCTCCCCTGTCGGCTCACGCTATCTGAGTGCCGGCTCTGCTCTAAGCCTCCATGGGCTGGCGGGGAGATCAAAGATCTACCTCACCAGCCCACAGCAGCATGGAGGGAGGCAGCAGAGGACCCGGGGAGCTCTAGACAGCAGCTCCGCCAGGTTCCTCTCACGAGATCTGAGCATTGCCACGGCAACGCTCAGATCTCGCGAGAGTTAACTCTAGCACCACAGGCTAGAGTTCACTCTCCACTGGACCACCAGGGATGGCACATGGCAGCAAGGATCCCCCCTCCCTACATAAGGTAAGAAGGGAGGGGGGATATTTACTAATCTGCCCCCACCTCCACAATCCCTCCAAACATACAGCACACACACACACATACAGCACCCTCACACATACAGTACACTAACCGCACCCTCACAAACACACACAGCACCTTTACAAACACACAACACCCTCACACACAGCACACTAACAGCACCCTCACAAACAAACACACACATACAAACAGCACCCTCACAAATACACAACACCCACACACATCACACAAATGGCACCATCACACACACAGCACCCTCACACAGCACAGTAACAGGACCCTAACAAACACACACACACACACACACAAACACCCTCACACACAGCACACTACCAGCACCCTCAAACACAAACAGCACCCACACAAATACCCTCACCCACATAGCACACTACCAGCACCCTCACACCACCCTCACACAGCACACTAACAGCACACACACAGCAGTGTATGTGTGTGTGTGTGTGTGTATATATATATATAAAATACATATATACATATGCGGCGTGTGTTTGTGCTTTAGGGTGCACACCCTAATGCAATAGGCCGCGCACGCCTATGATGACATCATTGCAAATCATGTGATTGCTGCATGGAAATGCAGTAGTAAACAGTTAACAGCACCTCAAGGAAGCTTGAAAAGTAGCTGGAACATCAGCAAGACAATGTAAAACAAGAAAAATATCAAAAAGCACATAGTATTCTTAAGCCAAAGGGCACTAAAGACTTATTAAATCATTAAATCCCTGGGAATAAAATTTTATTAAATGACAGGAGGCTTTATATTTGCATTCTTTCTTTACTGCACCTCCAATGGCAGCAAAAAAATACATTGCAATAGATTAACCAATCAGAACAGAGAACATAAGAACAAATAGACAAAAGGTCAGGCACTCAGTGACACTTGCTCTTTCTTTGCTGCTCACGTCTCCAGATCAGGTCAGAGTATTGTTCTCCTTATCCTTGACATTATTATTACCTCTTGATTGTTCAATTATTGCCCATTATAGGTTATATGACTTATTGGTCTCTTATGTTTATTTGTTACCCTACTTATAGGGTACAACATCTCCTAGCATCTAATATGTGGAGCACAGGCCATGTGTCAGCGGAGATGTCACTGTCAAACTTTGAAAATATGTGTTTGGGAGCTCTTTCTGGTAAGAAAAAGCTACCGATATGCTACCAGACCTTAAATACACATAAACACATAAAAGCACTATACTCACATGCGAAGGAATGGTCGAAAGACTGTGGGAAGGACTGTGACAGACCACTCAAAAGAGGTGTGTCAACAGCCGTTTTTTAACCCAATCAAGGAAAAGGGGTGTGACCGGGAGATACCATCATCTAGTCTGGAACCCTATTCGGCTTGAGCGTACACCACGAGTCAGTAACACTTTAACTAGAGCGCTTTTAGGCCCTGGCCCACGGATCGCAACGCTATTTGACTGGCCTATGCTGGATGCTGAGAGGCATCTAAGGACACCTTGCTCATGGGGGAGCTCCCCATATTATTCAAAAACGCCGTAGTTAACTAATGACCGAGGAGACCCACCCAGGACATTGGAACTGAGCTCCGATCCGGGCACTTTTTGGACACAGTGAGCGCTCCAAAAAGACCTTTCGGTAGATATAGGGCATGGCACGATGTATATATGTTTTATGTATATTTTTGATGTTTATAGGATTTTATGCTGACACTCTGAGGGCATATTGTGGATGTGTTTTTGGGCGTGTTTACTGTACACTGAAATTGTATATACGTGGGCCATCTGGCCAGAATAAAATAGTTCTTCTTCACCCTTCACTAAGTCTCGACTAGTGTTTGGGTTGCATCGTGGTTACTCTTCTGCAAGCGTCTATAATCACTGGCAGGCGGATCACCTGGCACCCCGACTGGGTACCTCCGTTGAAGGATGCTCCTAGCACCTTCTGAGGACTCCAAGCACTGCAGCAGACACCACAACCACCGAACCGGAGAAGCATACGAATGCTCTCAAGCATATGAATGCTGTAAGCAGCTGAACAGGAAAAGCATACAATCAGCTTAAACTCCTGGCAATCAGCACACAATCCAATTCCCCCAATAACGAGACGACACTTCGTTTTGAGGTCAAGCAGAACTGACTGTACTGGCACATACAGCCTCTTTTATTCACAATCCACAAACATAGTACTGCCCACAGGCTTTTGAAAAACAACCAATCAATCCGTACAATACACACAGACACTCCCACACAAAATCCTCCCCTCTGCCTGTGATATGATTACTGAACACAGTGGTTAATATAATTATCACAGGCAGAGAAATACAGTATTATAAAACATATCACAGGGACCCCAAAACATGCACTACCCCCATAGAAAGTATATCCTCGGAACCAGGGGATCTGGATGAACCACATATCCAAACTTCACCCAGATCCGTACAGTAGTTTGGAAGATACGGTTTAATGCAGATTCTGCGGAACATATACAAGCTATATGAAAAATAATTACTGTATAATGTGTCCCCTGTTGTATAGTTTAAAACTACTGCACAATGTCTTTGCGCACCAAATACCGGCGAGATCGCACCGTGTAGAAAAGTCCAAACAGTGTCTGTGAGTTAAAATGGCCGCCATCCATTGTTCTCACCATGTGCTTCATCCATTGTTCTCACCATGTGCCTCTGATACATGAAATGGTGGCCACCCAGTAACTCCACAGTATGTCCCCAGATGATTCTTAAAGGGCCAGCAGCAGCACAACACAAATCCATTATGCCCAAATCATGTCTTTAAAGGGCAATACATCCCAGGGGCCATAGTCACATGGCAGGAGGCTGGCAATCAGTCTTCTCCAATGCCCAGTGGCGAGGTCGGTTTCACCACAGGCGGCTATAATTACTCTGGATCACAACTGGAAGGGGCGACCTAGGCGGTAACAACCCATCTCCGAGAGGGTATAACATCACAAGGACATGCCCAAACCCAAATGTAGGGAAATCTTCACGATGTTCAGGGGAATATCACATTGTGCACCTTGAGCTCCACAGGAAGATCGTACTGCACTGGCACATGGTCCTGGTTAGACTGGCGCGCATGGTTGCCATGGTGCGGAGATGTGGGGAACAGAGGTTGAGGTGCCAACGCGTATTGGGAATGTGGGAAGAGGTCCAATCTCTCATAACGGGGACTACGGTACCCTTAAAACCTACAACCATGTTACTACTGCTTATGCTGGATCATATTCCATGGGAACATAAAGTGGTAGCAACACACATCCTATAAGCTGATTTATTCCTTATAGTATTAAAATATCAAAAATCTATCCTACCCTTGGTAGGGGAAATCACAAAAGTCGTTTCCAGAAATAAACAACATGAAATTGCCTATTTGGTCCTAAAGGTCCAAAAGAGAAAACAATTTCAGACTGGCAAACGTGGATAGACTATGAGACTCTATTACAACAACAAACAGTTTAATGCTGATATGGATGAAAAATTGTGGGCGAGAGAGGCTGAGAGGGGGATATTGCAAATATTTTTCTCAGTATTAACGGAGATTACTCTGCAATACCAGCACCAGCCAGTAGGGGTCACTGTGTAGGAGAGAGGCAGGGCTAGGAAGTTACAGCATCTCCCTGCCTCTCTCTACTTACTGATCCGCGGGGGAGCAGCTACACAGCACAGAGAGTTCGGACAGCTGAGACACATGGGTATGCTGTGAGACATAGGCGGACACATATATCTTGGGACACAGTATCTCCATCTCTCACAGTGTCCCCATGTCTCCCAGCCAGTGTCCCTAGTGTCTCAGTGTCCCCATGTCTCCCAGTGTCCCCATGTCTCCCAGCCAGTGGTCCAGAGGCGTACACATGACCCATGGGACCCCCGGTGCGAAAATTGATCCGTGGCCCCCCCCGCGCTCGGGCCGGGCCGCAACACATGGCGGTGGGCACCTGGTCGCAGGGGTTACAGGGCTGCGACCGCGGTATGTACGCCAGTGCATGCAGATGCACACACACTTAAAGGACCACTCTAGGCACCCAGACCACTTCAGCTTAATGAAGTGGTATGGGTGCCAGGTCCAGCTAGGGTTAACCCATTTTTTCATAAACATAGCAGTTTCAGAGAAACTGCTATGTTTATGAATGGGTTAAGCCTTCCCCTATTTCCTCTAATGGCTGTCTCACTGACAACCGCTAGAGGCGCTTGCGTGCTTCTCACTGTGATTTTCACAGTGAGAGCACGCCAGCGTCTATTGGAAAGCATTATGAATGCTTTCCTATGTGACCGGCTGAATGCGCCGGAGGAGAAGAGGAGGATCGGAGGAGGAGAGCTCTCCACCCAGCGCTGGAAAAAGGTAAGTTTTACCCCTTTTCCCCTTTCCAGAGCCGGGCGGGAGGGGTCCCTGAGGGTGGGGGCACCCTCAGGGCACTATAGTGCCAGGAAAACGAGTATGTTTTCCTGGCACTATAGTGGTCCTTTAAAGGACCACTACAGACACTAAGATAACATCAGCTCAATGAAGTTGTCTGGGTGTCAGGTCCCTCTAGTTTTAACCCTGCAGCTGAAAACATAGCAGTTTCAGAGAAACTGCTATGTTTCACTGAGGGTTAATCCAGCCTCTAGTGGCTGTCTCACTGACAGCCGCTAGAGGAGCACACTGAACGTCCATAGGAAAGCACTGAGTAATGCAGTCCGGCGCTGGAGAAAGGTAAGTGCTGAAGACACACACACACACACTTACAGACGCATACACACTAGCTAACAGACACACACATTTACTGACAGACACACTCAGCGACAGACATACATACACACTCACTTACAAAACATACACTCTCATTTACAAACATAAACTCACTAACAGACATCAAACAGACTCACTAACACACACTCAGTAAGACACACACAGTAACACACTCACTGACACTCACTAGCAGACACACACACTAACACTCACACACACTAACACTCACTCTCACTCTAACACTCACACACTCTAACACTCACACATTTATTTTTTTTTAAATGTAATCCCCCCAGCCTCCTTACCTTTTGGAGTGCTGGGGGGATTCCCTGGGGTCCAGTGGTGCTGCTGGGCGGGTGGCCGGTTGGGCAGGCGGGCGCGCGAGGGAGCACTCAGTGCTTCCTTTTCAGCTCCCTCGCGCGCCGCGTAGGGATGCCGGCGCCGGAAGATGACGTCATCTTCCGGCTCCGGTATCAGTGCGGTGCGCGAGGGAGCTGAAGAGGAAGCACTGAGTGCTCCCTCGCGCGCCCGCCTGCCCAACCGGCCACCCACCTGCCGGGTGTCAGCAGGGCCAGCCTCGGTGGGCCCTGGGGTGGTCGGCTCCTGGGCCCCCCAGGGGAAGAGGCTGGCCCTGTGGCGTACATACCGGGTCGCAGGGGCGGCTGGGCCCCCTGGTGGTCCGGGCCCGGTCGCAGCCGCGACCCCTGCGACCCTGGTATGTACGCCACTGCCAGTGTCCCTAGTGTCTCAGTGTCCCCATGTCTCCCAGTATCCCTATGTCTCACAGCCAGTGTCCCTAGTGTCTCAGTGTCCCCATGTCTCTGTGTCTCTATTGCCCCCATGTCTCCCAGTGCCTCCCAGCCAGTGTCCCAATGTGTCCCCTAGTCTCCCAGTGTCTGTGTTCCCATGTCTCTCAGTGTCCCTAGTGTCTTAGTTTCCCCAAATGTCTGTATCCCCATATCTCCCAGTGTCTGTGACCCCATTTCTTCCCATGTCCCCAAGTGTCTCAGTGTCCCTGGGTCTCTCAGTGTCCACATGTCTGACTGTGTCCCCATTTCTCTCAGGGTCCCCTAGTATCCTAGTGACACGGGACATACTGAGACATAGGGACACTGGGAGAAATGGGCATACAGACACTGAGAGACTAGGGGACTGTGATACATAGGGACACTGATGCCAGGCTGGCCTTCCAATTCTTTAGACAGACATGCCCCCTTTTTGGGCATGTTCGCCCCTTTTGGCAGTTCTGGTCAAGTGATTCGCGTCAGTGGCCCACACTTTTACCCCACCCATTAACTTCCTGCTTCACTGGACACTGCTGTTAGGGGGTATGGATTTACTTGAAAGATGAAAGCATAAACTAGAGAGAGATTAGCATAGAGTATGTGTTTTATTATAGCTGCATCCTTTGAGTTAACCTCCAACACCAACTCCATCAGATACACTTGAGAGGTATGAAAGATTTAGTGTTTTTGGTCGATAAATTCTGTAATTAGGTCCCATCATAGTTGTCAGCACCAGGCCCACTGGGATCTTAATCTGGCCCTGGGTGGAGCGGCACAGAGAAGTCGCTGTGAGCGGGGGTCAGAAGCTGCCGCTTGCGGCGAAAAGCTAGTTGAGGGTACCGCGATTTGTTAATGCAAAAGAGCGGCAATCTTTTGGTATGAAGAGTAGCCTAAGCGATTGACAGACACGTAGTTCTATTCCTCCATTTTTTCTCTATAAATTATCGTTCTAGTATGCTCCATTTGCCTAATATTGGTTTCTAATTGTGCTCATTTTTGTTAACTGTGCTACGTGGCTTGAGTGGGGATACTTATCTCCAACTTATTGGCAATTTATTTCTGGGTGAGCCCCAGGTACGTATTAGTATTGCTGCCCAACTGTTCTATATTATGGGGGAGGCCATATTAAAACCTTACTTTTTTTTTTTTTATCTCTCTATATCGTACCGTATATTCTTTTAAACTGCCTATCTGTCACACACCTGCTATACCTGCCCCCTCTGTAACTTATTATTGATAGACATTTCACGCTTAATTATTTAATGACAAACATGGAAAATGTTACGCCCGCTGAAAATGATTTACAGATCATCATCAATGCGACTGTGGCAGCCTCATTGAAGAGGGCACTAGCTAGAGCTAGTTGGATCACAACCCACTCCGGATCAAGATAACACCCATTCTTATTGCTCTTCAGAGCCCATTAGTTCCTCCAAGTGGCATGGGAATTTTTCAAGTTCTAAGGCCTGACAAAGTAAAGGTAAAATTCCAGCTACAAAATCAAAAGTAACCTCCAGCCCTGAGGTTCAAGGGATCTTGAAATTGCCATTAGATTAAATTATCAGTGGTGGATAAGTGGCAAGCAGAGGGCCATGACTAAGTATGATGATGATACCATTCCCACCAACATTAGGCTTTTACCGTAAACACACTCCCGTGGATGTGGCCCATCCAGATGAGTCCCATACTTTAATAGCTTTTTCCTCTCTGTTAACAGGGAGACTCTTCATTTCTGCAAAAATTGACTACACTGTCAACAGACTCCTGAATCCTCTAGACCATGCAGGGTTACTCCATTAATTTCCACACACCCCCATGAGAGGCAGCGCCACTACCTCCACTGCATACCAACAGACAACAAAGTTGTCTTATTCCCATGGAGCTTCTGAACCTGCTCCAGAAAGGCACTATTGTTAGGGTTCATTTTGTTTTTCGTCAACTCTTTTCTGGTCAAGGAAAAGACAGGATAATTCTAGCCAATCATCAACTTGAGGGTTCCTTTGTCACATACCACTACTTAAAGATGGAGGTCATCCATCTTCTACGGAATCTCCTGTAACACATGGATTGGTTCAACAGTCTAGATCAGGGACAGGCAACCTTCGGCACTCCAGATGTTGTGGACTACATCCCCCATAATGCTCCTACACCTGTAATGCTGGCAAAGCATCATGGGAGGTGTAGTGCAAAACATCTGGAGTGCCGAAGGTTGCCTATGCCTGGTCTAGATCTTAAAGATTCCTACTTATCTGTGCAAGTTCACCAGACAAGTCAGCATTTTTTCAGGTTCCTATAGGACAGGGGACCATGAGAATTAACATGCCTCCCTTTAGTTCTAAGCTCAGACCCATGGTGTTTCACAAAACTACTGCTTATCTTTTCTCCTGAGAAATCTGCTGCATTGTATACCTCGATGACATGCTGCTGTTCGGCACAGAGGAGACTTACCTTCACCAACAAACTCATTATGCTATTCAACTCCATGAAGATATGGGTTTCATGGTGAACAAAGGCAAATCTGCTCTGTTCCCATTATGAACAGTGCAATTACTAGGTTTCGAGATAGACTCATGTATTATGCATTTACCTCTTTCCAAGCTGACCAGCATCCATAAACAATTAGGAAGAGTACTCCATCTTAACAGGGTTCCCATACAACTGCTAGTGGATTGTCAGATTTTTGTCAGGCTATTTCCCAAGCCTTTTTATTACATAGCCATGCAACGCCTCAGGGCCCAATTCCTACACAGGGAACCTTCCTACTATCAACTGGTACTCCTCTCCACGGATGTTTGTACATTACTCAACTGGAGAAACTAGCATTCTTTTCTGATTAATTTCTGGTCACCCATGTATTCTATATTTTGCCGAAGGTCCATAAGCATCCCACACACCCTCTTGGACACTTTATAGTTACAGGAACCATTTATATGTTTTAAAGTTTGTACACAGAGAAAGTTAGCGGTTTTGGGAAGAACTCCAGGGAGCTCAGGTTCTGCACATCTGCTTCAGTTGATAACTGGCACCACTCCCCCTCACTTTGTTATATTGCTGATTATTTCATGCTGTGGCACGGGACGGGTTCCCAGTTGGAATTGTTTAGAAACTACCTGCAGGGTGTTTGTCTGTTAGTGAGAGTGTGTGTGTTTGTCTGTTAGTGAGTGTGTGTTTGTCTGTTAGTGTATGTGTGTGTGTGTTAGTGTGTGTGTTAGTGTGTTTGTGTGTGAGTGTGTGGCTGTTCGTGAGTGTGTGTGTGTGTGTCTGTTAGTGTGTGTGTTTGGGTGAATCTGTTAGTGAGTGTGTGTGTGACTGTCAGTGTGTGTGTCTGTTCGTGGGTGTGTGTGTGTGTTTGTGTGTGTGCGTTAGTGTGTATGTGTTAGTGTGTGTGTGTTAGTGTGTGAGTGTGTGTATGTTAGTGAGTGTGTGTATGTCAGGGAGTGTGTCTGTTAGGGAGTGTGTTACTATGTGTGTCTGTTAGTAAGAGTGTATGTGTGTCTGCTAGTGACTGTATGTGTCTGTTAGCTAGTGTATGTGTGTCTGTCAGTGAATGTGTGTGTGTGTATTTAGAAGGCAGGGCAGGGTGGGTGGTGCGGGGGCGGGAGGTGGGTTAGGGGCACATGAGTTTTGTCATGCCTAGGACATCACAAAACCAGGATACACCACTGGAGGAGACACTGAATGTTTGGATGCATTTTAGGTAGCCATGACCCAGGTAGGATCTCTAACAGCCATCTAAAGAGTGGCCAATAAAGTTATCACTAGGCTGTAATGGAAACACTGCATTTTCACTGAAAAGACAGTGTTTAGAGGAAAAAGCCTGACGGTAATGATTCTACTCACCAGAAGAAATTCAATAAGCTGTAGTTGTTCTGGTCACTATAGTGTCCCTTTAAGCTTGAACTGAAGATCTAAAAGAAATATTCAACCTTTACATTTTCCATCTTGGACTTAAATTTTTGTTATTCCTCTTACTTAATAATATAGAGAATAGACCCATTAGTTTATTGAAGAAATGGAAAAGCCATTTGCTAAATGGTAAGATAATGCAATAAGCAGAAAGAAAGTATGGGAACAACAACAAAAAATCACATTATTTCCTGATGCTGGAATTTTACCCATAAAACATACCTGTATATATTTTAGGGAGACTAAACCATCATGCATATATATGTTAGGGAGGCTTAATCACTTACATAATTGTGCAATATGTTCAAAGGAAGTAAGGGAATAATAAATTCACATTATTTCCTGATACTGGGATTTTACCTGTGACAGATAGAAAGGGAGGAACAAAAGGAATGAGTTCTAGAAGTGAGTTAAGAGCTCTGGGTGTCTCCTTACAAACAGAGTAATGAACAGAAAGTCATAGGTGCTGTAATACCAAACGAAATCTGCGAACACAGAGACGAAAGAAGAATAAGAAAACAAGAACACAATGGGAAATTGGATTGTTAACCACTGGGTCTCTGCTGTGGTACTGGTAAGGAATTGATACATCTCTGTATTTAGAGGCAAATATTAATGTTTAGAGTTCTTTAACTCGCAGCTATTGTATGTGTGTTGCATGTAAACTTGGGTACAAATGCCTGCTTTTTATCAACACTTAAAAAAAAAAAAAATCATTGTGCTCATGTCTTGTGTAGCACACCCTATGTTAATTTGCAAACAGGTAGTAAAGCAGCATTTTTGCAAAAGTCACTCACATGTATTTTAACGATGAACAGTTACTCACCAGAATTTTTAGTATTATATTTACTTATATATATTGTACAAATATGTATTTGTGAGATCTGAAAATATAAATTGGAATATATACATTCACACCTCTTTACCTTGGAAACGCATCTTGGCTCCCTACCGTAGTTATAATCCGTAGTTATTCAGACAGCATAGAAAAAAAAAAAGCGTTTAGAGAAGCGATTAAACCGTGTTTTTGTTCATCTTTTCTTATTAACAATGTTTGTCCTGGCTTTGCCTTGTCTTTTTTTATTCTTTTTTTAAGTGTTGCATGTATAAAGAACAAACCAGCAAAAAGAGCAGTAAATGAAGTCATAGACGTACAGAAACTGCATAGAGTTGTCCATTTATGTTAAAATTGGTGATAATCAATAAATGGATAAGTAAAAATAGATATGGCAACTTTCCCCCTATTATACATAGAATCAGTGAGCTTATGCTTGCAAAATTCAACTGAAACCTTTTGTCGTTCTGTACACGCCAAGCATTGTTGGTGAACTGGAACTGCCCAAACCTAAATTCTTTTAACAGAATGGTGATCTGTGCAAGTTCTTTTGTAAAGTGGTAGGTGATAATGGGTGAAGGAGGAAGAACATGTATTAGATGTCTAGGAATATTCAGAAGTAACAAATTTCATGTCTACATGTTGGTGACCAGGCAGGTATGTTTATAAAAACACACAAAATTAAGCCCTGCACTCAAAGCCCCACTACTCCTGGGTGGCAGCAATGACTATAGTATACACCATCCCCAATACATACAATATAAACCAAAGAAAAAAGTTACTTGTGCACTGTCCCAAATCCCTATCCACATTTAAATAACTAAAGGGCTTTTTTTAGGATCACTCCATTGGCCATTTAAGTGTAAGCTCACATGCCACATCTATGCAAAACCTCCTAGGTGAGTCCTACACTAACAATTCACCTTGCTGTTTTCATCCAAAAGGCAAAATCTCTAATGAGACAGAGAGAGGTATTTTTGTAAAGCCCTACATACTTATTATCTCTTAATAGTGACCACATGATGTGAGTGGCAACATTGCAATAAAGCTTTGTAATACAAAAGCAAATACAAATGAAGCCCTGCGCTTAAACTCCCACTACTTCTGGGCAGCAGCAGTGACCATCATACAGCCCCAATAGATACAGTCAAAACCAAAGAATAGAGTTACTTGCGCATTATCCCAAATCCCTATGCACATTTAAATCACTGGAGGTTTTTAGTATCACTCCAATGGCCAATAAAGTGTAAGCTCACCTGCCACTTCAACGCAAAACCTTTTTGGTAAGTCCTACACTAATAATCTCTAGTGAGACAGAGAGGGGTATTTTTGTTAAACCCCTACACACTTTGGGGTGGGTGGCAAAACTGTAACATGGCTGTGTAATACAATTACAAATACAAACATACAAAACTAAGCCACGCGCTCAAACTCCCACTCCTCCAGGGCGGCAGCAGAGACTATAGTACTTGACATGGCAAGTATAATACTTGATTTGGCAGGTTACAATTTAATGGTTATTGGAGTGATACTAAAAAAAAACTACAGTTATTTAAATGTGCATAGGGAGTTGGTGTAGTGTGCAAGTAACTATTTTCTTCGGTTTTGACTGTATGTATTGGGGCTATACTATGGTCATTGCTGCTGCCCAGGAGTAGTGGGAGTTTGAGCAAAGGGCTTAAATTGTTTTTGCTTCTGTATTACACAGCCTTGTTACAATGCTGCCACTTACCCCATGTGTTCACTATTAAGGGATAATATGTCTGTAGAGCCTACCTTCTTAGGTAGATATGTTTAGATTTATGCTCAGGTTTCAACACGGTGAATAGGGGAAGGTGAAGATTCTACGGGTAAATGATCTGTGATTTACATGTGAGTGTGAAGAGTGTGAGTTGTGAGAAAGAGAAAAGAAGGGCATTAGAGAAGTACAAAAGGAGGAAAGTATAGAACGAGTCGTGATTTCCCCAAGTCCCTGAGAGAGGAATATATAGAAAGGGAATTGTTAAATTGAAAATCAAAATGCTTTAAAATATAATTATATCCATGTCTATAGGAAGAATTAAATGACATGGGCTTCTAGGGAAGGGCCTATATTTCACATGAGAGGCAGGGGTCCTAGCCTTTGTGGAAAATTTTAGGGGTGTCATTCAGTTTCAAAAAGGTTTTCTCATCACTTGCGTGAGTAGTACTTGTATCTGGGACCAGAAGATTTTCAATTTTGTCCTCAATAGTGAAAGAAGGTTTCTGTCTCCCCACACTTTTTCCAACAAAGGTCTGTTGGAATTGTTCCCATTCTGTGAAGTCTGCTGGGGGTAAGATATCATCTAAAGAGAATCTTGTATGCTTGTTCCTTATGTGTGATACAAATGATTAATTTACCTATTTCCTCCTAAATCTCTGACCAGCTACTTTACTCATCAGGGGAACTTAAGTCATGTTCCTGTGCTTCTATGTGTGGTAGTACAATTTGTGAGGGATGTGTTGTTAGCATGATGTATAATGTTGAAATTGGACTGGTGCTATGAGGCCAAGTCGTTCAAAAGTAGTAGGTTGGACCGTGCCTGCTTGTTTAACTATTGGGGTTGCGGCTAAGTCAAGTAATCGTATGAAGCAAAAGAAGTCTCATGTGGCAGGTTCCTCATGATTGGGAAGGTTTGAGTATTCTATGATTTGAAATAGAGGTACATCAGCCTTCTAATGTCCCTATCTTCATAGTGAGCAAAATGAAGTGATAATAAACCAGGTGGAAACATTTCTTATTGGTGTGAGGGGAGAAGAGGAATGAAGAGAGCTCAAATTGTAATTTGAGTAAGTGAGTGATAGTTGTGGATGTGGTCGAAGGAAGGGGTTTATGCATATAGGGGACTCACATATATAAAGATGGATAGTTAGGATGCTTCAGATCCACCCAGTGTTTGCAAACCTGGTAGTGTGTACCACTGCTTGATCTGAGAAAGCTGGGCCACATTATAGTGTATGAAAGTGGGGAGTCCAAAACCCCCATGGGTCTTACAAACATACATGGCTAGACCCATGTCTCCGAGCCTTCCAGATTAATTCATCAATAGCTGCTTGTAGGCCTTTAAAGTCTGCTCCTTTAATAGGGAACGTTTGAAAGAGACTGGAAATCAGGAACATGTTGAAATGTGAGAGGGGTGACTAAGAAGGAGGGGTTACACTGCTGAAAATAGCAAAACATTTTACAGCACTGCAAGAAATCTACACAGAATTGAAAGAAAAGAAACTAACCACGGGTATTTGAGCTTATTAGCTTTAATTTAAGATACACTTGTTTGCTATAGAAGGTAATGTCAGGAAACAGCGCCTGTAGTAGTGTTCTCAAGCTCAGTGAAATATAGGGAAGAGAGGAGAAGACATGGATATAGTGTAGTATGTTAAATTGCTTGATAATGATAAATGAAGAAAAAATTGCACTTACAATTTTCTGGAGCTTATATTCAACTCCAGATATATGCGCCTGGATGGTATAATCCCCGTCTAAGGATGTGATGATGGTCCTGGTGTTCTCTCAGAGGCTTCTTCGGGGTCAGGGTGTTCTGGTATCAGTGCCAAAAATCTGTATCCTCAGTGTATAGGAGGAGAAATAAAAACACAATATAGTGCTGTCTGTATAGTCTGGAATAAAACTAGGATAAAAAAGTGGCGGTATACTCACAAGTGGGAAGCAAAAGGAATATTGCTCAGTATAGGAAGCGTAGGTGGAATAATAATATATCACATATGTACTTAGGATCTTCATAATATAACAATAAAAATTTAAAGAAAAGCATTTTTTATTATAAGATAAGAGAAGTTAAAAATAATGAGATGGCTTTAAGAGGGGGCACCAAGATGGCCACCGGGACATGTTCCTTGGGGACACCAAGATGGCCGCCACCAGCTAAACGTGAATAGTGCAATGAGGGCATTTGTAGTTAAGGGATATAGCAGCCCGGGGTTGATTAAAAGGGATAAGGGTGCAAAAGGGGAGCATCCCTAGCAAAAACAAGCATTTTCTTTTACTAGGGATTGCTCCCCTTTTGCCCCCTTATTCCTTTTAATCATCCCCAAGCTGCTATATCCCTTAACTACTAATGCCCTCATTGAAAACCTACTGAATTCTGCTGTATAAATCTTATGGTTATCAATCACAAATTATAGTCAATGTGTTTTATATATAATTGAAATGTTTGTTTTATTGATACATAAATTATACAAATATCTGTTGTGTATAATACTGTCAGGGTTATTCACGAAAGTGAGAATTTTAATTGAATTTTATCTTCAAGGACAAAGTAGCTGAACTGGAAGCATAGATAATTTGGTGATATATAATATCTTGAGAAGCATGTGTGCAAAAAAAAACCCCATTAAATTTAAAAATTACTATTTTTTTGTGTGTTTAGCTCTTGTAGTGATCTACTAATCAAATAACCAGTATATTTTTTTAACTGTAAACATTTATTCTCAATTTAGAAAGATTTTATCATTTCGGATAAACACATCTTAAAACTAAGTTTCAAACTGAATTAACTTGCAATCTAAATGCTACAATTTAGGTTAAAGGAGCCATGCTGTGACCGACCATGGCTAAACTGAAGAGTGTTCTCCAAATCAGCTTTTTTAACCTATGTTTCGAAATTCAGTTTTAATTTCTCTACAATTCTTTTAGACACATTATTTTGCAACTGATAGTTGCCTTGTGCATTTACATGAATTGACAAAATTTTACCTGTCGAGCAAAATAACTAAAATCATACAAAAAGCAACTGTTGGAATGACATTTCAGAAGCTTTTCAAATTCACTAAGAATAAAGCCTACTCTTCTATTCACCATAACAATCACTATTTCTAGAAAAAAGTCATATATGTATTTTTGAGCTGGTATCTCTAATGCATGTACTGAATATTTAATGTACATATATGTTGGGCACATCAAACTATCTGGGTAGTCTACATCTTTCATCATTTGTTCATGCATAATTTTGTGAAGTAAATTAACTACTACCTTCTGAATGAATGTGACTTTTATTATTATTTTAAACTTAAATGTTTGAATGTTTTAAAGATCTCACTCTTGCATTTGAAAGAATGCTATTCCATCCATGCTTAACCTCACGTTAGCCAGGATTCTGGTAAAACAGCCAGAGCTACATTGCTAGCATACACCTGTTAGTAGCTCAAGTTAAGTAAATGGTGAGACAGTGATATGTATTATTTACTTGTATATGTCGATGAGGTTTATAACCATTTTTAGAACTCTTCTACACTTCAGAGAATGCTTATCATAGAAAGCACCACCTAAGGGAGAATGAACATGGATCTACCAGCTGATTTCATTAACCCCTTAAGGACCAAACTTCTGAAATAAAAGGGAATCATGACATGTTACACATGTCATGTGTCCTTAAGGGGTTAAAGGGTCAGTTAAAAATTCCTAACAATATATGCTTAAAATATACAGCTTACAGCACTAGGAGGTCCCCCTATCCTGTCTTCATGAACTCACAGTAGAACAATGTTTAATGACATCATTGTGCAATAATTACTGTTACTATAATTCCGTCCCTTACTCTGTCATGTGACAGGGATTCTGCCCATACAGGTTAGTATTTAACCCCTTAAGGACCAAACTTCTGGAATAAAAGAGAATCATGACATGTCACACATGTCATGTGTCCTTAAGGGGTTAAACTTGGCAGGCTGCAGTGCAAGGTTGTCTGGGAGTTGTAATTTAGCCCTCAGCTTTCCAAAGTGGGAACATATGCAACATCTCCTAGAGTCCTGTGCCTTTAATACCTGCTAAGCAGGGATATATGGAAAAACTCTGACTTTCTATGGAAAATCATGGAACACTGTGGCAGGCTGATGTGATTTCCAGGCTCAGCAGAACTCAATGCAAACGTTTTAGCAAACGCAAATATCTTTATTATTATTTTTTTAATTTAGTTTTTATTGATTCCTAACCCAAATTTCAACCTAGGCAAAATGAATCTATGCCTTGACGTTCCAGCTTGCACATATAATTACACAGTAATCTAGCTTGGAAAAAAATACTCAAGTGCATTGAGTTCAACCTTTAAAACAATTTTTTTATGCTACTGATCTAAAAGATAGCAAAAAAACAAAAAAAAGAAACAATCTGATGTGATGGACAATTTTGCCACAAAAATTTAGAAAATCCTTCTTGACGCATTAGATTTCTCTTTGAATCAGCACCCTGTTATTATTTTATTATTTATGTAGCGCCAGCAAATTCCGTAGCGCTGTACAATGTTCACATACATTTTAACTATATCCATGAATATTCTGATTTTCCCCCCAAAATCCAGGCTTTTGGGTAGAAAATTGTTACAGTATAACCCGGGTATCGAGGGTTAATACCGAATGAGGGATTCACCTTGATACGACCGCTTCAATTCACCGAACTGGGAAAATACACGAAATCCTTTTCTCCTTGATACGGGACCAGCAACTCTCTAATACTCCAATTTCCCGAATAGAGAATCAGACAAAGTCCTTCTCTCCTGAAACAGGCAAAAGAATAATTCAAAGTAGCAATCCCCCCAAACACGGGACCAAGCTCCGTCTTGAGGGTAAAACAGGAATCTGATTTATTGAGGGCTACATGCCCGGTATTTATGCAGGTCTCCCACCTGGTGGGCACTCCCCTAGGGGACCAGATGGAAGACTGGGACCAGTATAGTATAGTAGCCAATCACAGTGGCTCAGGCATAAACACTCCCCTTTGTACAAGTAAACCCCTCCTCTCTATCCTGGAGATAATTGGGAAGAAATCCAATTATCTCCATGGATAGAGGCAAAACGCCATTTTACAGGATACAATAAAAATACATAAAATTCAATAACTGTAAAACTACTGAATGTATTCAGTACATGTAACGTATCCCCAGATAGCCTAGATCTGAGCACACATTATTACTGAATGACGCACAGATCCAATACACACAGTTCAATCGCCATGGAGTCAAAGTCTTTCACATTGTTCTTTCGGTATACGAAGGGCTCCATGGGATGGCTATCTGGGTTAAGTCCATTCGTTGATGGGACACCCTGGATATATGGAGAATTATGATGAAAAACCCGCCGCCCTTTGGAAGATTTAACCAGACTTACACTATACAAGGGAGGAATACACATCTCCCAGGTTCCCGGAAGTGAAGTCGTGCACACGCGCGTGCATGCGTGATGACGTCATTACTATGGGATAGATTACGACAAATTACACACCCCCTTTACACAGGAGCATCTGTGATTGGCTATATCACGATCTCCTACAACCAATCAATGTTTAGACAGGGAAATATAATTGTAAAGAAGCAGGAAGTAAATTACCAATTGAAAAAGCCAAAGGGAATCGGCGAAACGCATTTTGGATACACCACCACTATGTATGTACTATAATTGTTTTTATATTCACTAACTTTTGATAGAATAAATATAATTCTTTTAATACATCAACTGGTGGATCATTTAACCTGCTACAATAAGGGTAGAGTCACCCTATAATTGTACTCATATAACTGTATACTTAGAGCCAAGTGACAGGCTCTTTTAAAGGTGAGAAGCAACCTATATGTTTGTACTGTAATATATTTGATTAAGGATCTCTACACCAGGACAAGTTTCCCTGTTTTTCTTTTTTTCTATTCACATGCCTTTGAGAAGTACCTTCCATATGGATCTATAGGGTATGTGCCATCAGAAGTGCACGACGGCGCAAGTGATTAGAGCCAATCCATAGTAGGCTCTAAACCACGTGAGTGCTTCCAATTGGAATATATTTCTCCATCTTTAAATCTAACAGTGTTGCACTATATATTCTTCCCTTTTTCTTTACAGTGATTTGTACTTATTCTATATCTCCACCATAATTTTGGGAGTGAGTAACTTATTTCTAGCGCTACACACTTGCACTAATTTGACACTTGTTCCTATTTTTTGAGCAACTTTATCTTTTTAAGCGCCTTATACCACAGAATATTTGTTATATTTAATCCATTCGTAAAATAACAAGTCCCAAACGGACCAGCGTTCGTATGGCAGATGACAAAGAAGGGAGGTCGGCGGTTTCAGCGGTGTTCGGGAGATTAAGTGTCCGTTTTGGGTTCCATAAGATTGTCGTCGAACACCGCTGTTCATTCGTGCGTCCAAGATGGCCGCCGCCTCGTGGTCGGCATACGAATGACGAAGACCCAGCATACGGTTTCAATGAAGAGGTGTCTGCGGTTAACCACAATGTTCTAATTGAGGCCAATAGGTTAACCAGCAGCACATTTCTCTTCTAGGTGGCCGGCCGTTCGGCAGTTTGTTCGGTAGATTACAAAAATAAATGAACGGGGAAGTACGGAGAGGAAATTATACAAATCCACACGAATTAAACGGGATAGCCATGTAGTTCCAAGACAGAGGGATCTGTCACAAAAATTATGCATCTTTATTGTCCTTATGTTCATCTGCTATGAGCAAAAACACCTTTCTTCCAGTCTTGGTGGGTGGCCTGTTGTCTGTTGTATATTCCTGCTAATGTATAGGGACATTATACCCGCCCCCCTTATTATTGCAATAGCTGCCAACTGCTGCTAAGGTGTGGGTGCAAGGAACATTGTAAGTAGCCATCATCTGCTGAACATGAGTGGGACAGAGGGGGAAATACAGAACTTCCCCCCACCCACCATTTTGTAAATTTTGTAGACTCCACTGGTGGGGCATAGGGGTCGACAGTTATCTGTTCACATTCCATTATTTAATTTAAAATCCCCCACCCAATGCCTGTGGCTGGGACTATGTCCCTCTTTATTTAACAGGTTCCATACCCATGGGCTGCGTCTATCTAGCGACTGTGCAGCCCGGTTGCTAGCTTTAAACATTTAGCAGCTATGAGGCAGGTGGGGGCATAGGGAGATATAAAACCTCCCCTATAGTAATATGTAGGTCTGATTGACCCTCACAGGGGATTTTATTTTTACTTATTTTTTAACTTTTATTCATGTGGCTAGCAAGCCAGTGCCACACACTACATAATTAACCGGATGCAGTAGATCCAGAATTTCAGTAAAATTAATGTTTTATGAATATTCCAAATCCTATGTTTTGCATTGGATTTTAATCCAGACATCAAATGCTTCAGGGCAAATGCTGCAATTTCACTCGGCTTGACTGATTATTGACCTATTTGGCTTGAGTAAATATTTGAAATGCCGTTGCAATCAGAATTAGGTCATTTTAACCATCCAGACAAAATCCAAAGTTTAGTGACTAACCCTGTGTGTGTTACTGTTTTCCCATCTTTGTAACTGCCTCCCTAACATATACAACAGAGTACAGTATTTACTCTGAGTAGCAGCACTCCAATAGCTAGGCAGCCAACAAGACCACTGCTTGATTGCCAAATAGTGTACTCTCTGTAATGAGATTATTCATATTTATTATTGTGTGCAACTGGCAGACTCCTGTAGGGAGGACAACAGATAAGCCTGTTTGCCTGCTTTCCTTCAGCAAAAATCAATCAGTCGTTTGTCTAAAACACATTTGATGTCATGTGTTACTCTTAGAAGACCTTGTATACTGTGTTCATTTATGACATGCAATACAGATTCTTTATGAAAGTGTTTAAGAGAAACAACAGCCACTCAAACGCAAAGCACAGCTACAGGTAATAAATGAATGACATCATTTTGTTTAATCTCCCGATATTAGGAATGGAGGATGGGCTGGCCAGTAGAAGGCATGACAGTAGTACTATGCACATCATTGAACAATGGAGCGGTTCTCCTAAAAGGTTGTTTTTAAGCCTGCTTATTTCATACAGTCTTATAATATACTTGACCTGATTTTGAGGTAGAATCCGCGCTGTATTTTCATAACTTAAGAAAATTACAGACTAAATATCTTATTGACACTAGATGGGAAAACATCTATGGCATATGCAAAGCATTCCTACTGAAATCAACAGAATCAGGCTTAGTTATCTCATTAAAATTGATGTATTCAAGTATATCTAAAATGTCCTAAAGATGGTACTGGTGATGATCATAGGGGGCCAGATAACCTAGTAATAACCCTAGAGCCCCTTCATCTTGCCCATACTCACAAACAGAGCAAATACTCACTTACATCGACAAATAGTGAATAGACAAAAACGCTTTGTAGTGTGTAATTACGGAAACATATTTGTAAAAGTGCCAATATGATGACAGATTAGTTAATTATTACTTTGGATGTAATTATTTTGTGTGATAATGATCAGATGACTTTACAAGAAGTGTGGTCTAGGTGCATACAGTAAAACACAACAATCAAACAATCTAATCATTCTACAGCTCTCCTAACCCTGGTCTCATACGCATACGAAATTTCCTCAATATCTTCTCTGCTTGTTTGCCAACTAACCAACTACTTGCTAGATATGATTAGTGACCAGAAAGTATATTTTAACCTGTGTACATTTAAAAAATTTTTTAAAAATCCTACAGTATCTCAAACATGGTGCAACCTTTATCCTTGTGTGAGATAAAATAGTGTATATAAGCCCTGGATACAATATGCAAACACAAAAAGAGGAGAGAAACAACCTGTAGAGAATCCTACTTTTATAGGCACGTGCCCTTCTACCCAGCATGCTGGAGGGAGCTCATTGGGTGGCCCATGCATATAGAGCCACACAGTGGGTATTACTGAACAGGGGCACGGATGGTAGCTGTGGCTCTTTAACAGTGTGACTGGATTCCTGTAGTATCAGCAGCCTGGGAGGAAGTGTGTGGGAGGGAGATAAAAGGAAGGGGCGGAGGCAGGGATGTGTCTACCTCGAGGCAAACAAGGGATTTGCCTTGGGCGGCAATTTCCAGGGGGTGGCAAAAAACACCTCCCCCAAATGCCCAGGCTAATACCTTGTTTGCATCGTTTTATGGGAGCCCAAGAGCTGGCCAGCTGACCACCTTTGGGCTTCCCCGGGGCAGCAGGCGGTTGTTTCTCGGGCAGGCAGCAAGGGAGCACTTTCCCCTGAGCTCTCTGCTCAGCTCCCTCTCGCGCTGCAGGGTGATGCCGGGTGCCAGAATATGACGTCTGCAGCGCGCGAGGGAGCTGAGCAGAGAACTCAGGGGAAAGTGCTCCCTTGCTGGAAACTGCACATCTGGCCGCCTCCCTACCCAGCAGCCCCACTGGACCCCAGGTGAGAAATCCACCCAGCTATCCCAAATGTAGGGAGGCTGGGTGGATTTCAATTTAAAAAATAATAATAATAATAATAATAATAATAATAGTGAGTGTGGGGAAATGTGTGTGTCAGTGAATGTGATTGAGTGTGTGTCAGTGAATGTGAGTGTCAGTGAATGTGTGTGTGTGTGTGTGTGTGTGTGTGTGTGAGTGAATGTGTGTGTCAGTGAATGTGAGTGAGTTAATTTGTGTCAGTGAATGTGAGTGAGTGTGAGTGTCTGTCAGTGAGTGTGTGTGTGTGTTTCAGTGAGTGTGTGTGTCTGTCAATGAGTGTGTGTGTTTCAGTGAATGTGTGTCAGTGAATTTGAGTGAGTGTGTGTGTGTCTGTCAGTCAGTGCATGCGTCTGTCAGTCAGTGCGTGCGTCTGTCAGTGAGAGTGTGCGTCTGTCAGTGAGTCTGTCAGTGAGTGTGTGTCCGAGTAAGTGTATGTCTGTCTATCAATGTGTCAAATCAGTGAGTGTGTGTATGTCATTGTTTGTCAGTGTGTATGAGTGTGTGTCTGTCAGTGAGTGTGTGTCTGTCAGTGAGTGAGCGTCTGTCAGTCAAAGTGCGGCCTTGACAGGAAGGGGTGGGGAAAATTTAAATTAGGGGGGTGCTCGAGCACTGTCCTGCCTAGAGCAGCACAAAACCTAAATACACTACTGGGCACAGGCTGCAGGTACAGAGAGAACTAAGAGAGAGAGAATCCTTACTCCTATCAGCCTCCTGAATATAAAAGGCATGTTAACAGGAGTGTGGTTAAAAACATAAAAAGTATAACATGTATGTATGTGTAAGTGTGTATATGTGTCACTGGGTATATCTGTGTGGGAGTGTGTATGTGTATCTGTGTGTTAGGGTGTGTGTGTATGTGTATCTGTGTGTCAGTGTGTTTATATGTGAGTACTGTGTGTTAGTGTGTATATATTTATGTAAATATGTATGTATCCCATTGTACAGCGCTACGGAATTTGTTGGCGCTATATAAATAATAAAATAATAATAATGTATGTAGCAGTGTGTTTGTATATGTGCACACATCCCAGCAATCAAACACCATCACTACATGCTTTGTTTTGACTTTGTGTTTTTATCAAGAAACGACATACTTATCACAGTCGATACATTGCTGTTTTGTCAATAAAGGGATATCATCTTTTCACAATAAGGAGTGCTGGACATCTTTTTTGTTTATTCTTTACTTTTGGCAGCTGAAACAGCCCATTTATTGCAGGGTGGTATTCCTCTGAATTAGCTTACACTATATATATATATCTCAGAGTGCTGTCTGTGCTTTTTTCCTGGAGCTTGTAATGAGCCATAGACAAGTATATAAGTGTTAATATAAAAAAAAAAACAACTATATGAAACTAGTATCACTACTGTAACAGTAAAAAACTGAAACGGTTATGGAGAGTTCATATATGGAAAGAGGGAACTGAAATGGAAATATAGCTGAGTTGGAGCATTTTGTCGCTTAGCTTTTTGTGGTCTAAAATTTGAAATTTCCTCAACAATGCACACTTTAGAGGAGAACCCTGATTCAACAAATAATTATGCAAGAACAGGAAGTCAACAATATAAGGCAATAAACTGTCACTCTGTAAAAGAAGAGAACATAGACATTGAAAGCCAAAAACATTCTGGCTGCAATCACAATTACTTGAAAATATAGATAAACATGCAAATTACATAACAACTACAACCATCGTTCAGCCAACCAGTTAAACCAGCGGTTCCCAAGCTGTGTGCCCAGGGCCGGTGCTTGGATTTTTAGGTACATAGGCGAAGATGCCTTTTTCCGCCCCCCCGCACCCCCCCCGAAAAAAAACATCTTAACCAGCCCCTCTCCCCTCCCTGACCATTAGTAGTCCCTTCCCTTCCCTTTCCCTTAGTGTTCTTCTCCCCTCCCCCCTCTTTTCCCTGTCTCTTGGTGTTTCTCTCCCATTCCCTCCCTGTCCCTTGGTGCACCCCACACCCCTTTAGTGGTCACACTCCCCTTCCTGGTGTGCCTCCTACCTCTATTGTTGTATTGCCGAGTGGAGCAGATCCCCTAAAGGAGCTTCAGTTTTCTGTACCCGGCCGGACTGACAGGGAGTGCTCTCTCTGTGAGCACCTCCTGTCAGTCTGGCCAGGTACAGGAAACAGAAGTTCCTGTACCGCGCTCTGCTCCGCTACACTCTGTACACACTGACAGTCACACACTCAATGACAAACACACAGACGTCACTGACAGACACAGACTCATTGATCTGACACACACTCATTCATTGACACTGACAGACCCACACTGATTGACACTCATTGACAGACACACTGATAGTCACACACAGACTCAATGACAAACATACTCTCACTGATTTGACAGACAGACACACTCATACACTCGCACACACACTCATACAATCACTCACAGACACACACACTGTCACTCACAGACACACACACTTTGTCACTTACACACACTTTGTCACTTACACTCACAGACGTACACACTTTGTCACTCACACACACTGTCACTCACAGACGTACACACTTTGTCACTCACACACACTGTCACTCACAGACGCACACACTTTGTCACTCACACACACTGTCACTCACAGACGCACACACTTTGTCACTCACACACACACTGTCGCTCACAGACACACACACTCTGTCACTCACAGACACACACACACTGTCACTCACAGACACAGACACACACTCACAGACACACACACTGTCACTCACAGACACACACAGTCACTCACAGACACACACCCAGTCACTCACAGACACACACCCTGTCACTCACAGACACACACACACTGTCACTCACAGACACACACACTGTCACTCACAGACACACACACACAGTCACTCACAGACACACACTGTCACTCACACTGTCACTCACAGACACACACACACAGACACACACTGTCACTCACAGACACACACACACAGTCACTCACAGACACACACACTGTCACTCACAGACACACACACACTCACAGACACACACTGTCACTCACAGACACACACACTGTCACTCACAGACACACACACACACACTGTCACTCACAGACACACACACACAGTCACTCACAGACACACACACACACACTCACAGACACACACACACACACAGTCACTCACAGACACACATCACATGCATTCACTAATTATTTTATAAATACATATTTTCCACCCAGCCTCCCTACCTGGAGAGCTGGTGTGGATTATGGATCGGTCCCTGGGGCTGCTGGGAGGCGTGCGGCAGTGCTGTGAACAGGCGCGGCGAGGGAGCTCTAATCTCCACCCTCTGCTCCCTTGCGGGCTGCCTACTGATGCCGCGGGAGCCGGGTTGATGACGTCATATTCCGGCTCCCGCGGCATCAGCAGGCAGCGCGCGAGGGAGCAGAGGGTGGAGATTAGAGCTCCCTCGCCGCGCCTGTTCACAGCACTGCCGCGCCGGGGGTCGAGATGGTGGCCTGGCAGGAGGGAGAGCTTCCCTCCTGCCGGTCACTGAAATATTGCGCCCCCAGAGCCCGTGCGCCCTAAGGCGGCCGCCTGTGCCGCCTTATGGACGCGCCGGCCCTGTGTGTGCCGCAGCGCCGTATGATTACTGCTCATCAGAGAGCAGGTCAAGTGCTGCAATCCTTTAAGACCGTGACTGGGTCCCTGTAATGTTGGCCGGCTGTGAAGAAGTGACAGCCTGTCACTTCCTCCAAGCATCCTGCATGGAGACAGCGCGGGAGGGAGAGGAGCACAAAGAGCTTGAGACCTCTCACTCCCACAGCAGCAGGACTCCAAGCCACCATCCTGGCACATAAGGTAAGCTTACAGGATGGTGGCTGGAGATACAAAAAGAATCACTTGTATGTGAGTGTGTGCATGTGTGTGAGTGTATGAGTGTGTGTGTGTGTGTATGACTATGAGTGTGTGTATGAGTGTGAGTGTATGTGTTTGTGTGTGTGTATGAGTTTGTGTGTATGAGTGTGAGTGTTTGTATGTGGATAAGTGAGGGTGCATGTGTGTGTATGTGTCTGTGTGTATCTATAAGTGTGTATGTGTCGGTGTCTATATGAATTTGTGTGTATGTGTCAGTGTATTTATATGCATCTGTGTGTTAATGTGCATGAATATCTGTGTAAGTATGTATGTGGTAGTTTATGTGCATACATCAAAGCAGTCAAACACCAGCACAACATAAAAGCACACTCCTGCAATCTAACACAAATATTACATACAAACACACCCCTGCATTCAAACAAAAAAATATGCAAACACACCCCTTAACTCAAACACAAATACTTCCCAGAAATCTACATCCACATTTAAAAGTGAACAATACATTGAGACACACCCCTGCAATCAAACGCAAACATCACATACAAACACACCCCTGTATTAACATACAATGAATGTATACAAGTATCCCTTCAAACACCAACACTGTACATTACACTATAGCGCCAGGAAATGCAACAGCGCTGTACAGATATACAACGTAGAAATGCTGACTTGGGGTGCCTTGGAAAAATACTGAAATATTAAAGGGACTCTCCAGTGCCAGGAAAACATATCCGTTTTCCTGGCACAGCAGGACCCTGCAGTGCCCCTCTCCCTCCCACCCCCCTTCTTATGTTGCTGAAGGGGTTAAAACCCCTTCAACGACTTACCTGAATCCAGTGCCGATGTCCCTCGGCACTGGGTCAGGCTCTGCCCACGCTCCTCCCCCTGCCGACATCAGCCGTCGAGGGGAGACCTAATGCACATGTGAGGCAATGGCCGCAAGCGCGCATTAGACCTCCCCATAGGAAAGCATTATTCAATGCTTTACTATGGGAATTCTGGCGACCCTTGATGTCCTCATACATAGCGTGAGGACGTCCAGCATCGTTTCAAACACATTTCGTGTTCTAAGAACACGGAATCCCTCTAGTGGCTGTCTGATAGACAGCCACTAGAGGAGGACTTAACCCTGCAAAGTAATTATTGCAGTTTATAAAAACTGCACTAATTACACTTGCAGGGTTAAGGGTGGTGGGAGTTGGAACGCAGACCACGCCAATGGGCAGAAGTGGTCTGGTTGCCTGGAGTGTCCCTTAAAGGACGCCTTGAACCTCAAAAGTTTGGGAACTACCAAGTTATACAATTCCAGGGGAATGGACTTATCTTCCTCATGTAAATGTGGATAAAACAGAACACCGAACCTGTCTGGCACAGACCTAAGTGGAGAGAATCCCAAAGAGCAAAGTTGTATACAAAGTGGATAGCCAAAATGCTTGCTCTTGGTTCCTCAAAGAGGAGGAAGAGATCGTAAAAAAAACAAAAAAACAACAACTATATTTGGTTTGAGTGTAAGAATATCACCATTCAGGCTCCTCTGGTAATTTGGCATGGCCTAATGCAGAGTCTTTCCTACTAAATATATATGGTGTACAATGGAACCCTTATTAGCTAAGGCAAGTGATTTCTTATTTACTTGTTTTCATTTACTAGTTACCTTAACCCCTTAAGGACCAAACTTCTGGAATAAAAGGGAATCGTGACATGTCAAACATGTGTCCTTAAGGGGTTAAACCATTCTCTATTTGCAACTTTCCCTTACTAATCATCAATATTCCCTTCTCTTCAACAGGCTGCCTGGTTGGGACTGAACATCTTCATATTTGCATATTACTACATGCTCTTTGAGAAAGGAGAACAATATGCATATACAAGAGTGCTATTGGGGGTAAGTAATGCAGTGACACACATGGAATGAAATGAAATCATACTTTACTCCAGTTGTCAGAGTTGGGAAGTTATGGATAGTAAATTAAAGGTTTTCCATGTGCCAACTCACCACAGACTTTCTGTCTAGGGTCTGATTTTCACTTTCCAAGTTAGAAACTGCTTCTTAAAGCAGCACTGCCATTTTTTTACCTTTAAAAAAAAAAAAAAGCTTTATTTCTTGCCCAGACCGAGGTCCTAGGTGCAGCCATCTTATTGTGGGCAGATGAAGGCCCTGTGGGGCATGTCATCTGCCCACACTAGATAGAACTGTGAAACTCCCATGCATGCCCAGTTGTACACTTGGGCATTCGCTGTTGTCCGAAATTTGGACTGGAATTTCAGCTGTTCGTTAATTTGTCAGAAAGACAAATGAATGAAAAGAAGTGACAAAGAACAAACGAAGACCAAATTTCAATTCGTCTTTGTTCGTTTACTTTATCACAAGGAGGGATCTACCGACCCAAAGCTCCCTCCTTGTAATATGTAAAAATAGAAGCGGCTTGCTGCTACTTCCTAAATCCCCCATGTCCCCTATCATTCTATCAGGGTCGATATGACCTCCATATTAGTATAAGGGAGATTAAAACCTCCCTAATACCCCTACTCACTATGCTGTGAGTATGGGCATGTCTACTAAACATTGAGCAGCCTCTGCCCCCCCCCCCTTTTATTGTCACTTAGGGCCCCCACCCACCGCCAAAGGGTGGGGGTCAGAGGGAGAATTGTTCCTCCCCATTTTTGCACTTTTGTCATGGGTGGGGGGGGGGGGAGGCAGTGTCATTTTAATAAAATTTTAATTAATTTTTATTTCTTTATGTTTGTGTAAGGCAGAATAACACACAGGGTTGCATCAGACAGCATTCTGTGGCAAGATTGAGGCTTCACAGAATTTATACAGCAAAGTAACATGTAACCGAATGTAACCAAATGTAACAAGATGTCCAATGGTTTTCCTCACCCAGATGTGTCTCCATTTCCATTTGATATTCCATTTGATATTAATTGCCAACCCATGCAAACGGGTTTGTTTTACAATACTTTGATACACCTTGTTTGTACCGGTATATTGCTTAATATAATAATGCTATTGCCAATCCCATAATAGATGGATGTTTTTCTTGGATGGATTACTTTATTGATTTTTTTTTAATTTTTTAATTTTTTTATTAATGAGTTTACATTCATTTATGTGATCTTGACAAATGTTGATTATTATTATTGTTTCATTTGTTAAAAAAAAAAAACATATTTGACAAGAATTACAATTTAATGAGTTTTCTCGTAAATCACAAAAAGTATTGCAATTTCCTGTCTGAACTGGGAGAGTCTAATTATGTTGTTAAATTATTCAGTTCTCTTATTACACAATATATATATATGCTTGCTTTGTCACATTTTCTTTAAAGGAAACATAAGGTCACCCAGACTTGGGTGCAGTGGTCCTGTGCTTTTAACCCTGCAATGTAAAACAAGGTTCAATCCTCCTCTAGTTGCTGTTTTCCTGACAGCCACTAGAGGTGGTCCCGCATCACTGACCTACTAAAAAGCATTGATTCAATATATTCTTATAATTACGCTTGGATGCACTCTTCGCACATACATATCAGGTCTCTAAGAGGCCACACCTCCTCTGTGACATTGCAGAAGGAGGAGATAAAAGCTTCTGCGCTGGAAAAAGGTAAGTGAAACTTATTTCCTTAAATTTTTACTGCCCACTGAAGGGGGACCTGACTAAACGTAGGGACAGGGACACTAAGGCGTTAGGAATACAGGTTTATTATTGATTATTGTTGCTGCAATAGCTTGCATATCTATAGATATTAAGGGGTAGTGTTTACAATACTCCTTGAGATTTCTAATGTTGTCTTTAATGCCAGATCTTCTGATTTATGTTGAAGAATGATTAGCTGTAGAATACACAAAAATAAAAGTTAAGAATAAATAAGAGTAACCTTTAACCTATTTTTATATGTGTATTTTCTTAGTCCGCTCTGGCTTGGGCTCGTGGTTCAGCTGCTTGTCTCAACTTCAACTGTCTTCTCATCCTGTTACCTGTGTGTCGGAATCTTTTGTCATTTTTGCGAGGCACCTGCTCGGTGAGTGGAAATTGTATCACATGGAATGTTTTGTTGGCTTTTTGAATATTTATATATATAATATATTGTATGTGACTATATTGGTGTGATTTATTTTTTTGATTTTTTTCAGTGCTGTCAGCGCTCAATCAGGAAACAACTTGATAATAATTTAGCATTTCACAAACTGCTTGGATATACTATTGCTCTGATGACAGGTAAGATGATAGATAAGTAGGTAAATGTGTGATTTTTTATGGCAAGTTAATCAGTGTTTCTCTGCTCTAGTGATAATGTCAATCAGGCCACAGAATTCTTATTTGTATCATACAAGAACCAGTGCACTTACTCATTAAACACCAATTTCAAACAAAGCTCTTAAAATTAACAAACAAAAACAAAGGTGAGTGTTAGGTGCTAAAATTTTGTGATTGTTACTGAACTATTTGACAGTAACCAATATTAGATAATAAAAACCCAGTCTAAAGAGAAACCATACATTACCTCACATGCAGCACCAAAATGTGTCATACATTTTGAAATCACACAATTATAAGATAACAAAAAAGAAAGAAAAGGGTGCCCAACACTATGTGGAAAATAGTTATAGCCAAAAGGTATATAATTCCAAAAAGAATATCAATTCCTAAAAAAACCCATATAAAAATAGTGCAATATTGTATCTACTCAAAAGCCATAAATAGCACAATTCCTGTTTAAAACTCACAAATGGAGAGTGGCTACGTGCCTCTAAAGCAAGCATTCTTCAGGAGAACGTTGGATACAACACAGCAGGTCAATCCGATTCTTGAATAGACAGATGAAGATGACATTCAGGTATCCAGAAATATTGTTAAGATTTGAGTATTAAAAATAAATGTAAAAATTAGCAATTCCAGAATTCTGAATATATAGTGAGATCATAGGCATAAGATGTGAAACATTAGCGGTTAATGTCCTAATACAAAGTATCTGAAAGTTACACTATAACACCAACAGCCGCAACCACAAAATGAGACTTCAACCCTCTCTCCTATAGCGGGTTCCCAATACAGCTTCTCACTTTCCCCTGGATTCCTGACATCACAAAAAATCAGAAAGATATAGAAACAGGGGCCGATTGCCTACACAAAACTCCCATGTGTAAATTTCAAAAATGTATTTATGTATTTACTTAAGTAGACCAATATTAATAGAAATTGAAATATAATAATGAAAATTAATAGTAAAAATAATGAATGCTAAAAATTTACAAAAAATATTTGCGTTCCATATACTGCCACATGTAAAAAGGTAAGTTCCTTTTACACTTCATGTGTTATTTAAAAGAATAATCTTTCCTTGTGACAGTGGATCTAAAACTCATCTGTTTTCTCTCTTTTTGATAGCTATTTTGCACCCCCATACAATCATTACATGTATAAAAACCTCTTAAAGTTCACAAAATGTAATAATTTTGTTTGTTGCTGTTGTCTAAACACCTGACTCAGGCACGAATAATAGGCATTTAGTTACAATATATAATCTTACATTGCATAAACCTGCCAAAACGCCAAGTGCCCCTATTTTGGCAGGTTCCATCCTAGCAACTTAATGTTTGCTCTTATGAGACTAACACATTAGCTCAGGAAATCCTTCTCCTGAGGTTCTTTGCAGAGCAAATGGGCCCTGGAATTGGGCACCTGCTGAATATGAAACAAGAGGGCTGGAGTCATCTGAATATGCATACATTACAATGGTGCTTCTGGGATCAATTAAAGGAACACTATAGCATTAGGAATACAAAACTGTATTCCTAACACTACATTCTCCTCTTGGCACTATCTCTAAAGCCCTCGCCCGTGACAATGAAAGGGTCAAAAACCCTTTTTTCACTTACCTTAATTCCAGGACCGAATCGCTCCAGCAACATCACACTGATGGAGGACCTAATGCTAATGCACGACAAGCGCAGCACGCATTAGACCTTCCTAAGGGTATTTGGAAGATACTGGACATCCTTATACAAAGCTTGAGGACAAGGACATCCAACATCGTTTCACCAAGTTAAACTCCATAAGAAGTCAAGAAGCACATCTACTGACTGTCTGGAAACTGCAATGTTTTCATTTGCAGGGTTTAGGGGACACGGACAGTGCACCCAGATCACTTGATGAGATGAAGTGGTCTCAGTTCCTGTACTGTCCCTTTAATACAACATACGAGATCAAGCACACTTAGTGCATATTTCTACATCTAATTTATTGTGTTTGAAGATGTGAATATAGTGAGCGTATATAGCTATGTGAATGCATGTATGATTAAAAGTAATGTTGGAAGTAATTAGGGTTAACATTATATCGGGGTTAATGTCAGAGTTAAATTACATAGGGTGTCAATCCTAGAAATAAGGAAAAACAAAATTTTTCAGGTTAGGCTTTGAGTGCTTTAATTTGGCACTAATGGAAAAGCTTGTTTAGATTTTGGGAGAGGTTAAAATTAGGGTTACGTAAAGGGGATGTTTAGGGTACCGACGTGGAGTTTGGAGGATTATTTGTCGAGTACTCACCCTCACCATAATCTGTAGTCACCCTGTAGATACCCTCCTATGATAATAGAAAAGTAGGCGCTGTTATACAGTGTGCATCATTCGAATAACTGTGCAGGTGGCATAGAGGGTTCGGAGGAAGATTAAGAGAGAAGAGAAGTTTAAGAGAACTGATATTAGAGAGAAAGAGAGAACACAAATGAGTTGGGAGGAGTAAAGAGGACAGACATCAGGGAAATAAGGGAACAAAGGAGTGGGAGAAAGAACTCAGGATAGTGAAGGACGAAAGTCAAGAAAAAAAGTGATTGTGTCATACTTGGGAACAAGGCATGTGTAGAGAATAATCATGTGCAAAAGACCTTTTTAGGCTGGAGGCTATAAATAGAACAGAGTGGAGGTGGGAAAATCAAGACAAGAGGACAGGAGAACAAGGTCTCCAATTATATTATATTGTCTGTTGTGGTAGCTTATATATTCTTAAATTACTTATATATTGTGGTGTGCAGGGCAATCAATACATAACACAGTACAGTTTTTTCAGGTCCAATGTCAAGTCCCCTGAGTTAATTTATGCTATAGCCAATAGGACTACATTCCTATAACATTAATACTACGAAACGAGAGCAAGGCTTACTCAATGATGCTTTGTGAATAGCTTGTTACACAGTCACTTCCATCATACGTCAGAGGTTATGAACCTATTTCCATTAATAGAATATGATCTGCATAAAGCAAATATCAATTACTATTTACATTTTTGTAAGGGTTATGGAGAAAATCCACCACTTTCTATAAATAAGTAAAGAGGTAAGTAGGTAGGAATAAGAGGTACTTTTATTTTAAGACCTTAAAAAGAAGGGGAGAGGGTGGGGCTGGGTTGGGGAGCTGAACAGACGCGTGCAGCATGAGCTCCCGTCTGAATACTCACTTTACATGAAATTAACCCAACTTCCAAGCTATTTAATCCCCTGTAATTGCATCACCCATGTCAGGGAAGCAAAGGAGATCATAACGAGACGTTTTAAGAATGGCTGAGATACGGGAAACGCGGGCTATATCACTGGGGCCTACTCTAACGCTAACCGACCCGATTCGCGGCCTGGGAAGAGGCAAGGACACAGGTGAGGCGGCCGATCACCCAGCCTGGAGCCCCCTAGAAGCAGATCTCGAAGCGACAGAAGACCATCCACCAGCCTCCCTCCCCCACCCCCACCAGTGAGGGATATCCCGGCACCAACGGTACAGTTAAGGCAGAGACCCACTTCCCAAGGCCTGCTTGAGCCAAGAATCACCAATCCAAAAATGGCGGATGCCACGCGCCAGCCAGCAGGCATGGGGGCCTGTGGGGACCCAGCGACTAACTCACTTACAAAGCTCAACGAGATTTTCGCTGCCTTCTGGGCCACGATATCGTCGAGGAAGCTGAACATGGTTCCAGTCAAACAGGCTTTTACTGCAGCTACACCCCCGGCAATTTCATGCCTTCAGGGCAGAAGCAGAATGACAACCGCTGGCGGCTCCTTGAAGAGGTGCAGACGTCGGGACCGGCGGCACAGGCAGAAATGAAAAGTCGGCCCCACGCCTAACATCCATCCTCACCCTAACTCACCACAACTCCGAACCAGAACGGAAGCACCTTGCCCAGCAGGGCAGCACCGACCCCCCGACAACGTAAACCTCCGCCAACACCTGCTGGACGCCTGGCACCTACTCATCTTCATGCCTCCAACACTCCAGCTGACAAGGGTTCTGGGGGACTGTAGCTGGCACCCAGAGGGGATCGGGTGAACAGAGGCACAGAACCGGAGTCTGCCAGGCATATTTCACCACAGCTAGACTTCCTCACCATGCCCCCTAATACAAGAACTGTTCTCTGCTCACCAGCTTAACACACAGCACAGTAATAGTCCTTAACCTGTTATTCTTTTATTTTGCACAGAGTTTTTGTGCTTACTTCTTACCTGAGTTTATTTTAACAGCTCATGCATTGTGTTATCAGCTAGGACAACTAATGGGGCAGCCCAAGCATGTTAAAAATTGCGGAAATACTGTTGGTTTAAATTTACATTTAACACCGAGCTATCGTTGACTCAAAAATAAAAATCACCTTCTCAAATGCTATGCTACACACCTTACCATAACTTTAAGTATAACTTGCCTGAGCATGTGCATAATATCGAGTCTAGCATGTTTACTATAAAATATTGCTGTCTTATGTTCTCCATGTTATCTAGAAAAGTGCTGTTCAAACTGCCACACTCGGAAATGCTATGACAACGCTTGCAGTTGCTGTTGTGGCTCTGCACGCATGCTGTTCATATATGCACAATAAAAATAAGGAATTGAAGATATAAAAAATCTGATTTAAAAAAAAAAAAAAGAAGAAGGGGAGTATTTTATTTGGGAATGAGGGACCTATATTAAGAGGGGTTGTTATATTATTAGGAATTTTGGACCCGCCTAAAAGTAGCATAGAAGGGATCAGGTGACTGGTCTTTTAATTTTTTTTAATCTAAGGTGCTACAGCTAGGGTGCTAATGTACAATATATATCGAGTAACTTTAATCCTTCTTTACACGTGATATAGTAAGGAGTAGAGTTTATTGGTAGTCATCTACCTAGTTATAATAACCCTCCGCCTCTCTTCATGTGGATGGAATACTTTCGATGACCACCATTAAATTCTGCTTCTTTCTTACATGGAAATCACTTGTGACCTGCTCAGATTATATAAGTGTCCTGAAGACATTTAACAACATATTTACATGCATGTGATTTATTTCAGGGCTTCAGGGAATAGTGGCACCTTGCCCCTTACTGCACTAAAAGGCTTACGTTATTGGTAGATAGGGAGATGCTATTTAATAGTTTAGCAACTTCTCTGTGATGGTGCTACTTATGTTTCTCCGTGCCATTGTATTCCTATACATATTTATTTTCTCTATTTAGCTGTTCATACCATTGCACACTTACTTAACGTGGAGTGGTTCTACGATGGGATACTGAGTCCAGATACCACTCTAAAAGGAAAGTTATCAATCATTGGGGAAAATGGTGGATGGGTGAACCCTATAAGATCCAAGGAACAGGTATTTGACCATATGTTATGATGATTAGCTCTTTTGAATACATTGTATGAGCAGCAAGACAACCATAGGCTTGCTTGGTTTGATTATGAAAGTGATGTATATAGTGGTATGAGCTGCATGGAATAATGTCAGTTTTTACAATAATTATGGTGAGTAGATATGGGCAGAATGCTTGTGAATAATTGGTAGAATGCTTGTGAAGAACATTAAAGACTGTAGATTATGTGCAAAAAGTTATAGTGATTGCAAAATGCAACAACAGAGCAGCATTAGAGGGAAACCCTGAGTCTGAATGCTTTGGAACGAGGAATAGTAGAATCACTGATTTACAAAATGTTGCCTTTAAAAAATACAATAAAACATATCACCTGCTCACAAGACTAATTGTCATTAGTAATGTTGATATTTAAGGTTATACAGAGTGATATAACACATGCTTTCCTATTCACAGACACCATCCTATATTGTTTTCACAACCATTGCTGGTATAACGGGCGTAGTTATCACTCTGGCGCTGATAGTTATGATCACCTCCTCCACGGAGTTCATCCGTAGAAGCTTCTTCGAGGTTTTCTGGTACACACACCACCTCTTTGTCATCTTTTTTGTGGGTCTTCTGATTCATGGAGTTGGGTAAGTGTTGATCCTTGTTGTTGCATATTCCTGACCAAATATGTAATACAGGATTTAACAACTTTCTGTAATATACACAATATACCGAGTCCACTGATTTGCTGCTTACATTTTTTTTTCCCCACCATGCTACTACAGACGTCTTGTACGAGGACAGACACCTGACAGTATGAAACAAAATCTTTATTCATCCTGTAAAGACAAGTTTATGGAATGGAAACAGGTTACCCCAAACAGCAATGAGGAAGATGATAATCAATGCCTCATACCCGTTTTCCAAGGCAATGAACCTATGGTAAGGGCTATTACCAAAAACCCTCTGCCCCGTGTGTACTAGTGTGTAATATTGCATCATTGATTTATGATGGAATTAGATTTTGTTTAAAAGTTAGAAATATTGAACTTTTGTATTATTTCAGTTATCAAATAAGTTGTGATGAACCTTTTACTCAAAAAGAGCAATTTGAGCAATGGTTTGTCTAATTATTAAAATGTGTTTAATAATAATAATGTATAATAATATTATTTTTCCAAATTTTACTAAAATATTTGATGGTTTTTTTCCAGACATGGAAGTGGATTTTAGCACCAATAATTCTATATGTTTTTGAACGTATTCTGAGGTTCTATCGATCTCAACAGAGAGTTGTTGTGACAAAGGTAAGTCACATGGTGAATTAGATTATGGATGTCTTCATATATATCAACATACCCATGACAGGATGAGAAGGAACAGTAAACAACACGAGA
The DNA here is from genome assembly GCA_933207985.1 of Pelobates cultripes. Lineage (NCBI taxonomy): Eukaryota > Metazoa > Chordata > Amphibia > Anura > Pelobatidae > Pelobates > Pelobates cultripes. Next base: position 88,381,833 of record OW240920.1, read on the forward strand.
TGCATATTGCCCAAACATCACATTAAAGGACCACTATAGTGCCAGGAAAACATACTCGTTTTCCTGGCACTATGGTGCCCTGAGGGTGCCCTCACCCTCAGGGTCCCCCTCCCGCCCAGTTCTGGAAGGGGGAAAGGGGTTTAAACTTACCTTTTTCCAGCGCTGGGCGGGGAGCTGTCCTCCTCCGATCCTCCTCTTCTCCCCGTCGGCTGAATGCGCGCGCGCGGCAAGAGATGCGCGCGCATTCAGCCGGTCACATAGGAAAGCATTCATAATGCTTTCCTATGGACGCTGGCATGCTCTCACTGTGAAAATCACAGTGAGAAGCACGCAAGCGCCTCTAGTGGCTGTCAATGAGACAGCCACTAGAGGAAATAGGGGAAGGCTTAACCCATTCATAAACATAGCAGTTTCTCTGAAACTGCTATGTTTATGAAAAAATGGGTTAACCCTAGCTGGACCTGGCACCCAGACCACTTCATTAAGCTGAAGTGGTCTGGGTGCCTAGAGTGGTCCTTTAATAATAGCATTTTGCTGCTTAGCACAAAGCCTTTACGAGTATCGTCAATTTACCACTCAGAACTATTTGCTAATTCTTTTCCAATAAAAGTTGTTGCTCCAGAACACCCACTGGAAGTAATTTGTGGTCACCATAATTTTGGTTTTAAAGGTTCCATACTAATGCACTATATGTTGGGTCACACTAATAAAGTCAAAACAGAGTATAATAAAGAATTAAGCCTACTCCATGCATTCATTGCTAAACAACTGTTTCACAAATTTATCGACCCACATTAAACATATAAGTTACAATTGCATGCAGTGGAAAGTGTGTTCTAAATCCTCGATAATAAATATAAACTATTCTGGATCCAGTCAACGCCAATCCAGAAAAAGTAGGATGAGGGGACAAATGGAAATTAAAGGAATACTATAGGGTCAGGAACACAAACATATATTTCTGACCATATAGTGCTAAACCCACCATTTAGGTGGCTTGCCCCCCACTTAGCCCCCTTAAAACCAATTAAAACTCACCTTATTTCCAGTGCCGCGCAGGTCCGCCGGCACTGGCTCCGTCCCCTTGGTGACATCATCAGAATTGCCGATTTTTAACCAATCCATTGCTTTCCTATGAGGAAAGCATTGGATTCCCTAAAAGTGCCAAGGGGGTGGGGTCAAACAACATTTTGGCCAATCAGCACCTCCGCCTTGAATCAATGCATCTCTATGGGGAAATTTCAGCGTCCCCATGCAGTGCGTGGAGACGCTAAATGGTAGTGATGGCTTCTGAGAAGTGGCCACTTGGAGGTGTCCCTAGGGGCAATGTAAACACTGCATTTTCTTTGAAAAGGCAGCGTTTGTATTAAAATGCCTGAAGGCAATGATTATACTCACCAGAAAAACTACATTAAGCTATAGTTGTTCTGGTGACTATAGTGTCCTCTAAATAAATATTTGAAAAAACTTTATTTGGTAATATAGTTAAAAAGAGGACAGTTGTCCTCATTTTAAACAAATTACTCAACAAAGTTATTTCAAACATTAATTTAATGTTCCTTTAAGTTATTGTCTAGGTTTATTACAGGTTAGACCTGTTTTGGAATAGAGGAGTGAGTGACTTTCCCTACTATTCCTCCCTTTGGCTGGGAGTTATTTTAGGCTGTGTTTTAAATCCTGGGCCCAACAAGTCAAATATCCTCATTCCTTAAAATCAAGATATAATATAATTTACCTAAACTCTTCACTCCTGTCTTGTCCTCCTAGGCTGTCAGTCATCCATCTAAGGTTCTTGAGATTCAGATGAAAAAACAAGGATTTAATATGGAAGTGGGGCAATACATCTTTATCAACTGCCCAACAATTTCTACATTGGAATGGCATCCATTCACTCTAACCTCGGCCCCGGAGGAAGACTTCTTCTCTGTGCACATCCGCTCTGCAGGGGACTGGACTGAGAAACTAATTCAGGACTTTCAGGAGAAAGCAGATAACACACCACGGTGAGACACAGCGAAAAGGTCACTTGTTCTTTACTTAATTCTTGATGATCACTACCATTTCTCAAAGTCCTTCCATATGTTATTTGTAAAGTATTTCTTATTTTCTTTAATATGGCAATAACTACAAATTTCTTTGTAATTAGACTGGAGGTAGACGGTCCATTTGGGACAGCTAGTGAGGATGTTTTCAAGTACGAGGTCAGCATGCTAGTTGGTGCTGGGATCGGGGTCACTCCCTTTGCATCCATCTTGAAATCCATTTGGTACAAGCTTCAAAAAGAGGATCAACGGCTAAAAACCCAAAAGGTAACATAAAAAAGTGTAACACAAAAAATGTATGGCATTGTGCAACATTCTTGTGAATCCACGTCTGAAGAGCAATTTAGATTGGTAAATTGAAATCAAGGACAGAGATAGCAGCATGTCATGTGTTCATAGACAAATGCATCTTACTTACTTTCAGTCTGACCTAATTGTGAACATATTTACCTTTAATTTGATGTATTATTAGCACACACAATCAAAACGATGGAATAACCTCTAGAGAACAGCATATTAATTATTGATGAGTAATAAGAAAATAAACTATTTTCATGTTCCTCTTCTCCACTTTATATTATAGATCTATTTCTACTGGATCTGTCGAGAGACTGGAGCATTTGCCTGGTTTGCTGATCTGCTTCGCTCTCTTGAACAAGAAATGATCTCCTCTGGAAAAGATGGATTCCTTAATTACAGACTCTTTCTCACCAATTGGGACAGCAGCATTGTACGTATAATACATGCTAGCAAAAGAACTTGAGGCTGATTCAGATACTGTAACATGTAGCATAGATAACTTGTTTAAAGCATGTGGATTTTTTTAAGATAGAGTGGCTACAATGAGTCTAGCTCTATAATTGTATAAACTGCATGTTTAAACCTCCATTATTGCACATTCTGCTTAATTTAGTGTTTCATATTTCCTTCTATGTTAAAAGTCTTCCAAATCCTGTAAAGTGCATTCCACAGAGCAGGAGATAACTGCCAGGGGATGTGTAAGGAGTAGGGTTAAGGGTAGGGTAGGGTTAGGTTTAGGAGTAGGGTTAGGGGTATGGGTAGAGGTACACTAACCTTACTCCTAGCCCTAACCCTACCCTTACTCCTAACCCTACCCTAATCTTAACCCGACTCCCAACCCTATCCCTAACCCTACCCTAACCCTACTCCTTACACATCCCCTGGCATCCCCCTTATCTCCTGCTCTGTGGAATGTACTATACAGGATTTAGAAATAGTTTTAACATAGAAGGAAATATGAAACACTGAATTAAACAGAATGTGCAATAATGGAGGTTTAAACATTAGATTTATCTTTATAGGAAAGGTTTAGGAAGGCTGTGCAAGTCACATGCAAAGAGGTGGGGCTAGGGTTGCATGAACAAAGTGATCGATAATTCTATAGTGGTGACACACTTTTTTTGTTACGCTTTATAATACAGACAACACGATTGAAGATAATCCTGAAGATAAAACAAAGATGAAATTATATTAGGGAAAGTATTTATGTACAGAAATAAAATGGCCTCAGACAGGGTTCTGTAAAAAGTGCATTGCTGTTTAGACTTTCAAACTAAGTTTTGCTATACTTTTTACTTAATATACCAAGCCCAGTATAATCTGATGTAACTACATGTATATAAACAGTAATTACATGACCTTTGGAACCTTAAGACAAAGAACATATTCTTGCAAAGTTTGTTGCCCAAACATTGATTTATAATTAGTTAGAGTTAAAACAATGGGTAGATAAGATATGAAAAAAATCAGAAAAAGAAGAATAAAACCAACTGTGAGGTTTGGTACAGACACATGGCATAAAAAGATACAATCATTAAGTGATCAAACTATACCCATGAAAGGCGTTCAATGGGACTTGAATGACAGACTGTACAAAACAAACAGATTCAATCTATGTATCCTAATGGAAATGAAAATATGACAAATGTGTATTAGTTGTCCTTAGTGTGGCTAAGCTTAACATGCTGCCTATATAAAGGTAAAATAGTCACCTACATGCAGGTGGGAAAGTCAGTAACAAGCTGAGGTCAAAGGGTTTAGAGAGCATTGAGAGGCCAAGCTGAGTCGGGGTGCCAGAGGACAGAACAAAGGTCGATAAGCCAAATCATTAAACCTATATAGACTGAAAGAATAACCTGCTCTTGGGAGTAGAGATAAGTAACAACCACAATGGAGAACAACTGCAGGGTATATATAGGCCTGGGGTTCTCAGCATAAGTTCACATCAATGGTAACGCAGGATGTAGTTTGGCAAAAGGACGGGTTCTGCATCGAAACTGGAAGATGAACTATGCTGTTTGAAGCCCCACCTGACATTACAAGAAGGCATTGCCAATGTTAGTCTTATCACTCTGTCCCACTCATTATCAGAGTTATTCACTACAGTGAGAATCCAAACTGGATTTAAGTGAATGTCAAATTTAAGGCCAGAGTAGCTGAAAGGAAAGCATAGCTGACAGAGAATTTTTCCAGTTTGGCTATTTTGACCTTCAATTTGAAATTCACTTTGATGTCACTTTGAATTCTCACACTAGTGAATAACACTGCAATTCAACAGTAAGAAACATATGAAGTTTTACATAGATTTTAGGAAATTGCCACAATGTTACATGGAGATATACATGGGATGTGTCTGAGAGGCAGGAGACCCAAGAGAATCCAAAGTCACAGTGAGGAAGTTCAATGAGTTCAAAGAGATATCAGGGTCAATGGGTCTGTGGTTGCTTACCCCTTTAATCATGTGTTCAAGGGGACCACAGTTCAACTGTGACACAGAATGGCAAATCCAAAGGATACTAGCAGGGCGGCCACCAGAAACTTTGGGGCTCCTGACACAGCACAAGGTCTGGGCCCCCCCACCCGCCCGGCCCAACCACGAGTCCGCCCACGAGTCCGCCCACAGGACTCCTACCTAGTCCGCTGCAAATGATGCAGGACTGAATGTGGTGTGTATAGTGGAAGTGAATTAGAATGTGTGTAATGGATGTAGTGTTTGTGTGTATTAGATACTGTTTGTGCAGTGAATGCAGAGTGTGTGTTTGTGTAGCGGATGCAGTGTGTATAGTGAACGCAGAGTGTGTTTGAGTAGTGGATGTAGTGTGTGTTTGTGTAGTGGATGTAGTGTTTGTGTGTACTAGATGCAATGTGTTTAGTGGATGTAGTGGATGTAGTGTGTGTATTAGATGCAGTGTCTCTGTATAGTGAATGCAGAGTGTTTGAATGTGTGGTGGATGTAGTGTGTGTACTGTGAATACAGGATGTTTGTGTAGTGGATGCTGTGTGTATAGTTAATGCAGAGTGTGTGTCAGGGTAATGAATGCAGAGTGTGTGTCAGTGTAGTGGATGCAGAGTGTGTGTTAGTGTACTGTATGCAGAGTGTGTGTGTATGTTAGTGTAGTGAATGCAGAGTGTGTGTTAGTGTAGTGAATACAGAGTGTGTGTGTGTTAGTGTAGTGTATGCAGAGTGTGTGTGTGTTAGTGTAGTGAATGCAGAGTGTGTGTTAGTGTAGTGGATGCAGAGTGTGTGTGTGTTAGTGTAGTGAATGCAGAGTGTGTGTTAGTGTAGTGTATGCAGAGTGTGTGTGTGTGTGTTAATGTAGTGAATGCAGAGTGTGTGTTAGTGTAGTGAATGCAGAGTGTGTGTTAGTGTAGTGGATGCAGTGTGTGTGTTAGTGTAGTGAATGCAGAGTGTGTGTTTGTGTAGTGTATGCAGAGTGTGTGCTAGTGTAGTGTATGCAGAGTGTGTGTTAGTGTAGTGAATGGAGTGTGTGTGTTAGAGTAGTGAATGCAGAGTGTGTGTTAGTGTAATGATTGCAGTGTGTGTGTTAGTGTAGTGTATGCAGAGTGTGTGTTAGTGTAATGATTGCAGTGTGTGTGTTAGTGTAGTGTATGCAGAGTGTGTGTTAGTGTAGTGAATGCAGTGTATGTGTTACTGTAGTGAATGCAGTGTGTGTTAATGTAATGATTGCAGTGTGTGTGTTAGTGTAGTGAATGCAGTGTGTGTGTTAGTATAATGAATGCAGAGCGTGTGTTAGTGTAATGATTGCAGTGTGTGTGTGTTAGTGTAAAGAATGCAGTGTCTGTTAGTGTAATGAATGCAGAGTGTGTTAGTGTAATGATTGCAGTGTGTGAGTTAGTGTAGTGTATGCAGAGAGTGTGTGTTAGTGTAATGAATGCAGTGTGTGTGTTAGTGTAGTGAATGCAGTGTGTGTGTTAGTGTAATGAATGCAGAGTGTCTGTTAGTGTAATGATTGCAGAGTGTGTGTTAGTGTAATGATTGCAGTGTGTATTAGTGTAATGAATGCAGAGTGTCTGTTGGTGTAATGAATGCAGAGTGTGTGTTAGTTTAGTGTATGCAGAGTGTGTGTTAGTGTAGAGAATGCAGTGTGTGTTAGTGTAGTGAATTCAGAGTGTGTTAGTGTGTAGTGAATGCAGAGTGTGTGTTAGTGTAATGAATGCAGTGTGTGTCAGTGTAGTGAATGCAGTGTGTGTGTTAGTGTAATGATTGCAGTGTGTGTGTTAGTGTAGTGAATGCAGAGTGTGTGTTAGTGTAATAATTGCAGTGTGTGTGTGTTAGTGTAATGATTGCAGTGTGTGTTAGTGTAATGATTGCAGTGTGTGTGTTAGTGTAGTGTATGCAGTGTGTGTTAGTATAGTGTATGCAGTGTGTGTTAGTGTAATGATTGTAGTGTGTGTGTTAGTGTAGTGAATGCAGAGTGTGTGTTAGTGTAGTGTATGCAGAGTGTGTGTTAGTGTAATTATTGCAGTGTGTGTGTTAGTGTAGTGTATGCATAGTGTGTGTTAGTGTAATGATTGCAGTGTGTGTGTTAGTGTAATGGTTGCAGTGTGTGTGTTAGTGTAGTGTATGCAGAGTGTGTGTTAATGTAATGAATGCAGTGTGTGTGTTAGTGAAGTGTATGCAGAGTGTGTGTTAATGTAATGAATGCAGTGTGTGTGTTAGTGTAGTGTATGCAGAGTGTGTGTTAGTGTAATGATTGCAGTGTGTGTTAGTGTAGTGTATGCAGAGTGTGTGTTAGTGTAATGAATGCAGTGTGTGTGTTAGTGTAGTGAATGCAGTGTGTGTGTTAGTGTAATGATTTCAGTGTGTGTGTTAGTGTAGTGTATGCAGAGTGTGTTAGTATAATGAATGCAGAGTGTGTGTTAGTGTAATGATTGCAGTGTGTGTGTTAGTGTAGTGTATGCAGAGTCTGTGTTAGTGTAATGATTGCATTGTGTGTGTTAGTGTAGTGTATGCAGAGTGTGTGTTAGTGTAGTGAATGCATGCAGTGTAAATGGAGCATTCCAAAAATGTTATTCCCCCCTCCCTGTTTCTTACCTGGTCCAGGGAGGGGGGAGATACCATGATCCCTGGTGGTCCGGTGGCATTGTGGGGGCCCCCGGCTCCCTGTACTTGCAGAGGGGGCTCAGCGGACTACATCTGTACTTACAAGCTCTTCCCTCTCTGTAACCCATGGCAACGCTCTGACAGCCGCGGTACTCGCGGGAGTTACAGAGAGGGAAGAGCTTGTAAGTGTAAGTACACTTGCAGTCCGCTGCACCCCCTCTGCAAGTACAGGGAACCGGAGGCCCGCGGCTGCACCTGCACTGCACATATATAGCGAACATCGCTATATTTATGTGCAGAGAGTAATTGTGGGGCCCGGGACTGCCAAAGCAGTCATGGTTGTCACCCCCTGATGGCGGCCCTGGGTACTAGGAGGAGCCAGGATTTGGTAGATCATTACACAGTATACCTTTCCAATCACAAAATATGGGAAGCCAAGATAGAAGAAGCAGTGACATATTAATGCTCATGTTTTTGATTTTATTGGCTTGGTAAATGCTACTTTTTTGTTTTAGCGGCTTGATGACCATTGGCAAAATGGGTTCTGGAACAGATTACAGAGTGTCAGGTTCCTTCACCTGGGGGAAGTCACAGTGTCAGTAGACTTGGGGATCCCCTAGTTGATCCCATGGGATATGTTATAAACATCCTCCAACATCATGGAATACAAGGGATGTTTTCACTTTTTTTTTTTTTTACAAAGCGGTCACTATAATACCCTAAAAATTCTGAATTGAAATATATATTCAAATTTTACAACTAGATCTGTATAAATGTATGTATCTGCAAATTTGTAACGCATTGTGTTTCCGTCTGTAAGTATAGTGAGTGTATGCAACTGTGTAAATGCATTGCAGGGTTAAAGATAATGTTAGAAGTTATTCGGGTAAAGGGGTGTTAAGGTTGGGAGTTAATGTCACAGTTAGATTACACAGGGTGTTTGGTGTTACGAGGACTAAAGGCTTGAGAGGGGTATAGCTGTGCGTAGTTCAGTATTATTTGTTTTAGGAGTTAAGTCTAGTAAAGGGTTAAATGGTGTGCAGCACAGGAGCCAGCTGATTTCCCTCACCGGAAGTGACGAGGGTAGGGGATTTTCACGGGTAGGGAAATTTGATAGAACACCGGCGTTGAGTGCTTAAGTTTGGGACTGAGGGACTAAGGAAAGAGTTTGTTTAGGTTTTGGGAGGGGTTACATTTAGGCTTAGGTAACAATTGGGTGTTTAGGGTACAGGACTGTGGAGTTTAATGGATTATTTGCAAAGTATTTACCCTCCTATGGTTGAGTAAAACTGCTGTAACTGTTATTTAGTGTGTGAATCATTTAGGTCTTACCCTGCTCCTCCTGCAAGGCATTTCCTGTATGAGAGCCTACTGGTGGACAAATCGGAAGTGATCCCTTCCACTTCCTGTCCAGCCTCACACAAAGACACTGGAGGAGCTGGTAGAGTTCTGTGTAGAACTCTTCCTTTAACTCTGTTATCAAACAAAGGAGGCTGACTGGACTACAGAAGACACTGGTCCCTCACCAGCCCACCTAATGTTCAAAAAGGCACATTATAAATGCTGTAAATATGCCCTACTGGTCAGGCGCCTGTAAGCAGATGCTTTCTCTGCCTAATGGAAAATCTGGCCCAGCGCATGGTAGCTCCATCAATGAGAAAAGTGTTCATAATACCTTGATGCAATAAAAAATGGCAAATGAGAGAGAAAAAAATCTGGCTTTCAGTTTTATAGCTTTCTGTTTTAAAAGGTCATATCAAATTTATTCCCATATTTTTTAAAACATATCTGGCAAAGTAGAACTTTGTAACACTGTATCCTTAATAAATACCTATTTTGTTTCGTACCCAGGCTGGACATGCCATTGTTCATTTTGATGAAGCAACTGATGCAGTTACAGGACTGAGACAGAAAACGAGTTACGGACGACCACTTTGGGAAAATGAGTTTTCCGTGGTGTCAGAAGCCCACCCAAGGTTAGTCTATTAGTCAAGAAAATTAGAAAAACAAAATGAATTCTAGATATTGAGTTGTCCTTTCCTACTGTGGTCAATTACAAATAGAGAGTTGGGCTGTATAGAACCCACCTACAGAGGGACTTATAGAAAATGTTGTTCCCATACAATCAGTATCTTACCAGTGAAAATTGATCTTTCAACCTACCATCATTGTATAAGTTAGTAGAAAAAGAGAGAATGGGTTCCTATTGTTAAAAGGAAAATTATAGGAAGATTGATTTTTCATTCTTTCTTCTTGATTTATGTTATAGATCTACAGTGGGTGTATTTCTTTGTGGACCAAGTGCACTTGGAAAGAATCTACAGCAATGTTGCCACCAGTTTTCTAGCATGGATCCAAGGAAAGTACAATTCTACTTCAATAAGGAGAACTTCTGAGTACTCCTGTCTACAGGCAAGGGCAGGGCAAAAACCTGAAAAATAAACGCCAATAATTTGGATGGAATACTGAGTGAAACAGAGTGAAAATATTATTTATAATGACATTGGAATGTCTTCCAAACTGCATGCTGAAGGACATCAAAGACGTACACTATTGCAAGTTTTACGTTAAAACAACCTGACTCCTGTCACTGCCAGTTTATGAAGGGAAAACAACACTTAACCCCTTAAGGACACGGCTTCAGAAGTAAAATGCCAACATGACGCAAAAGTTCCATCATGTGTCCTTAATGGGACACTCCAGACCCCTAAAGCACTTTAGCTTGCTGAAAATCTTTATATTTGAAGAGATTGTCCTCTTTTTTTTTCCATTTTGGAAATAGTGCAGATTTCAATAGAAATTGACACTTTTATAAACTTCACTGGTTACACCCCCTGGCTTTTCAAGCAGACGACAGATCAACAGGCCCAGAGCACCTGCCTTGCAAAAACTTCTCATCGAGCTGCATTGGGAAGTCTGTGATTAGACAGAAAGAGAAAGTCTGGGCGAGGTTAGAAGAGGGATGCTAAGGCAAATTAAATGCACACAAGTTTTCATTTGTGGTATATCTACTAAACAGTAATTTTTATTTATATTGTATTTGGGAAGTGGAGTGCCCCTTTAAGAGCTTTAAGGCAGTGATTTAAATTAAGTAGAGGACATTTTTTGTTACTTTGTGTTTTGAAATTCCTTCTACATTTGATATTTAATTTGTTCCTCTGCGTTAGAAAATCCGTCATGTTAGACCTTATAAAAAATGTTTCATGAAACAGCGCTGGGGCTGTTAAAACAGAACATAGATGTGCCTGTTATAAGCCACCAATGTTGACAACTAAAACATTTACATTATAAATCTTACATAGTAATATATGTTGAAAAAACATTAAACTCCGTCAAGAATAACCTTTTACACACCTCCGTTTGTTCTGTCTATCCAACAGCAGAAATTGTCCCCAGAACTTTCATTCTACTATTGCCTTCCAAGTTGGACAAATTTGTACTTGGTAATACAGAAGTGTAATTTGCTCATCATATCAGCTGAAGAGGGGGTGCGCTAAGAGTGCCAAGGAGAGCCTTGCTTAAAAACAAATTGACATAAACTTGGGCACAGCATACATAGGACCATAACTACTGTAAGGTCTGTGCAGGCTACGTTACTTAGAATGTCCCTTTAGAAATAAAACTGCAATAGCTGAGGTAATTGGACAGACAGGCAGAAAAAAATTCAACTGAAGGCACAACTATGAAATAATAATCTCAGCTGCAAATATTTAATGGGTCTAACAACTCTACAATATACATATATATCAGTGTCTGAAACTGGGAATTTTACTTCTCATTAAAGAGTGGGGAAAAGAAAGCCACGAGGGGTGATAATAGTGTCACGTTATTGCCACATGTAATCGGTAATCATGCTGTGCTCCTGCCTAGCTGTAACACTTTACCAAAAAAAATATCTCTTTGCAGCTCCTTCATGTGACCCTCTTTAGCTTGAAGTGAGGTTGCCTGGATTTTAAATCATATTTATTTACACTTGTTCTCCAGTAGCACAGACAAGGTGCAGACCTACCGCTTTATCATAGTTTATTGGATTATAAGCAAGGCAGTAGATCTGCTTTGATCCTTGGTGAGGACAATACATCCCCAGTTACACATCCTCTAGAATGTAAGTTCACTGACCAGGGCACTTAACACCCTCTGTTCCTTTGTGCCCAACTTGTTTTGTTACAAATACTTGTATGCTAGGTCTCCCATTGTACAGCGATGCAGAATTTGTTGGTGCTTTATAAATAATAGTAACAATAATAATAATAATAATATGGTATTCTGGTATTATGGAACTAAGGGGAACGATGAGCTTTCTCTTGCACCATTGCTACACTATAAACTGTTGCTTTTACAGTTCCCCTGCAAAGAATATTTTATTAAATGATGAAAAAATCAGCTGCATGCCAAATGCTTTTATTTCATGATTGTTATCTTTATAGAAGAGCTAGTAAATATTTTTTTGTGTTGTACATATATTGTGTGAGCTGTGTAAATATTTTTGTACTGTATGAAAAAAACTATAAAATATATGCCACTTTACAGACAATCAAGTGTTTCTTTGTTGTAAAATATAATGTTTAACAATGTGCAGATAGGATCGGAACCAGCAATAGGAATGTACAATGCAGATGTTAGCAGAAAGGGAAGGGATCGATGTGTGTAATACGAGGGAGATTTTGGCAGAAATATCAGGACTCAGGAGCACTGAATGCAAATAGTGAATAGAAGCTTGTTTGGGTGTCAGCACCTCCTGGTTACTGCTAATAGTAACTAGAATAGGAATATTAACTGGAAAGCTGTGACTAATAAAGAACATTGGGTGATTCACCATTGTGCACGCATACAGATCTCTGACCTAAATTAAACTATTATTTGGATGATCTTTAATTTTAAGACAAGCCTTAAAAGAAGGGCATGTCTTTGATTTGTATCAGGTAATAAGATGGTCTTTAAAACAATTCAGGGTTTTAAATACTAAACAAGGAATCGGGTTAATTTTCAAATCAAGCAGCTACTTTGGAAACATTCTAGAACTCAGTTTAGGGTTATTCAATAAAGTGAGAATTCTTGTGATTTCTCAGTGAATTTCAAATTAAAAGTGAAAGTAGCCAAGCTGGTTGCAAATCTGACTTAGAGAATTTGACCATGTTTGCCTTGTACTTCAAATTCATTTTCCTGACAATTCTAACTTTAGTGAATAACTGAATTGTATTGCCAGTTTTGCTATTTGGCCTAAATTTTGTGATCACTGTTATGCGTTTACTACAATTCATTGTTTAGTGATTAAACGTCTTAGAATTATCCTATTTATTTATATATATATATATATTCTATATTATTATCTTTTATTCCCTAAAAGTACAATTGTAGTGAATTTGATATTTGAATTGCAAAATGTATAATAAAATATCCAAGCTATAGCTTTAGTGTGAGACTTTCTAAATATTTTTATTTTAAATATTTATGTGAACATTTTTTAATTTGTTTTTTAGTTCAATACACTTGAGTGTTTAGTGAACCAACCCTATAGATTTAAGTCTAACTTATAGCAATAAATTGTGAGAATCTGCTGTGGACTTTGACAGATTTTGCAAAACGTACCAATTTAATAATGTCACAACAGGATGTTCCTGTTATTAAAAAGATGAATATAAGAAAAACACGTCTTCAATTAAAAGATTATAATTCCAGATAAAGAAGGACTGAGAATTGTTATAGATATTTTGCCATTGCTAAATTTTCACAATGCTATGATGCTATGCTAAATATTTAAATTACTAATCATTTTCACTCTTTACTGCATAATCTCACCATTGGAATTATTAAAAACATTTTTAATATTTTCAGGGTTATTTACCAAAGTGAAAATTCAAGGTAAATTAAAAGTGAATTTCAAAATTAAGGTCACAGTAGCTGAACTGGAAAAATTTGCAGTCAGCTATGCTTTAAGTTCAGCTACTTTGGCCTTAAATTTTAAATGTATTCTTAATTCACCTTACATAGTTACAAAGCTGAAAAGAGACATGTGTCTATCAAGTTCAGCCTATTTCACATCAGGTTTTGCTGTTGATCCAAAAGAAGGCAAAAATAAACAGTTTGAAGTAAACCCAGTTTACAGCAAACTAGGAAAAATTCCTTCTTGATCCCAGAATGGTAGTCAGATCTCTCTTTGGACCAAGAAGATATTACCCCATACATTAACAATTATATCCGCGAATATTATGTTTTTGCAAGTATTCATCCAATTGCTGTTTAAACAACTGTACAGACTCTGATAAAACCACCTCTGTGCTCACTGTAAAAATAATTTTTTTTTTTTTAAATAACTTTTCCTTTGCCTTAGACTAAATCTCTTTTTTTGCACTCTAAATGTGTGACCTGCTGTCCTATGTATAGTCCTGTCTATGAATAGATTTCCAGACAATGGTTTGAAAAGGACTCAAATATATTTGCATAATGCTATCATATCCACTGAGGTGCCATTTTTCTACACTAAAGAGATTTAAATGTGTTAACTTTTCTTCATATCTAAAATGTTCACTTTTTCTAGTACCATAGCATCCTTATTTAGAACAAGTGCCCAAAGTTGTATATTGTAGGTATGGTCTTCCCAGTGATTCATAAAGAGGCAATATGATGTTCTCATGCTGAGAGTTAATGTCCCTATTTATATAGGGCAATATCTTAATAGCCTTAACAACTGACAATGCGCATTGTTGCTTAGGTTATTGTCTATAACAGTTCCCAAATCATTGTTGCATGTTGTTATCCTTAATTCACTACCATTTAGGGTGTAAGTTGCTTGTGCACTCTATACATTAACCCCTTAAGGACCAAACTTCTGGAATAAAAGGGAATCAAAGGGAATCATGACATGTCACACATGTCATGTGTCCTTAAGGGGTTAAAGTGCATAACTTTGCATTTTTCTACAATAAATTTGATCGAAATGCGCTAAAATATAAATACAATATTTCCCACAAAAGCTGCACCTTACACTGTGTAAAAGCTAAAAAAAAAACACTGTAAGAACAACAACAAAAAAAGGCTGTGCCTTTAAAGCCAAAATAAAATGAAATGTGCCATACTGATTACGTGCTGTGCTGAAAAAGTGCACTTGGCAAATCAAACATAAAATATGCTCATTCAATAATACCAACAAAGTGCTTGTGTTTGTGCAAATAGTGCATGTAGTGCTAAGGGAAAACACACTTTACTTACATAGAGTTCCTTTTGGTTAAAGGCCCAAAAACTTAAGTAAGTTTTACATGTATAAAAATAGAATCATAATTATTTCTGATGACTTAAAGGTAGGCAGACAATGTAATAGAGCAGCCGGAAATGCTAGCACAATGCTTGGTTATATAAGCAGAGGTATTAGCAGTAGAAAGAGGGTAGTGCTCATGCCGTTGCACAGACTTGCTTAGAGTATTGTACACAGTACTGGAGACCGTATCTTCAGAAGGATATTGATACCTTGGAGAGGGTTCAGAGAAGGGCTACTAAACTGGTTCATGGATTGCGGGATAAAACTTACCAGGAAAGGTTAAAGGATCTTAACAAGTATAGCTTGGAGGAAAGACGAGACAGGGGGGATATGATAGAAACATTTAAATACATAAAGGGAATCAACACAGTGAAGGAGTTTAAGCATGCGTGGGATAGGCATAAGGCTATCCTAGATATAAGATGAGGCCAGGGATTAATGAAAGTATTTAGAAAATTGGGCAGACTAGATGGGCCGAATGGTTCTTATCTGCCGTCACATTATGTGTTTCTATGTAATAGTACTGATAAAACAAATGGGGATAATTTATAGATAGGGGGAGAGAACTCACAATCAGAGAGCAGTGGAGCCTGTTTTAACTCTATTAACTCCAATGAATATAGATGAAAATAGAAGCTGCAGATAAACCTTTATTCACAGTTAAAAATTATAGTTAAAAAGGGTACCGCCTCACTTTGTTGGTTCTCTCTATAGCGACAGCCCTTAGATGATACCTGTCATCTAAGGGGTGTCGCACCAGAGAGAACCAACAGTCACGTATTGCATTGCATCCACAATTGTGTAGAGTGTAAGGGTATAAGGTGGATACGTCCCGGAAGCAGTGAAGTGGTACCCGGTTTGAGCGATCTTCTGAAGCCAGCAGTTGATTGCAGTACTTCATCCAGCTTCAAACACAGGAGAGGGTTATCCAAGGCTTGAATATATTTTAGGTTCGATTTGCAAAGCGCACTTTGTATAATTATTCAGCACTGAACTTAATCAGTGTGGCTCAATAATTTTATTTTGGCTTTAAAGCACAGCACACCTTTTTTTTGTTTTCTTTTTTATTAAATTCTATGTGCCATTTGAGTTCCCAGTGCCCTAATCTATGTAAATCGCCCTCTGCAGCAAAGTAATATCTTGCTCACATTTTATTACTTTACAGAGTTTTGTGTCATTTGCAAACACTGAAACATGACTTTCAATGCTTCTTTCAAGATCATTTATAAACATGTTAAATAGAAGTCCCAGAACAGAGCCCTGAGATACACCACTTACCACTTCTGTCCAGCTTGAAAATGTACCTTTAATGACAACTCTCTGTACTCTATCTTTAAGCCAATGTTCTACCAAATAACAAAAATTTTCATCTAGACCAATTTCTTTTAGTTTGAACACTAATCCATCATATCAAATGCCTTGGCAAAATCCAAGTAGATCACATCCACTGCAACACGCCGATCTATACTTCTACTGACTTCTTCATTGAATGCAATTAGGTTAGTTTTATAGGTTCTGTGTTTCATAAAACCATGCTGATTATTGCTAATAACAATGTTCTTCCCAAAGAATTCCTGGATATCATCCGTTAAATTCTCACTTTGATGAATAACCCTATATGTATAAATAGGTGTTCTATTATAAAATATCAGCTTGATAAACGTGATTTATTCAAAAGAATGCAATCTGCAAAGTAAAACAAGTGCAACCGTTTTGTAAATGGTTAGAACGTGTTGTATCCTGTTAGAATTTTATTGTAGCTTTGTTTATAGCTTGTCTTGTCAACTTGCCCATTTTCCCACCAGAAGAAGATGGAACATGGAAAAGGGATATGATCAATATAAACACTGCACACAATTCTGTCAGGGCTGTGATAAACCAGGTATAGCAGTAAATTAAAGAGTTTTCCAGGTCGTCTAGGAATACAGTAATGTCAGCAGATCCAGATATCCTTCAACGCAAGTTTTTATTGCTTAAAAATATTAGAATTTTTAACCAGGCTGATTTACTAAAGTGAAGATCTCTGTGAATCCAAAGTGAATTCATGGAAAATTTAATTTTTAAGACCACAATAGTCAATCTCAGGGCTGCCACCAGAAATTATGGGGCCCCTGACACAGCACAAGGTCTGGGTTCCCCCCCCCCGCCACCCCTCCCACCTTCCGCCGTGCCCGCCCATGAGTCCGCCCACAAGACTCCTACCTAGTCCGCTGCAAATGATGCAGGACTGAATGTGGTGTGTATAGTGGAAGTGAATTAGAATGTGTGTAATGGATGTAGTGTTTGTGTGTATTAGATACTGTTTGTGCAGTGAATGCAGAGTGTGTGTTTGTGTAGCGGATGCAGTGTGTATAGTGAACACAGTGTAGTGGATGTAGTGTGTGTTTGTGTAGTGGATGTAGTGTTTGTGTGTACTAGATGCAATGTGTTTAGTGGATGCAGTGTCTGTAGTGGATGTAGTGTGTGTATTAGATGCAGTGTCTCTGTATAGTGAATGCAGAGTGTTTGAATGTGTGGTGGATGTAGTGTGTGTACTGTGAATACAGGGTGTTTGTGTAGTGGATGCTGTGTGTATAGTTAATGCAGAGTGTGTGTCAGTATAGTGGATGCAGAGTGTGTGTTAGTGTAATGATTGCAGAGTGTGTGTCAGTGTAGTGGATGCAGTGTGTATGTTAGTGTAATGAATGCAGAGTGTGTGTAAGTATAGTGTATGCAGAGTGTGTGTTAGTGTAATGAATGCAGAGTGTGTGTTAGTGTAGTGTATGCAGAGTGTGTGTTAGTGTAGTGTATGCAGAGTGTGTGTTAGTGTAATGATTGCAGTGTGTGTGTTAGTGTAATGATTGCAGTGTGTGTTAGTGTAATGATTGCAGTGTGTGTTAGTTTAATGATTGCAGTGTGTGTGTTAGTGTAATGTATGCAGAGTGTGTGTTAGTGTAATGTATGCAGAGTGTGTGTTAGTGTAATGATTGCAGTGTGTGTGTTAGTGTAATGATTGCAGTGTGTGTGTTAGTGTAGTGTATGCAGTATGTTAGTGTAATGATTGCAGTGTGTGTTAGTGTAATGATTGCAGTGTGTGTGTTAGTGTAGTGTATGCACAGTGTCTGTTAGTGTAATGAATGCAGTGTGTGTGTTAGTGTAGTGAATGCAGTGTGTGTGTGTGTTAGTGTAATGATTGCAGTGTGTGTCAGTGTAGTGAATGCAGTGTGTGTTAGTGTAATGATTTCAGTGTGTGTTAGTGTAGTGTATGCAGAGTGTGTGTTAGTGTAATGATTGCAGTGTGTGTGTTAGTGTAATGATTGCAGTGTGTGTGTGTTAGTGTAGTGTATGCAGAGTGTGTGTTAGTGTATTGATTGCAGTGTGTGTGTTAGTGTAATGATTGCAGTGTGTGTGTTAGTGTAGTGTATGCAGTGTGTTAGTGTAATGATTGCAGTGTGTGTGTTTAGTGTAGTGTATGCAGAGTGTGTATTAGTGTAATAAATGCAGTGTGTGTGTTAGTGTAGTGAATGCAGTGTGTATGTTAGTGTAATGATTGCAGTGTGTGTTAGTGTAGTGTATGCACAGTGTGTGTTAGTGTAATGAATGCAGTGTGTGTGTTAGTGTAGTGAATGCAGTGTGTGTGTGTTAGTGTAATGATTGCAGTGTTAGTGTAATGATTGCAGTGTGTGTCAGTGTAGTGAATGCAGTGTGTGTTATTATGTGTTAGTGTAGTGTATACAGAGTGTGTGTTAGTGTAATGAATGCAATGTGTGTGTAAGTGTAGTGAATGCAGTGTGTGTGTTAGTGTAATGATTGCAGTGTTTGTGTTAGTGTAGTGAATGCAGTGTGTGTGTGTGTGTGTTAATGTAGTGAATGCAGTGTGTGTGTGTGTGTGTTAGTGTAGTGAATGCATGCAGTGTAAATGGAGCATTCCAAAAATGTTATTCCCCCCTCCCTGTTTCTTACCTGGTCCAGGGAGGGGGGAGATACCATGATCCCTGATGGTCCGGTGGCATTGTGGGGGCCCCCAGCTCCCTGTACTTGCAGAGGGGGCCCAGCGGACTACATCTGTACTTAGAAGCTCTTCCCTCTCTGTAACTCCCGCAAGCACGATGTGCGTGCCGCGCAGAGCGTTGCCATGGTAACCCATGGCAACGCTCTGACGGCCGCAGGTCTCACGGGAGTTACAGAGAGGGAAGAGCTTGTAAGTACACTTGCAGTCCGCTGGGCCCCCTCTGCAAGTACAGGGAGCCGGGGGCCCGCGGCTGCACCTGCACTGAACATATATATTGCGATTATCGCTATATATATATGTGCAGAGAGTAATTGTGGGGCCCGGGACTGCCAAAGCAGTCCGAGCCCCCCAGGACCGCCGGGCTCGTGACAACCGTCATGGTTGTCACGCCCTGATGGCGGCCCTGGTCAATCTAAAAACAGCACTGATTTGGAGAATGTTTCTACTTGCTATTTTGGCCTAGATTGTAAAATTCACCCTCAGGAAATCATTGAGAAAAATTCTCCCATTGAGCAATTCGTTCAGTTTGGCTAATTTGACCTTAAATTCACTGTAAATTGAATTTAAATGTATAAATCCCAACATTTCAATTAGACAGACTTTAATTTTAGGGGTGTGAGTGGGAATGCAGGCAGGGGAGGGGCTATCTTGAGAAATTTTAGGTGACTTGTTAATAACAAGTGTTGCAACTAAAATGTAATTTAGAACATTGTATCTTATTTACATAGACTGATTTCTCAACACGTTTAATATAATGTAAATACACTTTACTGGGTTTATTGCAGTAGTGTTCTATTAAACAACTCAAACACACCAACAATATGGTGCTTTTAAGAAAAAAGGATCTGATTCTCATAAAACATAACCAGAAACAGAAAGGAATGTTACATATATATTGTTAATATTGAATGTCTAAAACAGGAATATACTTATTAACCAACCTATTAGAAATACAATTTGGGATCATTACAAATAAGGTGACAAACAACTGGGTATATACAGGGATAAACGAAAATGTTTAAATAAATTAAAGAAGAGGGGGAAAATGGTTTAATGGTAATTCAATGCAGAAATAAAAGTTATATATTCTAAATATATTCTATATATCGTATATATATATATATATAGATATAGATATATATATATATGTGTGTGTGTGTGTGTGTGTGTGTGTGTAAAATACACAAATATATATAAAAAATACGAAATATATATAAAAGTTATTCTAAAAAATTGTATAAATCAAAAGTTGTGTTGAGTCTATTCTGGTAATATACTTATTTCATTTCTGTTTAACCTAACTTTTTGACAAAGTCACCACCTCTCCAGTGATTCATGAGGGCAGCTATTGCTATAAATTTTAGTTTGCTAAGATCATTATTGTGGATATCAAAATGGGAGGAGACCAAATGGTTCTTACCATACCATTTTTGAATGTTGCTGCAGTGTTCTCCTATTCCTTTTTGTATAAATGCATGTGTTGTCCCTGCAATAAACAGTTCACTTGATTTACTCAATACAACTTGTCTCATTCACTATATTGTTGGAATTATCCAAATAACGAAAAGTGCTATGATCACTGTCTCCTGTAGCTATAATTACTGTATGCTGTAGCTGAATCTAGGATCAACAGAGCATATCTGAATTGGCGACCGAGGGACACTAATGCCTCGTTTCCACTGAGCGGATCAGTTCAGGTCGGTACAGTTTGGAAGGTTTAGAATGGTCCAGCCCATTCTGGTGAGCGTTTCCACTGCAGGACAGACCTTCAGGGGCCATGCGGGGTTTAGAAAAAATGCTCTTTATGTTCACCAATCAATGGATTGTATAGTAGCTCCGCCCTAACCGAACTGTTCCATTTCCTATGGCCCTACATCTGAAGCAGGACCCCGAATGGATTGGTACGATTCGCTTATATGGACCACTTTCATAATGAAAACACCAAAAATAGTGAACCGTACCGAACCGAACCGATCCGCTCAATGGAAACGAGGCATAAGAGACCATGCTACCCATGACAGTATCTTACTGCAAGAACTATGGCAGACATTCTTGAATGGGCTCGTAAAATTACTCAAATTCCACCATGTGAAATTGTTTAGTGGTCTATTTCTAAATAAGATGTGCTTTAATGGGGTAATTTGAATTTAGAGCTGGATATGCCATATCAAAAGAGGCATAGAAACCTGTATATCAATTCATAAATTGACGGTATGTCTAAATAAACCCAACAACAAGACTCAAATGGTATTTACTCAAGGGGTACTAAGGCTTCTATGTACTATTTTTTCAAATTATCTAATATTTTTAGATAATATTTTTAAATGATTTAAAGGAACACTATAGTCACCTAAATTACTTTAGCTAAATGAAGCAGTTTTAGTGTATAGATCATTCCCCTGCAATTTCACTGCTCAATTCACTGTCATTTAGGAGTTAAATCACTTTGTTTCTATTTATGCAGCCCTAGCCACACCTCCCCTGGCTATGATTGACAGAGCCTGCATGAAAATAAAACTGGTTTCACTTTCAAACAGATTTAATTTACCTTAAATAATAGTATCTCAATCTCTAAATTGAACTTTAATAACATACAGGAGGCTCTTGCAGGGTCTAGCAAGTTATTAACATAGCAGGGGATAAGAAAATCTTATTTAAACAGAACTTGCAATAAAGAAAGCCTAAATAGGGCTCTCTTTACAGGAAGTGTTTATGGAAGGCTGTGCAAGTCACATGCAGGGAGGTGTGACTAGGGTTCATAAACAAAGGGATTTAACTCCTAAATGGCAGAGGATTGAGCAGTGAGGCTTCTATACACCAAAACTGCTTAATTAAGCTAAAGTTGTTCAGGTGACTATAGTGTCCCTTTAATGTTTTTAAAAATGTTTAATATATATATATATATATATATATATATATATATATATATACATATATATATATATTAACATATAAAAAATGTTTTTTATAATTTAATGTTTGGAAGAAAATGATTTTAAAAGTTCATCCAAAATATTAAATCATTTGAAAAGCTTATCTACAAATATTAAAGTAAGGCCTCAGTAAGTTTAGTTTAGTTTAGGAATAGCCTAATCACTGGCATTTACAATGATATGCTTAAAAAGATGTGGTGCCCATATTTATCAAGGGAGTTACAGGGTTGTGGGCATAATCTATGGAAATACTACTTATATACTATTATGTACTGAAATTCTGAGAAATGTGTAAAATGTTTTATCAGCTAACTTTATAACCTGTATCAGTGGGCAGATAATGCTTTGATATAGATTGTAAGCTCGTTTGAGCAGGGCCCTCTTCAACCTATTGTTCCTATAAGTTTTTGTAATTGTCTCATTTATTGTTTAATCTCCCCCTTTTATAATATTTTAAAGCGCTACGGAATATGCTGGCGCTATATAAATACCAGTAATAATAATAATAATAATCATATAACATTTGCAAACTTGCCCCACTTAAAGGGGCAATTCTTACTACCATTGGCACTGCCACTCACAGATTTACAGTTTTGTTATATAAAAAAGAACACTCTGCCTATTTTAAACTGCATTTTTGTTTATAAAAGTATATTATTATATATTAAAGGTCACAAATTACAGGTTAAAAGTAGTTTTCTGTGTCTGAATGACCTATTGGTATCTCTCTGGCTATTGTCATGTCATCAGACGCCACCTGCTGGAGCTGCAGATCTGTCATAGCGGTACGTGACACACTGCACCATCTTGTGGCTAAACATGATTATGTGACTAATAGGAGAAAAATGAATGACATTCATTTCATGAGAAATGCATTGGCCTCACTTGTGTGAGGCCTATTAAAAATACACTTCACATGCCTCATTGCCCTTTTGTAGTTATATCTCACTCACACTCAGAGTTTACTTTGTAATTTTAGTGATAATCATTGTAACTAGGCTTATTTAACATTCATTTTCATTTCTGTTCCTGGCCCAGCTTGGCTGTTTATGTGCAGCCCTTTAGTTTGTTTCTCATCTTTCCTGCGTTATGGACCTTGTGGAGGTCTCTGTTTTTTCTCTCACCTTGGATCCAGGTATCTGTGCATATTTTGCAGGGATCTCCGAAGGTGACATACCCATTTGTGTTGTGGCTGCCTATATAGCAATGAAAATTAGAGTATTTTTATAGCTCCTGATATCTAACATATTCTGTTAATGTATATCTTTTCAGCTTTTTTCTTTTGGAGCACTACCTCTCTTTTTCTTTTATGTGTTTTCTAGTGTTCATGGGTATATTTCTGGTATATTTGCTGCCTATTTACACTTTTTGTAAGTCTAGTGCTGGGGTTCCTTTTGTTTCTCTCTTAGCTATGCCTGTTTACACCTCTAGGGATCTTATTTTCTTTGCAGTGGTTTTTTTATGGGTTTGTTAAGTATGTTAGCTTTATACTTGAGTTGGATAGTCAGCTAAAAATCTCAGCCAATCAATGCCACCTAAACTGGCATAGCTAGGGTAAAAAAACATGGAGTTTAAGCTTTTGCCAGCCCCCACTCTAGTTTTGAACATTTTGCCATTCATTCCTATGGGACCAATTTCGCCACAAGAACGACGATATTCCGTGAACCATTAGGCGAAACGTTCCACAAAGTAATAGCACACCAATCGGGAACATTCCGCACATTTCGGTAGTCTACAACTGGAGTGGGCGGAGTAACTGTTATTATTTATTTATTTATATAGCACATTTAATTGCAACGTTGATGCCCAAAGTGCTTCACAGTTACATTAAAACATACATTTATAAAAACATTAGCAGGTGTGTCTATGACATCACTTGCTGCTCCAGCCTGGCACAGGTCAGAGTATTTTGGCGGTTGCCATTTTCAAATGGTCGTATTTTAAAAACTATAAATCCTACAGCGAAGAGCTTTATATTGTGAGAATCACAAGACCCAGACCTTCATACATAGTATGTCTCTGAAATATTAAAAATGAAGGCACAGTCGCAGTTTAGAAATTGCCCTTCAAGTTTTAGCTGGCTAGAGTGGATTTTCAATGAATGTCAATGGAAAGCGTGAGTTGCAAACAAATGGTCATATTGTGAAAACGATCAGGACTATGGCTTAACTATGGACATTTTTAGTGGCAGCAGGGGTAGCTGAACGTTTTGATATAAGATTTGTGTAGGTGGGCTTGAAAATGAGGGAGTGGTGGCAGTTTAGAAATCATGTCCTGATTTTTCAGCTTTTGCCAGCTCCACTCTAGTTTTGAACATTTTGCCATTCATTCCTATGGGACCAATTTCGCCACAAGAACAATGATATTCCGTGAACCATTCGGCGAAACGTTCCACAAATTGATAGCACACCAATCGGGAACAATCCGCACGTTTCGGTATATTACGGTCTATGTAGTGTAAAAACTGTGGGAGGAGTTAGGGTGGTAAATTTGGCTATAATAAGAATAATAAGAACTAGAAAAGCTAAAATTTCTGGGGAAATTGTGTGAAGTGTTCTTGCCTCCACCAGTAGTCTACAACTGGAGTGGGCGGAGTAACTGTTATCATTTATATAGCACATTTAATTGCAACATTGATGCACAGTTACATTAAACCATACATTTATAAAAACATTAGCAGGTGTACAAAAGGCCCTGTCTATGACATCACTTGCTGCTCCAGCCTGGTACAGGTCAGAGTATTTTGGCGGTTGCCATCTTCAAACGGTCGTATTCGGCTATTATTATAGCCAAAAAATGGATTTGACAGTTTGATTTATTACTTATTATCAATTTTCTTTATTTATCGGCTCAATAAAGGTATCTACCATGTTTATGTAACTTTTAGTTTGAGTTGGTATTTATGAATGCGAGTGGGCTCCATCCACTATCTGTGAATGGTTTCCCCACCCCACTCTTTCGTTTGTTCTATACATTCACAGATAGTCATAAACATACACACAATCACATACATGCACATAATCACAGATATACACATGTAGATATACACACAATCACAGACCCACACACATACACGCACAGACCTATACACATGATCAGATACATACACACAGACAGGGCTGCCATCAGAAACTTTAGGGCCCCTACTACAGCTCAAGGTCTGGGCCCACTGCCAAGCCACCCTCAGGGCCGCCTCCAAGTCCACCCACAAGGATGCAGTGTGTGTAAAGTAAACGCATTGTGTGTGTAAAGCAGAGACGGTGTGTGTTATTGCATGTGTAGTGGTTGCAGTGCATGCGTGTAGTGAATGCAGACTGTGCATATTGTGTATATAAATAAATATATATATATAATCCAAGAAGAGTGCACTTACAGGGCTCTGTTAGATGCATTTTCAATCTCTTATTGTGCAATTTTGATACACCTAATTCGTGTCAACATTTCAGTCCTCTGTGGGACTTTTATATAACAACCTCAATTATTTTATCTTAATCAGAAAACCTATTTCATTGTTTAATGCTTAAGTAGAACTTTTGTAACAAAATTATGATTTCAGATGTAAAATATCTTACATGTTTAAGGGTTCTAACCACTTATTATCTATAATGTATTCAGTAAACTTTCCCCCATTATAAAAAAAAAAAAAAAAAAAAAGATCTCGATGATATGTAGCAGCGAAGGCTAACCTATGACACGCGTGCGCACCGGCCCGGGGGGCACCAGTTTTGAGTGAGCCGGTAGCAGGGAAGTAGTGTGGCTGGGCGTCACGGATCGCGGTACAGTAACTTCAGTTTCTTGTACCCAGCCGGACTAAAAGGAAGTGCTCAGTGAGAGAGCACTTCCTTTCATTCTGGCCGGGTACAGGAAACAGAAGCACCTGTACCGCGGTCCACGCCACCCGGCTATGCTACACAGGGAGGTATGAGGCACAACAGGGAGGGGAGTTAGCACCAAGGGGAGGGAGAGAGAGGAACACTAAAATGGAGGGAGAGACCACTAAAGGGGGGGGAGAGAGAGAAGAGACCACTGAGGAGTGGGGGGAGAGGAGAAGTGGGGGGGAGAGACCATTATGGGATGGGATGGGAGAGCACTGAGGACAGGAGGGGAAGGGAGAGCACTAAGAGTGTCTGTGTATCTGTGAGTATGTGTGTGTCCGTGCGTGTTTGTATCTGTGAGTGTGTGTATTTGTGAGTATCAGTGTGTATAATTGCAGTGTTTAATTGCCGTGTTGGCACTTTGAGGGGAAAAAGTTGGTTTATATTGCGGTTTGGGCACTCTGGCTCAAAAATGTTCGCCATCACTGATATATAGTATTTATTGATTGTATAAGAATATGTTCTATAAAAGTGAACATAGTTCCATAATTCATATATTTGTTCCATTTTATCTCAGTTCCCTTTGTAAACAAAATATTAACAATCTTCCTTTTTTTATACATTTATTTGGTGGAATAGGGTCCCACATTGCCTATATTATTATTGCAGAGTCCTACAGAATATGAGGATTGTCTCTTCCAAATGATTTTTTTTATTATAGAGCATCCAAAAATGCCCAAATTATGCTTTGGGCCAAGGTTGGCTTGGGAAAATTTATTAGCCCAGGAATCT
Organism: Pelobates cultripes; assembly: GCA_933207985.1. Lineage (NCBI taxonomy): Eukaryota > Metazoa > Chordata > Amphibia > Anura > Pelobatidae > Pelobates > Pelobates cultripes. The sequence continues at coordinate 88,408,026 of OW240920.1, forward strand.
AAAGGATGAACGACTGAAAATAAGGGGCATAACAGAGAGGAGGCACTTTGTGTCAGCGCCAGTGTAGTGCATGGTTCCCCTCGGGTGGATACATTAGTTCGGTGCTCCTCGAGGACAGCACATGTGCAGAGTCCTGCTGAAGAGCTCTTGTGTTTGCTGGTGACCCGTCTCTGGTGTTTCCATAAATGGAATACCAGTGTCACAGGACCGGCCTTAGGCCTTCATGCGCCCTGTGCGAAAAAATCTTAACAGCACCCCCCTCCCCCGCATGTGTATAGGGGATTTATTAAATGAAAATTTTAAAAGTAACACACATTTATCCCCTTCTTCCCTGTCATTACCTTGCATTGAAGGGGGCATGCTGATCTCTGGTGATCCAGTTTGATTGGAATCTGGTTGGTGCCTTCACTGGGTGCACACCATCAGTAACTGTCTCATGAGCTCAGGCACTTATAGTATAAGAGCTTTCCTGTGTTAATCCGCGGCAACGTTTTGATTGGCGGAACTCGGAAGACAGCTACATTTATCATGTGTGTGTCAGATGTGATTGTGTGATGTGTTGGCTGTGTGCCAAATTTGTATTGGGTGTATTGACTGTGTCTGATATGTGTGTGTATTGACCGTGTGTGATTTTTGTGCACTATAGCAGTAGATAGGGGGAGCAGGGTCACTGGGGTAAATGGGGAGCAGGGGCGCTATAGCAGTATATGGGGGAGCAAGTAAGTGTACTGGGGTAGATGGGGGAGCAATGCACTATAGCAGTAGATAAGGGGAGCAGTGGCACTAGGGTAGACGGGGAACAATGGCAATATAAGGGGAGCATGGGCATTACAGGGATAGATGAGGAGCATGGGCACTATAGGGGTAGATGGGGAGCAGGGGCACTATAGGGGCAGATAGGGGAGCAGGGGCACTATAGGAGTAGATGGGGAGCAGGGGCTCTATAGGGGTAGGTGGTGGGCACTATAGGGGTAGTTGGGGGCAGGGCCGGACTGGCCCACTCTGAGGGGGTACTCACCTTGCGGCCGGCGCAAAGAGATCAAAGAGACAGAGGGGTAATAGAGAGACACAGGGGATGGGGGGACAAATAAACAGAGGGGTAATAGAGACAGGGGAAGGGAACAAAGAGAGAGGAGTAAGAGCGAGACACAGAGAGGAGAGGGGGAAGAGAGACACAGGGAGGAGAGGGGAGAAAGAGACACACAGAAGGTTTGTTGGGTGACAAAGAGACATACAGAAGGGAAGCATAGGCGTGCGCACGGGGTGTGCCGGGTGTGCCTGGGCACACCCTAATCCCCGCGGCACGCCTATATATATTGAGACCGGCAGGGGAGATCTCAGGATCTCCCCTGTCGGCTCATGCAGAGCCAGCGCTATCCGAGCGCCGGCTCTGCTCTCAGCCTCCCTCCCCACCGACCCACAGGCAGAGAGGGAGGCTCTACTGGCAAGAGCTCCGCCGGGTTCCTCTCGCGAGATATGAGTGTTGCCACGGAAACGCTCAAATCTCGCGAGAGTGAACTCTAGCCCCACAGGGGCTAGAGTTCACTCTCCACTGGACCACCAGGGAAAGCAGCAGGAACAAGGATTCCCCCCTCCCAGGCATAAGGTAAGAAGGGAGGGGGGATATCAAGTAATGTACCCCCACCTCCACCCCCACAATCACCCACACACATACAGCACACATACAATACACACAGACATACACAGCACCAACAGACATACACAGCACCTACACACATACAGCACACACACAGACATACAACACCCACAGACATACACAGCACCAACACACATACAGCACCCACAGACATACACAGCACCAACACACATACAGCACCCACAGACATACACAGCACCCACAGACATACACAGCACCAACACACATACAGCACCAACACACATACACAGCACCAACACACATACAGTACCCACAGACATACACAGCACCAACACACATACAGCACCCACAGACATACACAGCACCAACACACATACAGCACCCACACACATACACAGCACCAACACACATACAGCACCCACACACATACACAGCACCAACACACATACAGCACCCACAGACATACACAGCACCTCCACACATACAGCACCCACAGACATACAGCACCCACAGACATACACAGCACCAACACACATACAGCACCCACAGACATAAACAGCACCAACACACATACAGCACCCACAGACATACACAGCACCAACACACATACAGCACCAACATACATACACACCAACACACATACACAGCACCCACACACATACAGCACCCACAGACATACACAGCACCCACACACATACAGCACCCACAGACATACACAGCACCCACACACATACAGCACCCACAGACATACACAGCACCTACACACATACAGCACCCAAACACATACATAGCACCAACACACATACAGCACTGCACACACATAGCAGCACGCCTACAGACATACACAGCACCTACACACATACAGCACCCCACACATACACAGCACCTACACACATACAGCACCCACACACATACAGCATCCACAGATATACACAGCACCCACACACATACAGCACCCATAGACATACAGCACACACACACATACAGCACCCACACACATACACAGCACCAACACACATACAGCACCCACACACACATACAGCACCCTCACACACAGCACACAAACAGCACCCTCACACACACACACAGCACACTAATAGTACCCTCACAAACACAAACAGGACCCTAACAAGCACACACACAGCACACTACCAGTACCCTCACACACAAACAGCACCCTCACAAGCGCACACACACAAACACCCTCACCCACATAGCACACTACCAGCACCGTCACACACACATCACACTAACAGCACCCTCACACAGCACACACAGCAGTGTGTGTATGTGTGTGTATATATATATATATATATATTTTTATATATATATATATATACACATATATATATACATACATATATATATATATATGCGGCGTGTGCTTGTGCTTTAGGGTGCGCACGCCTATGAAGGGAAGTGGAACAAAGTGACACACAAGATATGTGGGAGGCAACGCTGGGCTGGGGGAAAAAGAGACAGAGAGTGGCTGGGAGAAGAGAAAGAGGCACACAGAGTCTGGAGTTAGAAAGAGACACACAGATTTGATTTGGAAGGGGAGAAAGAGACAAAGGGGCTGGGGCTAAGACTTAAACAAAGGGGGCTGCGGGAAAGAGACATGCAGAGGCTAGAGAAAGGTAAAAAGAAACACACAGGGGCTGGGAAGAAGTAAAATATACACAAGGGTCGCTGTAAGAGAAAAAAAGGAGACAATTGGAAACAAGATACACTAAACGAGGTAAACGTAATAGATGTAAATTGATGTGATCCTGACAGTAATACACATATATTTATATATATGCATGTATATTGATGTGTGTATTAGTAACATATCATTATGCCTATAATATTTACACATATAGTAATAGACATTTATATATGTATAATACACACATAAATGTAATATATATATATATATATATATATATATATATATATGTAATGAGTACGTAATGGCCCAGTCTTGTTGCTAGTTGCATACTCATGCACAATAACATATTCAAAGTGAAGAGCGCACCCATAGGACTTCAAAATGAACAAGATAACTTCAATTTTTTCATTTGTGCAACCGCATACATTCACCATTTCAGTCACGTTACTAAAATGTCCTTAATAGGCCAAAATAGTTGTACTGAAACATTGATTACATGCAATTGTATGTCTGCTTAAAATAAAGGCGCTTTTTTGTTTAATTTGAAGCCCTATATGCATTCTTTCGTTGGAGTAATAGTTTTCAGTTTTATTTTTTCACCCTCTATATCAGCACACTATGCTGGCGCAACGCATTATTGGGCTGGTATGGAATTTTTTTCCAGGGCTGCTTTTAGTTCCCAGTCCGGCCGTGGTTGGGGGAGCAGGGGCACTATAGGGGTAGATGGGGGCACTGTAGGGGTATACGGGGAACAGGGGCACTAAAGGGGTAGATGTGGGGCACTATGGGGTAGATGGGGAAGAGGGGCACTATAGGGGTAGATGGGGAACAGTGGCACTATAGGGGTAGACGGGGAACAGTGGCACTATAGGGGTAGATGGGAGAGCAGGTGCACTATAGGGGTAGATGGGGGCACTATAGGGGTAGAATGGGGAACAGCACTATAGGGATAGATTGGGGGCACTACAGGGGTGGTTGGGGGCACTATAGGGGTAGATGGGGAACAGGGGCACTATAGGGGTAGTTGGGGGGAGCAGGGGCACAATAGGGGTAGATAGAGGGAGCATGGACACTATAGGGGTAGATGGGGGTACTATAGGGGTAGATGGGGAACAGGGGCACAATAGGGGTAGATGGGGGCGCAGTGGCACAATACGCATAGATGGGAGAGCATGGGCACTAAAGGGGCACTATAAGGATAGATGGGGAACAGGGGCACTATAGGGGTAGATGGGGGCACTATAGGGATAGATGGGGAACAGGGGTACTATAGGGGGAGCACTATAGGGGAAGTTGGGGGAGCAGGGGCACTATAGGGGTAGATGGGGTACTATATGAGTAGATGGGGAACAGGGGCACAATAGGGGTAGATAGGGGGAGCATGGGCACTATAGGGGTAGATGGGGGCACTATAAGGATAGATGGGGAACAGGGGCACTATAGGGATAGATGGGGAACACTATATGGATAGATGGGGAACACTATGGGTATAGATGGGGAGATGGGGTACTATGGGAGGGCAGGGCACTGTAGGGGTAGAGGGGGCACTATAGTGGTGGAAGGGACACTATAGGGATAAATGGGGAACAGGGGTACTATGGGGGAGCAGTGGCACTCTAGGCGTAGTTGGGGGAAGCAGGGGCACCAAAGGCAGCAGCGTACATACCCCGGTCTCAGGGGCCGCATATGGAGGGGTCCATCGGGTGGCCCATGCTGTCAGGGCCCCCCAATGGATATGGATTGTCAGGGGGCCCGGTCAGCATTGGGCGCTTTAACAACGCTGACCGGGCCCCCTGTGATGATGTCAGAGAGAGCTGGGAGGAAGTGACTGCACGTCACTCCTCCCAGCTAACACTGAGAGCCGCGCGGGAGGACGGAGGAGGGAGTCAGAGTGGGAACTCTAACTCCCATCAGGCTGAGCCCATACTGGACCCCAGGGAAGTCACCCTCCTGCAAAAGGTAGGAAACAGGAGGGTGACAAACATTTTGTATGTGTATGTCTGTATGTATGTCTGTGTCTGTCTGTATGTATGTGTCTGTATGCATGTGTGTGTGTGTCTGTGTCTGTATGTATGTGTGCATCGCTGTGCATGTCTGTCTGTGTGTCTGTCTGTGTATCTGTCTGTGTGTATGTGTCCTTACAGGGAGTGCAGAATTATTAGGCAAGTTGTATTTTTGAGGATTAATTTTATTATTGAACAACAACCATGTTCTCAATGAACCCAAAAAACTCATTAATATCAAAGCTGAATATTTTTGGAAGTAGTTTTTAGTTTGTTTTTAGTTTTAGCTATGTTAGGGGGATATCTGTGTGTGCAGGTGACTATTACTGTGCATAATTATTAGGCAACTTAACAAAAAACAAATATATACCCATTTCAATTATTTATTATTACCAGTGAAACCAATATAACATCTCAACATTCACAAATATACATTTCTGACATTCAAAAACAAAACAAAAACAAATCAGTGACCAATATAGCCACCTTTCTTTGCAAGGACACTCAAAAGCCTGCCATCCATGGATTCTGTCAGTGTTTTGATCTGTTCACCATCAACATTGCGTGCAGCAGCAACCACAGCCTCCCAGACACTGTTCAGAGAGGTGTACTGTTTTCCCTCCTTGTAAATCTCACATTTGATGATGGACCACAGGTTCTCAATGGGGTTCAGATCAGGTGAACAAGGAGGCCATGTCATTAGATTTTCTTCTTTTATACCCTTTCTTGCCAGCCACGCTGTGGAGTACTTGGACGCGTGTGATGGAGCATTGTCCTGCATGAAAATCATGTTTTTCTTGAAGGATGCAGACTTCTTCCTGTACCACTGCTTGAAGAAGGTGTCTTCCAGGAACTGGCAGTAGGACTGGGAGTTGAGCTTGACTCCATCCTCAACCCGAAAAGGCCCCACAAGCTCATCTTTGATGATACCAGCCCAAACCAGTACTCCACCTCCACCTTGCTGGCGTCTGAGTCGGACTGGAGCTCTCTGCCCTTTACCAATCCAGCCACGGGCCCATCCATCTGGCCCATCAAGACTCACTCTCATTTCATCAGTCCATAAAACCTTAGAAAAATCAGTCTTGAGATATTTCTTGGCCCAGTCTTGACGTTTCAGCTTGTGTGTCTTGTTCAGTGGTGGTCGTCTTTCAGCCTTTCTTACCTTGGCCATGTCTCTGAGTATTGCACACCTTGTGCTTTTGGGCACTCCAGTGATGTTGCAGCTCTGAAATATGGCCAAACTGGTGGCAAGTGGCATCGTGGCAGCTGCACGCTTGACTTTTCTCAGTTCATGGGCAGTTATTTTGCGCCTTGGTTTTTCCACACGCTTCTTGCGACCCTGTTGACTATTTTGAATGAAACGCTTGATTGTTCGATGATCACGCTTCAGAAGCTTTGCAATTTTAAGAGTGCTGCATCCCTCTGCAAGATATCTCACTATTTTTGACTTTTCTGAGCCTGTCAAGTCCTTCTTTTGACCCATTTTGCCAAAGGAAAGGAAGTTGCCTAATAATTATGCACACCTGATATAGGGTGTTGATGTCATTAGACCACACCCCTTCTCATTACAGAGATGCACATCACCTAATATGCTTAATTGGTAGTAGGCTTTCGAGCCTATACAGCTTGGAGTAAGACAACATGCATAAAGAGGATGATGTGGTCAAAATACTAATTTGCCTAATAATTCTGCACTCCCTGTATGTGTGTGTCTGTCTGTATTTATGTGTCTGTGTGTGTCTCTGTATGTATGTGTCTGTGTGTGTGTCTCTGTATGTATGTGACTGTGTCATACAGACACATACATACAGAGACACACACAGACACATACATACAGACAGACACACACATACATACAGACAGACATGCATAGAGACGCACACATACATACAGACACACACATACAGACTGTATGTGTATGTGTCTCTGTATGTATCTGTGTGTATGTGTGTCTGTATGTATGTGTCTGTGTGTGTTTCTGTATGTATGTGTCTGTGCCTATGTATGTATCTGTGTGTATGTGTGTGGGGGGAGAGGGCACGGATGGGGGCCCACGGATCAGCTTCGCACCGGGGCCCCATGTATTGTGTGTATGCCACTGACTATAGAGGTAGATAGGGGTAATATAGTGGTAGATGGGGAACAGGGGCACAATAGGTGTAGACAGTGGCGTACACATGACCCATGGGGCCCCGGTGCGAAAATTGATCCGTGGGCCCCCACCGCGCGCGAGCCGGGCCGCAACACATGGCGGTGGGCACCTGGTCGCAGGGGTTACAGGGTTGCGACCCCTGCGACCGCGGTATGTACGCCAGTGCATGCAGATGCACACACACTTAAAGGACCACTACAGACACCCAGATCACTTTAGCTCAATGAAGTTGTCTGGGTGTCAGGTCCCTCTAGTTTTAACCCTGCAGCTGAAAACATAGCAGTTTCAGAGAAACTGCTATGTTTCACTGAGGGTTAATCCAGCCTCTAGTGGCTGTCTCACTGACAGCCGCTAGAGGAGCACACTGAACGTCCATAGGAAAGCATTGAGTAATGCTTTCCTATGGGCGGTTTGAATGCGTGCGCGGTCGCATTCGGAGCTGAGAGGCTGAGGGATCCCCAGCGCCAAGGGAGTCCGGCGCTGGAGAAAGGTAAGTGCTGAAGACACACACACACACACACACACACTTACAAACGCATACACACTAGCTAACAGACACACACATTTACTGACAGAGACACACTCAGCGACAGACATACATACACACTCACTTACAAAACATACACTCTCATTGACAAACACGCACTCACTAACAGACATCAAAGACTCACTGACACTCACTAGCAGACACACACACTAACACTCACACACACTAACACTCACTAGCAGACACACATACTAACACTCACTCACTCTAACACACACACTAACACTCACTAGCAGACACACACACTAACACTCAAACACTCACTCTAACACACACACTAACACTCCCTCTAACACTCACTCTAACACACACACTAACACTCACTAGCAGACACACACACTAACACTCACTCTAACACTCACTCTAACACTCACTCTAACACACACACTAACACTCACTCTAACACTCACTCTAACACACACACTAACACTCACACACACACACACACTCACACATGTTTTTTTTTTATTTTTTTTTTATTTAATCCCCCCAGCCTCCTTACCTTTTGGAGTGCTAGGGGGATTCCCTGGGGTCCAGTGGTGCTGCTGACCCCAGCTGGCGGGTGGCCGGTCGAGCAGGAAGGCGGGCGCGCGAGGGAGCACTCAGTGCTTCCTCTTCAGCTCCCTCGCGCGCCGCGTAGGGATGCCGGCGCCGGAAGATGACGTCATCTTCCGGCTCCGGTATCAGTGCGGTGCGCGAGGGAGCTGAAGAGGAAGCACTGAGTGCTCCCTCGCGCGCCCGCCTGCCCGCCCGGCCACCGCCTGCCCGGTGACAGCAGGGCCAGCCTCGGGGGGCCCTGGGGTGGTCGGCTCCTGGGCCCCCCAGGGGAAGAGGCTGGCCCTGGACGTACATACCAGGTCGCAGGGGCGGCCGGGCCCCCTGGTGGGCCGGGCCCGGTCGCAGCCGCGACCCCTGCGACCCTGGTATGTACGCCACTGGGTGTAGATAGGGGGAGCATGGGCACTATAAGGGTAGACTGGGCACTAAAAGGATAGATGGGGAACAGGAGTACTATAGGGGGAGCAGGGGCACTATAAGGGTAGAGGGGGGAACTATAGGGGTAGATGGGGAACAGGGGTACTATAGGGGGAGTAGGGGCACTATAAGGGTAGAGGGGGGAGGTCTGGGAGGGGTAGATGGGGAACAGGGGTACTATAGGGGGAGCAGGGGCACTATAGGGATAGATTGGGAACAGGGGTACTATAGGTGGAGCAGGGGCACTATGGTCTCACTTACCAGGCAGCAGATTCAGGCCTCGGTTAGCCCCGCCCACACCTGCCACTTACCTCCGCCTCCTACAGTCTCTCTCTCTGCTAAGCCCGGGTAGAGGATAGGGAGGGAAGGGCCAGGGAGTGTGCGAGCTGTGTCGGCCACATGGCGCCCCCTTGCTGCCATGGCACCCTGTGATTAACCCGATCAGCGAACATTGACTGGGTTGTGGGTGCTCAAAGACTCTTTCTTACTGTTAAACCAATAAAAACTGTTTTAATACTGAACAAAGAGATGATGTCAGGGGACTTCAGACACCATCAGGACCCCAATGTGATGAAGTGATTGTTTCCAAGAGTTGTCCCTTTAATGTGATTGTTATGATTACATCATATTTCCAAAACTTTACATTAATGTGGTTTCACTTTGTTTCAAAATCTGACACCTGGTGATTTTCTACATCCTCCAGCCTTGCTGAAGAATATGCAGACCTTATTAGTTGGCCAAGCAATAAAGTTTTTCTTGCCTCCAGATTATTATTATGTGCCCAAGCAACAACTGGATAACGTTTTGTTTTTTACAAAAACCAGTAGTGATGTCCCGAACGGTTCGCCACGAACGGTTCGCCACGGACGCATCATTGAGTAAACTTTGACCCTGTACCTCACAGTCAGCAGACACATTCCAGCCAATCAGCAGCAGACCCTCCCTCCCAGACCCTCCCACCTCTACCCTTAGCTCACTAAGAATGCAGCTTCAAAATGGATGCTGTCCAGGAGGTGGGAGGGTCTGGGAGGGAGGGTCTGCTGCTGATTGGCTGGAATGTGTCTGCTGACTGTGAGGTACAGGGTCAAAGTTTACTCAATGAGGAGTCCGCGGCGAACCGTTCGTGGCGAAGTGTTCGCGAACCGATCGCGAACCGTTCGGGACATCACTAAAAACCAGGAACTGCACTCTTCCAAGAGAGCGATTCAGGGTGCCAACAGAATCAGTGCACTACCACTAATATACAAGAGAAAAAATAAAAGGGGTTCAGGCACACCAAGGCTCATTTTCAGGCAGCTTTATTGGAACTTAGCTAACAGAGCAATGTTTTGACCGAACTTAACAATCTTTAGGGATAGGGCATTGTTAAAGGACCACTCTAGGCACCCAGACCACTTCAGCTTAATGAAGTGGTCTGGGTGCCAGGTCCAGCTAGGATTAACCCATTTTTTTTTATAAACATAGCAGTTTCAGAGAAACTGCTATGTTTATAAATGGGTTAATCCAGCCTCTAAAGCCTCTAGTGGCTGTCTCATTGACAGCGCTAGAAATGATTCTCACTGTGAAAATCACAGTGAGAACACATAATGATCATAGAAGCACATTGTAAATGCTTTCCTATAGAGACACTGAATCGCGCGTGCAGCTCTTGCCACGCGTGCGCATTCAGCCGAATGGGAGGAGAGGAGGAGGAGAGGAGGCGGAGAGCTCCCCGCCCGGCGCTGGAAAAAGGTAAGTTTTAACCCCTTTCCTCTCCCCAGAGCCGGGCGGGAGGGGGACCCTGAGGGTGGAGGCACCCTCAGGGCACTATAGTGCCAGGAAAAAGAGTATGTTTTCCTGGCACTATAGTGGTTCTTTAATCAGTATCCCCGCTGGAGTGGATTTGAAAAGTATAAGAAAGAAGAAGCAGGTAAATATGGGGGGGAAACATATTTACCTGCTTTTCTTGAGCCTGCAGAATTAGGCAAGTGTTTCATTCAAAGCTAAAGCTTTGAGTGCATGTCCTTTAACTTCAATATTGTTCAGCCAATGAATCGCAGACGCACACTTATACCACTAGATGGCTATGTCTTACAAATAAGTAAGCCTTACTTCAGTAGTGGGGAAAGTGATGGAAACCATGTTAAAGGATAGGATTGATGAACATCTAAAAACACATGGATTTCAAGATCAGAGACAACATGGGTTTACTTCAGGGAGATCATGCCAAACTAATCTTATTGATTTTTGATTGGGTAACTAAAATTATAGATCAGGGTGGTGCAGTAGACATTGCTTACCTAGATTTCAGTAAGGCTTTTGACACTGTTGCACATAGAAGGCTTATCAATAAACTGCAATCTTTAAGTTTAGATTCAAATATTGTTGAATGGGTAAGGCAGTGGCTGAGTGACAGGCAACAGAGGGTTGTAGTTAATGGAATATATTGAAGCTTGGACTTGTCAACAGTGGGGTACCTCAGGGATCTGTACTTGGACCCATTCTCTTTAATATTTTTATTAGTGATATTGCAGAAGGTCTTGATGGTAAGGTATGTGTTTTTGCTGATGATACTAAGATATGTAACAGGGTTGATGTTCCAGGAGGGATAAGCCAAATGACAAATGATTTAGGTAAACTAGAAAAATGGTCAGAATTGTGGCAAATGACATTTAATGTGGATAAGTGCAAGATAATGCATCTTGGGCGTAAAAACCCAAGGGCAGAGTACAGAATATTTGATAGAGTCCTAACCTCAACATATGAGGAAAGGGATTTAGGGGTGATTATTTCTGATGACTTAAAGGTAGGCAGACAGTGTAATAGAGCAGCAGGAAATGCTAGCAGAATGCTTGGTTGTATAGGGAGAGGTATTAGCAGTAGAAAGAGGAAGTGCTCATGCCATTATACAGAACACTGGTGAGACCTCACTTGGAGTATTGTACACAGTACTGGAGACCGTATCTTCAGAAGGATATTGATACCTTAGAGAGGGTTCAGAGAAGGGCTACTAAACTGGTTCATGGATTGCAGGATAAAACTTACCAGGAAAGGTTAAAGGATCTTAGCATGTATAGCTTGGAGGAAAGACGAGACAGGGGGGATATGATAGAAACATTTAAATATATAAAGGGAATCAATACAGTAAAGGAGGAGACTATATTTAAAAGACGAAAAACTACCACAACAAGAGGACATAGTCTTAAATTAGAGGAACAAAGGTTTAAAAATAATATCAGGAAGTATTACTTTACTGAGAGGGTAGTGGATACATGGAATAGCCTTCCAGCTGAAGTGGTAGAGGTTAACACAGTAAAGGAGTTTAAGCATGCATGGGATAGGCATAAGGCTATCCTAACTATAAGATAAGGCTAGGGACTAATGAAAGTTTTTAGAAAATTGGGCAGACTAGATGGGCCAAATGGTTCTTATCTGCCGTCACATTCTATGTTTCTATGTTTAATAACACGGTTATAAAGTAATCAGCACTGGTAAATATCCACTAAAAATAAAACCTATACAGGAGAGTTTATTTGACTTTTTGAGTCTTTTTGACTCAATTATCATAAATATCCCAGTACATGTGGCATTTACTAAATCACTTGGTGATCATCTCCAGAGAAACATAATTCTGTTAACCTTTCATTACTCAATTATATCATTTGTCACACAAAAATTATATTTCTGAGCTAAACAGTCAAGTAATCACCATTACTCCGCCATTTGTGTTTCTGTATAATGTATCTGTGTATGAGTGTGTCTACATGTGTACCTCTGTGGGTGGATGACTGAGGCCATTGGAGTCTAGGCAGCGATTGTATACGTGTTTCTTTTTATAGGTTTATTCACATTCGTGTTTCTATGTGTGTGTGATTCTGTCTTTGAAGTCATGTCTATCTTTGCATGATTGTGTTTGTGTATCTGTGTATTTAGTAAACATGCCTTTGTGTGTATAATGATGTTGTGTGTATAATTTGTATAATGATGCAAATTGCACACTGGTGCCTTCCAGAGGGGCAGGTCCTTCTGGAGAGGAGGCATGTACACCGAATAATAGGTAGGTCATCATGGCGTGAATTCCCACTAGGCTGACAAGAAATCATGAAGGCCAGCCTAAAAATGAATAACTATGCAGCGAGAGCTGTTAGAGTGCTTTATGTATGGTGCTAGTGCCCTTAGTGTAGAGCAAATGAGTCCATACTTTCTGTGGACAGTTCCCTGGCATCTACAAAAGCAGTACAAGATGGAATAAACTCAGGGTGGTGGAACAGAATTGAGAAACACTGACTTTTTCTGCTGAAAAGGGGACAGCCGGATGCCTAAATGTGAGTGAGTGTGTATGTCTATATGTATATATGTATGTATGTATGTATGTATGTATGTATGTATGTGTCTTTCTTATCGCCAGTGACTATCTTTCCATTACTGAAAATGGATTAAAACCGTATGTTTAGGTTATCTGAGAAAAGGAAAACAGAGAATATGAGAACTCTGGGAACGGGCAAAATGTTAGAGAAACTCAGTAGCTCAAAAATGTTTTTTGCTCCCATTACACGTGTACCATTACAAAGAGAACCTATACCATTTACATATCAGACTGATCCCACCCATAAAGGCAGTCCAGAATCGAAAGGCTGGCAAGTTCTCTCTGCACGAGAGATTCCGACAATCGTTTCAGGCTTCTTTTGGCCTAGTCACAGGGCCAGATTAAAGGACCACTCTAGGCACCCAGACCACTTCAGCTTAATGAAGTGGTCTGGGTGCCAGGTCCAGCTAGGATTAACCCATTTTTTTTATAAACATAGCAGTTTCAGAGAAACTGCTATGTTTATAAAAGTTAATCCAGCCTCTAAAACCTCTAGTGGCTGTCTCTGACAGCGCTTGAGGCGCTAAACGGTTCTCACTGTGAAAATCACAGTGAGAACATAGCATCCATAAAGCATTGTAAATGCTTTCCTATGAGACCGGCTGAATGCGCGTGCAGCTCTTGCCACGCGTGCGCATTCAGCCGAATGGGAGGAGAGGAGGAGGAGAGGAGGCGGAGAGCTCCCCGCCCGGCGCTGGAAATAGGTAAGTTTTAACCCCTTTCCTCTCCCCAGAGCCGGGCGGGAGGGGGACCCTGAGGGTGGGGGCACCCTCAGGGCAGGAAAACGAGTATGTTTTCTTGGCACTATAGTGGTCCTTTAACAGCGCTGTGGGCCTGGTGCTGACAATTATGATTGGCCTAATTACAGAATCTTATCGACCAAAAACACAAACACTCCTAAGCGTCATGTATCTGAAGGAGATGGTGCTTAAGGGAAAAAAAACAGCAGCTATAAGAAAACACATACCCTATGCTAATCTCTCTCTAATTTATGTTTTCATCTTTCAAGTAAATTCATAACCCTTAACAGCAGTGTCCAGTCAAGCAGGAAGTCAATGGGCACGGTAAAAGGGTGTGCCACTGACACAAATCACGTAATCTGCCAAAAGGGGCAAACATGCCCAAAGAGAGGGCATGGCTGCCCAAAGTATTGGAAGGCCAGCCTGGCATTAATGCATGTTAGCCTGCGCCTGCCAATCATGCAAGCTGACCAACCAAGGGCATACTATGCAGACAGCATCCTGAGCCTGGCATAAATGTGTCTAATGATGCGCTCGCTCAACGCTTTCTAAGGACTGTCCCCTAGCATTCACTGGTCCACTTGTCTCCTTACCTTCTTACTAGCAGGCAGACGCTCCTGGTATATAGTCTGGGACAGAGAAAACCTGTATGCAGGGAGTGTAGAAGAAAGTGAACATGCCACAGTGTTAGAGAGATCAAAGTCAGCATTACCTTAACTAATTTCAATGTCAACCAGTCCACACAAGTTTTGTTCCCATACATCCCTCTTAAGTTTCCATACTTAAGCAAGAGTGTGAAAAGTAGTTAGGGTTGCCACCTTTATTGGAAAAACATAAAAGTCTTACTAATTTGCATAATTAATTATGTATGGGTGACATCACATGATGTAAATCACAAGGACTGACATAAGGGAAAATGCTGTAAAATCACTACAAAAACTACTATAGATGGATTGCTCCCAGTGTCTCAAGTCTCCCACTGTCCCAATGTCTCCCAATGCCCCCATGACTCAGTGTCTCAATGCCCAATTTCTCCCTGTGTCCCCCAGTATTCCCATGTGTCTATGTTCCCATGTCTCCCAGGGTCCCCATGTCACTAGGACACTAGGAACATGGGGAGACCTGGGGAAACAGAGACACCAAGGACACTGGGAGACAAGGGGACACTGGGAAAACAGGGGACACTAAGACATGGGGACACAGACACCAGGGACACAGACACTAGAGACACTGGCTGGGGGACATTGAGACATGGGGGCACTGGAAGACATGGGAACACTGAGACACCAGGGCCACAGGCACTCGGGACACTGGCGGGAGACATGGGGATATTGAGACACTTGTGGCACTGGGAGACACTTGGGGCACTAGGATACATGGGGACACAGAGACACTGGGAGACTAGGTGACACTGGGAGACTAGGGGGCACTGGGAGACATGGGGACACTGAGACACCAGGGACACTGGCTGGGAGACATGGGAACACTGGGAGAAATGGGGACACTGTGTCCCCATTTGTATCTGTGTCCCAGAGTGTCTGTGTCATAATGTCTCCAAATGTCCTTTAGTATCTCAGTGTCCCCATGTCTCAAAGTGTCTGTCATAATCTCTCCCAATGTCCCTTAGTGTCTCAGAGTCCTCATGTCTCCTTGCAGTCTCTCCCCCCATCCCTCACTTCCCTGAGCTGTAAACTGTCTCTGCAGTGTAGGAGTTGCTGTCTGGACTCTCTGTAGCTGCTCCCCTGCGGATCAGTGAGTAGAGATAGGCAGGGAGGGATATGCTGGAACTTCCTATCCCTGCCTCTCTCCACACACAGCGACCCCTACTGGCCAGTGCTGGTATTGCATCGCAATTTCTGTTTATACTGAGAATAATACCAGCACTTGTATTGCCAGTATGACTGCATTATCGGCATCGCCCAGGCAGCCTCAAATACTACCTGTGCCAATAAAATAAAAGTCAAGTGGAAACCCTAAGAGTAGTGTGTAAAAAAAAAATATATATATATATATTTTTTAAATCAATGGGCCTATTCCATGGACCTGGACCTGGAGCTGCAGCTCCATCAGCCCCTAATTAATCCGGCCCTGCCTAGTCAGCAAGGTGTAGTTGACACCCTTCTAGGCACAGTGAGCAAGGTCTATTCCTTGTTAACAAAAATTATGAACATTATTTTGGTTATTGAACTATTACTATCCAAGGAAGTGATTGCGCTTTATAGTTACAATTCTTATATAGAGTATTTAGGATTAGGAATCATCTATTACATAGATTTAAGAATACATGCAGTTGCAAGATGATCTTTATGATTCTTTAAGAATTTTTTTACTTTTACAATTTACTTACAAGACCATCATATGATTAGATATAGGTTTTGATAGTAAAACCATGCAGCTATAGAAAGAACATCAGGGTAAGAACAAAAGAAAATCTGGGGGTACTGTGCACTCATTTGGGCAGAGCCCATTTTACCTACTGTTCCCATATGTTATACAGGTTTTGTTAAAAGCAAGCGTTTGTCTGGTTTTCTATTGTACAGCGCTGTGGAATATGTTGGCGCTATATAGATAATTGTAATTGGAAATGCCGATCACAAAAATATAAACCTTTGAGAGAACATACTATGCAGTATTCTATAGGCAAAATGCTACACTATCTCTATCGCTGGGGAGGCTGTTAGTACGAAAGGATACAGACCTACTTAAGCTACCTAACCCCACCTTTTAACCCCTTAAGGATGGCGGGCATTCAATGCCGTACTTTTTTAGGTAACTCTAAACACCAGAGTGCTGCGTAGAACGTCTCCGCCGTCCAGGGCACTTACCAGGTCCCCACCGATCCCCGCCAGTGGTCGCAATCCGGTCCTCGTAATCACATGGATGGAATAGCAGGATTATGCAGTGCCTGTAAAAAAGTTTGTAAAAGTTAGTAAAAGTTGTAAAATTGTTTTTAAGTTAAATAAAAAGTACTTTGATCATACATATATACAGTATCTCACAAAAGTGAGTACACCTCTCACATTTTTGTAAATATTTTATTATATCTTTTCATGTGACAACACTGAACAAATGACACTCTGCTACAATGTAAAGTAGTAAGTGTATAGACTGTATAACAGTGTAAATTTGCTGTCCCCTCAAAATAACTCATCACACAGCCATTAATTTCTAAACCGTTAGCAACAAAAGTGAGTACACCTATAAGTACGCTCCTGTAAGCGTGTGTTGGCTGTACAGGTGCGAGCAGCGGACAGGAGAAGGTCACTGGCAGAGCGGAGAGACCAAGAAGGGGCATACCTATGGATCTGTGAAGAGATATAATAGGGGTTAGAATTGGTCAATGCTTTATAGGTATGGGTTAGCACTTTCAATTGCCTCCTATAGGATACAGGAAGCCAATGTAAGGACTGACAGAGGGGTGAGGTGTGAGAAGACCGACTAGAGAGGAAAATCAGTCTAGCTGTAGGGTTCATTACAGACTGCAGCAGGGCAATACGGTTTTTGGGAAGACCAATTAGGAGAAGGTTACAATATTCCATTAAATTACTAGTTGTAAGAAAGGGCTATGTTTTTAAGATGGAATCTATAGGACTTGGTAACATACAATGCCAGAAGAAAGAGAGCAGTTGAAGATGTGTGTTAAGGAAGGCACAAGACAGAGGGAGAGAGATCTGATAAGGTGAGATGGGACAGGATCAAGTGATGGGGCGAGAGGATAGGAGAATCGCAGTCACCTCTTGTTCAGTAGCCAGGGAGAAAATCTGAAGGGTAGG
>OW240920.1:88439234-88461734 GCA_933207985.1 Pelobates cultripes
CTACAAATACAGGAAACCATAATAAATATAAATAGACCAGACTTCAGAAATGGATGTGAGGTCCCCAACAGTGTTTAAATACCAAACAATAAATGCCTTGCTTCTAATTTTACCAAGAGTTTATTCTGAACCCTCTAATTATAGAACTGTAAAGCAGTATCACAAGCTATAGCAGTGCAAATGCAGAGCTGTGCCTTAATCATTATGTACAGAATGTAATGACAGTATTTCAGGGACATATGTTAAAGAGCTGTAGAGGCATAGGGGCACTTTGATGTGGGAATAATGTTATTTGTAATAGTTTAGAAACATGAAGAATCTTTTTCTGGGGGTGGGGGGCGGGAGCTAAAATAACTGGGGAAAATGTTGATTAACATACTCCAACCACTGCCTATGTGTGTGTCAAATTACAATACAAAGTATTTAAGTATTCAGGGTCCCTATCCCTCAATGTAGGCTGTTTGGAGAAGCTTTTTGAGTACAACTAGGCATGTCAAAATGGGACAAATGTTAAATATGCCCTTTTTCAGCAGGTTTTGCTCATGCCCAGTGTCCTTTAAGAGGAATTTCAAGAGCCTCACAGTGAATTGCCAAAGTGTGAAAGCATGCTATTGGCCTCTCTATTCAGAGGACAAATTGGCTAATAGTCACAGAGGGTGGTCTTACAGTGCCCACAGTAGAGAGAAGCCGGCTTGGGAGTAACACAGAGAGAGCACAGAAGCCCCTGCCGTCTTCCCAATGTAAGCGAATAATATTATTTTTTTGTTTTAGTTCATCTTGTACCATTACAGAGAGAGTGTAAACTATTTATATATTAGACTGATCCCACTCAAAAGGACAATACAAGTCCAAAATACAGGCCAGCTCCCTCTGCATGAGAGATGCGGCAACCCCAGATGATCGTTTCAGCCATGTTAGGCCTCATCAGTGAGGTATAAGCAATATCCCTCTAGGCACAGTGAGCACAGGAGCTCCTGGCCCAGCAAGAGGTCCACCCGGATTACCATTTTACCTTCGGGAAAGCAAAACAAAAAAACAAAAAACAAACTGATAATTGACAACTGTTTAACAAGCTTGGCCTTCAATTAGTTTTTTTTAATTTGACCAAAATATTTAGCTCTGATTTGCATGTTTAATTTTGTGTATTATATCTTTAAGCATAAAGATATGTTTGTTATTCTTCATCTTAATTCTTCCTTTTCTCATTCCCCCTCCCCCACATTCTAAAATACTTCCTTTTAACTGGCTCCTGTAATATGCACTAATTTTAACAGCTCACTTGCTGCCCTTCACCTACCCTGCAGTGTCCAATATCACCATTGTACAGGTCATCAGGAAGCACAGCAAAGGTGTCTGGGAAGTGTAATTCAGCTGGCAGAAAGCTTATAATAAAACTAAATGCCCAGAAACCCCTGCTATGAGCAGAACTGAGGCTGAGCACAGAGAGCTTTGAAATCTCCTAATAAATATATTTTCCCTGCACAATGTGAAGATAAACAGGCAGTTTGAGAGTGTGTTATCTCTTATTTAGGCTAGGGTATTTGGCATTTATACTCTCTGAAAAGAGTTTAAAGGACCACTCTAGGCACCCAGACCACTTCAGCTTAATGAAGTGGTCTGGGTGCCTGGTCCAGCTAGGGTTAACCCATTTTTTTTATAAACATGTCAGTTTCAGAGAAACTGCTATGTTTATAAATAGGTTAATCCAGCCTCCAGTGCTTCTCACTGTGAAAATCACAGTGAGAAGACGCAAGCGTCCATAGGAAAGCATTATGAATGCTTTCCTATGAGACTGGCTGAATGCGCGCATAGCTCCTGCCGCGCATGCGCATTCAGCCGAAGAGGAGGAGAGGAGGCGGAGAGCTCCCCGCCCGGCGCTGGAGAAAGGTAATATTTTAACCCCTTCCTCTCCCCAGAGCCCGGCGGGAGGGGGTCCCTGAGGGTGGGGGCACCCTCAGGGCACTATAGTGCCAGGAAAACGAGTATGTTTTCCTGGCACTATAGTGTTCCTTTAACCCCTTAAGGACCAAACTTCTGGAATAAAAGGTAATCATGACATGTCACACATGTTATGTGTCCTTAAGGGGTTAAACAGCCAGTTACCATTTTGCACTTGAAGCACTGGGTTACATATATTTAACAGTTCAAATTCTCCAGAATAGAATGAGAAGTTTGTGATTGGCCAAATAATCTCCTGACAGAGGCAAAGCACAAGGCTATTAATGTACTGTGTGGGAATTAGCACAACATTTGAGAACTTTAATAGCGTCTCAAGCACATTTTTTGATCTTTTATTTTGGATTGATTTTTTTTTTTTTTTTGCATATTTTCAGTTCCAACCTGGAGTGCCCCTTTAATTTGCAGTAGAAAAATCCATGTTACTTAATTAGTCTACTTACAACTACAACTACAATGAAAAGATCACCACACTTACCAAGCTCCTTTTCCCTTTGGATAACACTTCCTGCCACCTGTAGAAAAGAAGATAGCACTTTAACAACAGAATGTTCCTAACCTGGTTTCTCTATTTTTATTTACTTTCAGCAATAGGATTTGCCGGGGCCACACGGCACTAAGTACAGACAGCCCTTGGTTTCTAGCAACCTTTAAAGTGAATGGCAAGCCATTTGTCTCGTGTTTACTCTTTCTTCTTTTAAACTGGAAGTTTGGACAAAAAAGGACCTTCCAACTGCTGATCCACTCAGAGAGATAGGTAGAAAGTAGCAGAACTGCTGAAGGTGCAAATCTTCTCTATTGCATTCGTTATTTTTGTGAGGAGAAAATAAGTTGAAGTAATGATACATGTTTTGGCTGGATTTAAATGGTTATATGTAGAAGTTGAGCAAAAAAACAACATATGAAAAAGAAGATATAGACTAGATGTCATGGTTCTTAACCTCTGGTTTGGGACCAAGTACTAGGCCCCTATACTGTTTCAGTGGGCCCACAGTAGTTAAAGCAGGCATATCATGATCTTCAGGCCCGAAGTAGCCACATATATCAGTTACTGTAGCAGCATTGCATTCCCATGTGTAATAGAGACTTAAAGGACCACTATAGGCACCCAGACCACTTCAGCTTAATGAAGTGGTCTGGGTGCCAGGTCCAGCTAGGGTTAACCCTTTTTTTATAAACTTTTCTCTGAAACTGCTATGTTTATAATAGGGTTAATCCAGCCTCCAGTGGCTGTCTCTTGACAGCCGCTAGAGGCACTTGCGTGCTTCTCACTGTGATTTTCACAGTGAGAAGATGCCAGCGTCCATAGGAAAGCATTGTGAATGCTTTCCTATGGACTGGCTGAATGCGCGCGCAGCTCCTGCCGCGCATGCACATTCAGCCGAAGAGGAGGAGAAGAGAGGGGAGAGGAGGAGGAGAGCTCCCTGCCCAGCGCTGGAAAATAGGTAAGATTTAACCCTTTCCTCTCCATCCAGCCCGGGTTGTAAAATAGCCTGGGGAATTAACGTTCTACAAATATATACTTTTGCATAGCGTTTTTAGATTCTGTGACTACTATAAAAGTTGTAATAGTAGCATGCCAAATTTTAGCTTTAAAACCGTAATTCACGCCTCGCAATATTTGTTTTCTAAATTAAAAAAACAATATTGGAGTTCTAGACATACAAGACATTTTAACAATCAGGACAGGTTAGTGAATCTATTTTGAGTTAGTTTTCTTTAGCACTTGTTGTGTAGAAATTATGAATTGTTAAACAAAGAAAAAAACTAGTTTTAGTTTTTTTCATTTTTAATACATTTTATTCAGATTTGATATTGTGTTATGTGTCCATTTAGGGTATAAAACAAAAGCCCTACGTATTCTTTAATAAATTATGTATATTTTGGGTGCACTTGAACAGAAAGGCAGAAACTGTGGTAGAATAAACGCATTACAAAAGTGCCAAAAAGGCCTTGGTCACAGATATGTTACATCTCAAAATAACTTTGGCTCTTTGGGGTTAAAAACACTGATGTGATGCCTCCTTTTGGCAGGCATTTCAGTGCAATGTTACCCAACCTCCCACAACAAGTATTTAAATTAAGTGCTTAATGAAACTGAATAAGTGAAAAAGAATTTGGGACCAGCCAACAGGAAGCTTAACAACAGTTTTTCATTGTGTGCTTTGGAATGCGGACAGGATACAGTAACAATAAACCATGAACAGAAAGCTTCAACAGTACTGGAATCACCAGGAAATAGGTTTAATCGTCATATCAGAATAGGACAGTCCCGTGTGAATTAGTGATGGAAAAATATAGAACTCACCTGGGTCACATAAGATGTAATGCTGCTGATCAATTTCTGGCATGACTCTTTTTTGTTGAACTCATCAAGGTCAAATTCAGCATCAGGAGATACGCCTCCCATTGTGTTAATAATCTGTAGGCAGTGCAGCTTGTCCCACATGCCCTGGGTTTGAACCTATAGTTGGATGGGGCAAACATGGCATTTTGAAATTTTGTTTCCAAATCTTCATTGTTTCTCTTTAGTCTGTATGACACTGCATGTATGCTTTCGTAACATACATTTAAAGTGTAACTGTTAATCGTGAGACTTTTATACAACCATATAGCTAACTATACTTGTTTTTCAATAAAAATTCTCAGTAGTTTTTTATTTTTTTTATTTTTTTTATTTACAAGGCATGCTTTACTGTCATTAAACATCTTTCCAGTTGTTTTAGGCTAGCATTTTAACAATGTCTGCTGTGGGCTGTATCTTGAATTTCTTTAATAAAGTAAAAAGAGTATTATTACTTTTTAGTATAAGCAGAAAAGGTTGTTGTGTATGTTAATGTATATATAAGGCATTGTATTCGTGTGGATGCATGTAAAGAGCATGCATGGATATTCGGATTTATGATCTTCATGTGTATCTATATGAAACTAATATATGTTTCAAACAGTGTGTGTTTATATGTGCCTTTGTGTATGTAAGGCTCCATGCATGTGTAGATGTACGTGTAATGCACTGTTTGTGTCTGATAATGCATGTACGTATTTATATGCAAGAGGAAAGTAAGAAAGAAATAAAGAAAGAAACTGACTCTTGGGAGTTTTTTTTCACTAAATTATGATATGAAAAGTGTCTTAGAAACATATTTCCGTAGGCCAAAAAGCTGAGTTAGAACAATTATCCAGCTCAGCTGAGGTGGAGGCCTTTTGTGCTCTTCTCTTTTGACCTAGTTTTTTCAATTTATTTTTCAACTCTCTCTACAATATACTGTTTAGTGAACTTAACCCATCCAGACATAAAAAAAAACCAGAACAAAAAAGCAGAAAACCAGTCAGAAAACACTGATAAAAAAATAGACACTGGAGAGAATGAGACAAAATGAGCAAAGAAACCGTTACCATACAGACTGCTGGGGGAAATAGAATGTTGAGAGATGAGGAATAAAAGCTAAAGACGGAGAGACCTGTCGCTATGCTTTGAGTTTGGCTACTCTGGCCTTAAATGTGAAATTCATTTTGAATTCTCACTCCAATGACTAACCCGGATTGTTGCAGTGTAAGCATGCAGAAGCCAAACACAGAAATATTGGACACAGGTCTTCAGGAAGTAACAGGCCTTTATTCACATTACCGATCGGGTCTCAGATGAACTCCTGTTCCAACATTCTGAGAGACCAACACATGGTGTACATTCCTTATATAGCACTATAACTCATCCCATTAATAGCTACACCCACATATACCTTTAACCAATCAATGAGCAGAATATAGACTTGTACATCTAGTCAAACCACATGGCTCATCCAAGACAAAGGAAATAAGTGCAATTTCAGTTTCTGCATTCCTGCACATGCTCAGTACACTGATGACAGTATCCTAGCTACATGTAGCTAACCAACTGACACAACATACACATATGCCACATGGAGATTTTGGCCTACTAAATTTTAACCATGCTGGAATCCCATCACAGGATAGTGTTTGACTTCTCTTTTTTTCTGCCATACATACAGCCTTCTTCCTATTTCTCACCTAAAGGGACACTATAGTCACCTGAGCAACTTCAGCTTAATGAGGGTGTTCAGGTGAGAACTATAGCTCCCTGCAGCCTCTCTCATGTAAACACTGTATTTTCTGAGAAAATACAGTGTTTACATTGGAAGCTATGAACACCTCCAGTGGCAGTGACTGAGTGAGTGTGAATGAGTAAGTGAGTGTGGGTGACTGAGTGTGGGTGAGTAAGTGAGTGTGTGGGAGTTAGTGAGAGATTGAGTGTGAGTGAGAAATTGTGTTTGAGTTTGTGAGTGAGAGATTGAGTGAGTGTGAGTGGGTGGGTGTGGGTGAGTGCGTGAGTGTGGGTAAGTGAGTGAGAGTTTGATATTAAGAGTAAGTGAGAGAGATTGTTTAAGAGAGTGATTGTGTGAGAGAGTGAGTGAGTGTGAGTGAGAGAAAGAGTGATTGTGAATGTGTGAGAGAGTGATTCTGTGAGAGAATGATTGTGTGAGAGAGTGAGTTTATGAGAGAGTGAGTGTGAGTGAGTGACTGAGTGTGAGTGAGTGAGAGATTGTGAGTGAGTGAGAGATTGAGAGTGAGTGTAAGAGAGTGATTGTGAGTGAGTGAGAGATTGAGTGTGAGTGAGTGAGAGATTGAGTGTGAGATTGAGAGTGAGTAATTGAGCCCTGCTACATCGTCATTTTGACGAAAAAGGTGGCGCGGGCTGTCGAGGAGCTCGGCGCTGCAATGGAGGTAAGTTTATATGATAAAAAGGGCTCGAATTTACTTTTTATTAATGGTAAGTTCATATAAAAGCAAGAAAGAAGGCTAGGGAACCTGTCTTTCTTGCTTTTATATGTTGACTATAGTTCTCCTTTAATGTGCACCTGGTGAAACGATAGTCCATTGCCTCTGATAACTAAGAGGAATCCCTGAGCTCCTTCCTGTATGCCTATTAAATGTGGATTGGGCAATAGGTAAATGGGTATAATGTAGTTGAAGTCCCTATTTACTGACACCTTGAGAGGTGGTATGAAAATGAACAAGTGGGTAGCTATACGTCCACCTGTGTATCTCTCATCATGTCCCATGGAGAAACTTCCTTGTAGACATGTGCAATTCGTTTCGGTCTGAATTTAAATTCGGACGAATTTCAGCAATTCGGATGCTTCCGAATTTCGGAAGTGCCGAACCGAATTGCCGAAGTGCTGAATTTTGGAAGTGCCGAACCGAACCGAATTTCCGAAGTGCCGAGTTTCAGAAGTACCAAAGTGCTTCGGATTTCTGAAAAGTGGCAGAAGAGGAGGGGGAGGGAAAATTAAGGGAATGATGACAGGAATCTAACCCTACCCCTACTAGGTAGGTAGGGGTAGGGTTAGGTTCAGGGGTAGGGTTAGGGGCAGAGGAAGATTGGGGCTACGGTTAGGGTTGGGTTATGGGGTTAGGATAGGGTTGGGTTAGGAGTAGGGTTAGGGGGAGGGGTTAGGGGTTATGGTTAGGGTTGGGGTTGAGGTGGGGTTAGGGGTAGGGTTATGAGGTAAGTGGTTAGGGGTGGGGTTAGGGGTTATGGTTAGGGTTGGGGTTGAGGTGGGGTTAGGGGTAGGGTTATGAGGTTAGGGTAGGGCTGGGCTAGGGGCGGGGTTAGGGTTGGGGTGGGGTTAGGGTTAGGAGTAGGGTTAGGGAATTGCCGAACCCCCTAATTTCGGAAGTCCGAACCGAACCAAATTTTTGGCCCATGCACATCCCTACTTCCTTGCAGACTCCATAGAATAATACGTACTTTTTAGGAACTGTTATGCCCTGTACCTTAGGGGCAGTTAAAGAAACACTTTAGTTACCCAGACCACTTCATCTCAACAAAGTGGGCTGGATATAGTGTCCCTGTCCCCTTAACCCTGCAATGTAAAACACTGCAGTTTTTGAGATACTGCAATTTAACATTGCAGGGTTGACTTCTGCTCTAGCACCTGTCATACTGACAGCCAATAGACACGCTTCTATGGCACTGACAGAGTAAAAGTCTGTCACGTGATACAGAAGTCCAATAGGAAATAAGTGATTCAATGCTTTCCTATGGGAAAGTGTGAATGCACGCATGCACATTAGGTCCCCGATTGGATATCACAGAGGAGACCCAGCCTGCACCATGACGTTGCTGGGGAGGAGAGCTGAGCATCGTTGAGGGAGCCTTGGTACTGGAAGAAGGTGAGTAAATCTTTATTTTTCAGCTTTATTTTGCACCCCTGGGTGACCTGCCTACCAGTAGGCATGGGAACGCTATATCATAAGGAATATAGATTTGTATTCCTAATGCTATAGTGTTATTTTAACATTATAAGTGGTAAAGGGACTGTGCATTGCTTGCCATGTACTAAATATTTTATCATAAATGTAACAATTTGATTATCACTTGCTACAATTTGATGTTTAAATCCACAATCTTCTTGATTGATCATCCTTTTTTAAACTGTCTTTTCCCTCCATATGCTCCCTTCCTCTTTCTTAAAACTGTCTACAGTTATCATCAAATTCCTGTAATTTTGTTGACAGTACAAGCACATAGTAAGAAATGTAGGAACATAGAAAGGAGACAGTCAAATCTCCAACTCAGCTATAGTTACAGCTTGACATTTAGCCAGAATTTAGCAGTTTGGTTTTCATTTCACATAATTCATTGTTTAAAGGGATACTATAGTGCCAGAAATACAAAGCTGTAGTCCTGGAACAATTGCTCTCCCTGCCTCCCTCGTTATTTACATACCCGATCCCAGTGTCCCTCGGTGCTGGGCCAACATGCCGCCCCCTCCGACATCCCGCAATGAGCATGCATAGCAAATGCTGCACGCACATTAGATCTCCCCATAGGAAAGTATTAAATCAACGCTTTTCTATGGGGAAAAATCTGACGCTAGGTGTCCCCATGCAGAGGTGCCTACAGTGTCCCTTTTAATGTATAAAACCCATTTAATTTGTTTGAGAGGGTGCGTGTCTACCATTGGCTTCCTTCTGCATTTTGTCTGAATCATAATTTGAAATGATTCCAAATGGATTTAAATTTCTGCATGTCCTGGTATGCATTTTCTCAAATCTCCCACACCCTTAACCAGATGTATTCCCCTGAATCATACAATTAATTATGATCAGATATTTCTCAGCAACTTGCTATGGACAATGTAGCCATCAGTAGGTCACTAGGACAATGTGACATCCTATATTTTAGACTGGCATTTCTGATGTTTGACATACCCATGCTTTAAATACCAGGATATTTAAGTACAATTAATTAAAGGGTTGCCAAATTATGCATTTATTACCAGACAAACTCTATATGCAATCAGGCAGCCAATGAAAGGTGCTATCCAACATTACATGACATTCTGATGCTGGCTGAATTATTCATGTGCAATAAACTGGGACCAATACAACTTTTATGCAGTTTATACGATTTGATTTAAAGGGACACTATAGTCACCAGAACAACTATGGCTTAAAGTAGTTGTTCTGGTGAGTATAATCATTCCCTGGTGTCTATAGGATGTCCCTGCAGGCTTATCACAGTAAACACTGCCTTTTCAGAGAAAATCAGTGTTTACATTGCTTGCTTGTTACAACGCTAGTGGCAACCATTCAGACAGTGTGCAACACCTACATTCAGTGTCCCCACGCTCTGCATGGAGGCATTGAACATTCCCAATACAGATGCACTGATTTAATGCATCTCTATGAGACGATGCTGATTGTCGGAGCACAGCCATTTGCCATAGCCTCCCAATGCTTTCTTATGGAAAAGCATTGGATTGGCTGAGATCATCAAAATTAATGATATCAGCCATGCAGGTGTTACCAGGCAGGGCTACCCGTGGCGAAATCAGTACAGCATGGGAGAAAAGGTGAGTAAAATTAACTTTAATTTCGAGAGAGATGGGGACCAGGGACCTAATGCTGCATTCCAGCACTATAGTGACAGGAATACGTGTTTGTAGTACTGACACTATAGTATTCCTTTAACCCCTTAAAGGGACACTATATTCACCTGAACAACTTTAGCTTAATGAAGCAGTTTTGGTGTATAGAACATGCCCCTGCAGCCTCATTGCTCAATCCTCTGCCATTTAGGAGTTAAATCCCTTTGTTTATGAACCCTAGTCACACCTCCCTGCATGTGACTTGCACAGCCTTCCATAAACACTTCCTGTAAAGAGAGCCCTATTTAGGCTTTCCTTATTGCAAGTTCTGTTTAATGTAGATTTTCTTATCCCCTGCTATGTTAATAGCTTGCTATACCCTGCAAGAGCCTCCTGTATGTGATTAAAGTTCAATTTAGATATTGAAATACAATTATTTAAGGTAAATTACATCTGTTTGAAAGTGAAACCAGTTGTTTTTTTCATGCAGGCTCTGTCAATCACAGCCAGGGGAGGTGTGGCTAGGGCTGCATAAACAGAAACAAAGTGATTTAACTCCTAAATGACCGTGAATTGAGCAGTGAAATTGCAGGGGAATGATCTATACACTAAAACTGCTTTATTTAGCTAAAGTAATTTAGGTGACTATAGTGTTCCTTTAAGGACCAAACTTCTGGAATAAAAGGGAATCATGACATGTCACACATGTCATTTGTCCTTAAGGGGTTAAGCTGTATTGGTTCTGGTGACTCTAGTGTCCCTTTAAGAAAGAATATTTCCAGCCTGGTGTGCCTCTTTAATATAAATTATTGCCAATTTAGTAGTCCTATTGAGTGCACCTGCAGAGCAAGGATGAGAATGGGAGGGAATCTCTACAACAGTATTTCTCAGATAAATATTTGTGTTCCTCTTTTTCATGTAAAAATCTAATACGGCTAACAAAATCTTTCATAGGACTGCATCCAAAGGAAATTTTCAGTTCTATCTAAACTCATCTGAAATGAAAGACTTGAAGGAAAAACAAAACTGGTCAAAGGTTGAACTTGATAGCAAGCTTGCAAAGTGCTGTAACTTCCTTGTATAATAAGAAATTCAAAGCAAGAGTAGATAAAAGGCGTCTAAAGGAATTATTCATTATGCTGAGAATTAAGACTGAAATGAAAAAGAAATTGTAACTTGAGGCCAAAATTGCCAAGCTGGGAAATAGCTGACTTAGAGAATTTTTCCAAATTGGCTATTTTAGGCCTAAAATAAAAAAAAAATTTGTTGTTGATTCACCACATTTCCTGGTTTAGTCCAATGTTGTGAGGTATGAAACAAGGCAACTAGAACAATGCAAGGCAGGGTTGTGACTGTGTTATTAGTTGCGTCAAAAGGCTGACATTTTTTTACATGTCAGCGTGGTTTCACCAAACACCTCTAAGGGCAGCACATGTGCCTTGTAGGGATTTGCTTATTGGTTCCACCAGATGGGGAGACACCAGAGAGCAAACCTGGAATGACAGGAGAAGATCCTGAATTCAGGAACCCAAGACAGTTAGGAAGTATGGCTTTAGTGAATAACCCCAATAAATCATCCTGTGTGTTCATACATGGAACTGTCAGGGATTCTATGCGATTTATTCACTTAATATTTGTAATTGTGCTGTATTGAAAACAAACTGAAGCAAAAAAGTTGAGATGGAGGACATTTCCTACTACTAGTCATTTGCTGTTTTGTTCTAAATTTAGCAAAAGTTGGTATTCAACAAAATACAGGTTTGGTTACTTCATGTAAATATTCTCAGGATGCTTATAGGGGTTCTGGAATTATCTTTATAAACCAAGAGAACAAATGTCAAGGGGGTCTGTAAATGTCTACAGAGCCCCGAGATGGCATTATTTTCCCCTAAAACGTGCTTTACCATTATGTCTCTTTTACATAATTACACTATATATTAGGTTAGGGCTAGTGTCAATGAATACTTGTGCAGGGGTTCATGGTTTGGGTAAGTGCACTTTAGGGGTTAATGTCTAGTGATTAGTGCAGTGTTAGGGTAATGTAGAGTTTTGTATGCAGTGTAGTTTAGTGTGTTAGTGAGTAGTGTTAGGGTAATGTAGAGTTTTGTATGCAGTGCAGTTCAGTGTGTTAGTGAGTAGTGTTAGGGTAATGTAGAGTTTTGTATGCAGTGCAGTTTAGTGTGTTAGTGAGTAGTGTTAGGGTAATGTAGAGTTTTGTATGCAGTGTAGTTTAGTGTGTTAGTGAGTAGTGTTAGGGTAATGTAGAGTTTTGTATGCAATGCAGTTTAGTGTGTTAGTGAGTAGTGTTAGGGTAATGTAGAGTTTTGTATGCAGTGCAGTTTAGTGTGTTAGTGAGTAGTGTTAGGGTAATGTAGAGTTTTGTATGCAGTGCAGTTTAGTGTGTTAGTGAGTAGTGTTAGGGTAATGTAGAGTATTGTATGCAGTGCAGTTTAGTGTGTTAGTGAATAGTGTTAGGGTAATGTAGAGTTGTGTATGCAGTGCAGTTTAGTGTGTTAGTGGGTAGTGTTAGGGTAATGTGGAGTTTTGTATGCAGTGCAGTTTAGTGTGTTAGTGAGTAGTGTTAGGGTAATGTAGAGTTTTGTATGCAGTGCAGTTTAGTGTGTTAGTGGGTAGTGTTAGGGTAATGAGGAGTTTTGTATGCAGTGCAGTTTAGTGTGTTAGTGAGTAGTGTTAGGGTAATGTAGAGTTTTGTATGCAGTATCTGGAGTGTAACTCCCACTAATCTTGGACTGTCTGGTTCTAACCAAGATTAGGGTCTTGGAGATGATGCATACATTATTGCATGTTATTTACGGAGAATAATTGCATGGATGATGTTACCATCCACACAGTACATAAACTAAAATAACAGCAGTTGCATGCAATATGTGTGTGTGTGTGTGTGTATATATATATATATATATATATATATATATATATATATATATATATATATATATATATATATATATATATATATATTACACAAGCTACATATTATCTCATTAGAGTAATTAGAACAGGTGCAATATGCATTAAGAATCTCTACTTCATTGACATTATTATTATTATTTTTCATTATTTTATACAACATACACATGAGAAATATCTTATTACAGCAGCAGTTCCCAGTCCAGTCACAGCCAGGGTTAAACATATACCACCCAAGTTTCTGTGGGTTCTAGTTACAGCTGGACCGGACGGACACGAAGTACATGCATTGCCCTCCAATTTCACTCCATATGGGTAAACCCTCACCTTAGAGATGGCCGCGGTGAAATGCATAAACAAAGCAATGTCACTAACTATCACCAGGAGAATGGCAATTCCAACTGTCACCGACATCCACAGTGTGCTGCACTCTCTTCTTAGGAGATACTTTGTCTTCTTTTCTGTTATTTCCACGACACTCTCTTTCTCTGGTTTGAGCATGGTGACAGTGGAGTCGGTGCTGTCTGTCCGATAGTATTCCTGGGTGCCCATGATGTGGGAGTCACAAGATATCACTATGGTACTTGCCTGTAACCCCTATGTCTCCCTTAAATAAACTACTCAGTTCTCCTGGACCCCAAGTGAATATCCCTTTCCTTTCTTCCAACTCACTATTTTTACATTCCAGTATTTATCATGTAATTCTATTTCCTCCTTTCTCACATCTCTCTTATTGTTTTCAGGCAATCTATTATTTAAACTTTTTTCCCAGCATATTCTCCCTTTTCCTTACCTGCCCTTTTCCCCTCACTTAAGATTTCTTACCCCACTCTAATCATCCTGTACCCCCTTCCCTGTTCTCTCTCCCCCCTCCCCGCTCCCTTACACAGCTGCACTCTGAATAGAAATGCACCAGTCTGAAAAATAAAAACAGATTTCTATGGGAGGGACTCAGAGTCTTTTCCTGAACAGAAGTTTTACAATTGCACAAGACAGACCGGGCGTGGAAGTCCAAGGTCTGAAATAACTGCATATGGGAACCCCATGGGGCAAATTCACAGAAGTGTTTTTCCTTGTGCAAGAAATGAAAATAAAGACAGAACCATAGGATTCTTTCAATTGTGATAGGGTTCCTTCTGCTTATATGGGGATATGTTGGCCATTACAGGGACAGGATGGGAATGGAATGTTTGCTTTGGAATTATACCTCTGAGACAGAATTCTGTTTCTGGAGCTAAAATTGGTGCAAAATTTCTTGAAGCTAGCAACTATTTTTCTTTATTTTTTCAATAACACGTAAACTAGAATTTGTCACACTGCACACTACATTTAATATTATTTGAATACAGTGTTTAATTTGGAGGCAAATTTCAATTTAGTTTTATTCATAGTCTTTTGATTAAAAAGCCATTTTTGTGTTAGTCATCTGAATTGCTTTACCTTTAGTCTAGTTTTAGTTGACTAAATCTCCAGTAGATTTTAGTTGGCACGACTAAAATTTAATAGGTTTAGTTAAAGCCTCTATCTGTCTCTTTTGCCCCTTCCCCAGTGTGTCTCTTTGTGTCCTCCAGGTGTCTCTCTCTCAAGCCCTGGTCTGTCTCTTTTGTCCCTTCCTCAGTCTCTCTGTGCAGTGTAATTTTGGGGGCAAATTTCAATTTAGTTTTACTCATAGTCTTTTGACTAAAAAGCCATTTTAGTTTTAGTCGTATTTTAGTCATCTTAATTTTTTTTTTTAGTTTTAGTCTAGTTTTAGTCGACTAAATCTCAAAAATTTTAGTAGACTAAAATTGTTAGTCAATAAAATTAACACTGCTTGAACACAAATGCTCCTTTTAAATATTATTATTAATATTATTACATGTATTTATAAAGCGTCACCATAGTCCACAACTCTGATGTAGTAATCCATTAATTCTAAGTCAAACAGCTTTTAATGTCCAAACCATTTTATCCATCATACATGACAAGCTGAACAGAGCTCTGGGTCCCCTGCGTAGGAATTTGTTTATGATCTTAAAGTGACAATGTTTGCTTTATAACTATTTCATTATTTGGTTATAGTGCCTGGAGTCCTTAGGCATTGTGTCTCCATTCAGTGTTAAAGAAGCTTTGTCACACCCCACATCAAAAATGTATATTTCCAAAAGATCAATACTCATATTACCTGTGTTAGAATTTCACTGAAGTTCGTATTTGACACCAAGGACCTGGATTTTAAATTACAGATGGAAAGAAAGTTACAGATGACCTGAAGTAACTGTTCCTGGCAGGTGTATAAAATGTACATAGAGTGACTTTAAACAGTGATTTGATTGACTTTCTACAAGTATAGTTCGCAGGAACCTCAGATTGGTGCACCATATATTTCTATGCCTCCCAACATGTTGCCAGTGCAACTTGGGATGAGTGGAGCACCGTGTCACTAGTGATGCCCACAATGAAAGGGGCCACACATAACAGGGGAAGTCTTGCAAGAAAATGTTGGTCAGCCGGATAAAACGCAGGCTCGCAAACTGACAGTCTACTTGGTCAGCCCTGCTGAAGCGCTCCTTGCATGGACCTAGTGCCTGCTGCATATCACAAATACGTTTAATGATGTGCTTGCACTTTGCTACTCCAACAGGATGGTGGGACTTCACCCCAAAATCTGGACTATACCGCCAAAAGTGTGACAGGAGGCATACATTTCAATGCTACCAGTGCATTGCAGACCCCCACACAGAGTTGACTCCTGTACAGGAACCGAACGAAACCAACTCTTTCTCCATATAGAAAAAAGCATGTTAGACATAGACTCCAATAACATTAAAGCAAAACTATAATGTCAGGAATACAAACATGTATTCCTGACACTATAGTGTTAAACTAACAATTTAGGTCCATGCCCCCTTTAGATCACAGTAAAAAGGTGTTTACATTTCCTTTTTCCCCCCGCTGCGATAAGATCTGCGAGACCGGCCCTGCCTGTCTCCGCCTCCATGGCTGAGATAATCAGTTTTGATGATCTCAGTCAATCCAATGTTTTCTCCTAGGATAGTTTTGGGAGGCTACTGCGTATGCGCAGCAAAATGCTGCGCCAATAAGCATCTCCTCATACAGATGCATTGAATCAATGCATCTCCACAGGGAGCGTTTAACGTCTACACTGGACTAGGAAGCATCTCTAGTCGTTGTCTTGGTGACTGACACTAGAATTGTTACTAGGCAGCAATATAAATACTACTTTTTCTCTGAAAAGGCAGCATTTTCATTGCTAGACCTGCAGGGACAGGATATAGACATCAGCACCACTATATTTATAGGACAATATAGTCACCTAAACAACTTTAGCTTAAAGCAGTGCCATCTTAACAACATTATGCCTACACAACCAGTCACAGGAATAAAAATTTAAATTATCGATAAAATGAAGCTTATATTTATTGGTACCTACAACAAATGCAATACATTCATACAATACACACAGACTGCTGAATACACACACAGAATGCAAAATACACAGGCTGCTGAATACATACACACAGGCTGCTGTATACACACACAGGCTGCTGAATACACACAGGCTGCTAAATACATACACACAGACTGTTGAATACACACACGGACTGCTGAATACACACACGGACTGTTGAACACACACATGTACTACTAGATACACACACGGACTGCTGAATATACACACACACTACAGAATACATACACACAGAATACTAAATACATACACACACACACACATAGACTGCTGAATACACACACACAGGCTGCTGAATACACACACAGACCACTAAATGCATAAACAGACTGCTTAATATACACACATACAGACTGCTGCTTACATGCAGACTGCTGAATACATGCATGCAGACTGCTCAATACACACATGGACTGCTGAATCCACACACACACAATGCTGAATGCACAAACACAGAATTCAGAGGCTGCTGTATACACCCAGAGGCTCTTGAACACACATAAAGACTGCTAAATACACACACACGGACTGCTGAATACACATAGGCTGCTGTATACATACACACAGAGTGCTGAATACATGCATGCAGACTGCTGAATACATGTACACAGACTGCTGAATACATACACATACGTGTGAGAGAGGTGTGCTGTGTGTGTGAGAGGGGTGATTTGTGTGTGTGAGGGGTGCTGTGTGTGTGTGAGGGGTTCTGTGTGTGTGTGTGTGTGAGGGGTGCTGTTTGTGAGAGGGATGCTGTGTGTGTATGTGAGGGGGTGGTGCATAGGGAAAAGGGATTTTTGTTTTTTTTATAAAAAAACAACTTCATGTCTCCCCACCCTTCTTCTTACCTCTGGTGGGAGGAGGGGGACACTGCCAACCCTTGTGGTCTGGTGGTGAGTAGTACCTACAGCCTGCAGCTACTTCAAGAGCAGGCTATCTTCACTCCTCCCGCAAGCAGAATGCTTAGACCAGCGTGCTTGCGGGAGTAACTACCTCCCAGGTCCTCTCTCCCTCCCTCTCTCTCACGAAGGACCTTTTGGCCAGTGATGGAGATCTTTGATCTCCCCACCAGCCCGTGAGGGCACAAAACATGTAAGCAGGGCCAGCTCTCCGAGGGCATGGTATAGTGGTTCTGCTGAATATAGTTTGCCTTTAACCCCTTAGTGACCAGACTGTTTTTCAATTTTCTTACCGTTAAGGACCAAGGCTGTTTTTACATTTCTGCGGTGTTTGTGTTTAGCTGTAATTTTCCTCTTACTCATTTACTCCCACGCATATTATATACCGTTTTTCTCGCCATTAAATGGTCTTTCTAAAGATACCATTATTTTCATCATATCACATAATTTACTATAAAGAAAATTATAAAATATGATGAAAGATTAAAAAAAACACACACTTTTTCTAACTTTTAGTAATGCTTTCCTATAGGTGGGTTTGCGCTTTCTGCTCCACTCGGGAGCTGACATCGGTGGGGGAGGAAAGGTCATCAGCGCCAAGGGACCCGGCGATGGATTAATGTAAGTGGCTGAAGGGGTTTTAGCAACATCTCCTATGTACAGTGATACCACCCATGTATAGGTGTGTCGGGTTCTCTGCGGCCTGCGCTCGGATAGTGCGGTCCCTGCATGGACAGGCTGGGGAGATCTTGTGACCTCCCCTTCCGGCCTCAGCCCATGGCCACCGTGGCCCACCGGGCATTTGCCCGGTGTGCCCAATGGCCAGTCCGGGTCTGATATTAGATTTAGTAAATAGATCACAATCCAGTTCATTGCAGGCACAGCCAGGGAAAAGCATTTCCAATGCAGGGAAAGGAAACAGTGTTTCAGTTTCTTCTCTTCCAATATCCATGGTGAATAGTATTAAAAGACAATATTACAAAGATGATTAACAAAGAGCTATGATGGAGGCACAATGATTGACATATACATTTCTACATTTGATTTCATTTTTCAAACCTCTCAAAACGTATTTTTTTTTAAATCCTGGGAAGTGACAGTTCCCCTTTAAATTTTACTAAGCGGCTAGCTCAAAAATCTAGCATATACTAACAGGGCTAATCAATAAAGACCCAGATCTAAAAAAAATCCAAACTTGCACCAGCACCAGTGGGCAAATTATTAATAACCCCTTGGCATTGCTAGAGTTAATTATGTGGCAGCTGGCCAGGCTTGCTAGTCGGCCACCATATAAAATATATATATTTAAAATCAATTAAAAAGCCTGTAGTAAACAATACAAGCTACATATTAGTGTAAGGGAAGTTATAAGCCTGCCATATCATGGGTGGGGGTATATCTACTAAACATTGGTCAGCTTGTGGCTGCTCAATCTGATAAAATTATTGAAACTAGGCAGCAATTGCTGCTCAGTCACAGGGATCGGGATTGTAAATAACGTAGGTGATCTAGTCTCCTCATGGGCTTCAGGTGGGAGACTTTAAATTAAATAATGGGGGTGAACAAATCACGGTTCACCCACTTTCCCTATCCATGGCCAATGAGTAGGGGTAATAAATGTAAAAAAACATGGACATCTTGATGTCCCTCCTTCACCCACTCATAAAGTAAAAAAAACAGGGGGAGGGGTAAGACATACTAATGTCTCCCCCCAACTTCCACCCATGATGGGGACTTCTAATTATAATATGGGGGGACCTAGTTAGTATTCAACCCCATTTCCCCCAATCTTGGCCGGTGGAAAGCCTATTAATTTAAAATAAAAAAGAAGGGGCACGAGCTGCAGATGGGGAGCTAACTATAAAATATCCCATTATAAGTGCCATTTTCCTTTTATACTAAACTAAACTTTTATACCTTGCCCTAATAATAATGAGACTGGCCAATAAAAGTAATACCTCATATGTCATGGTATGTTAGAAGAGAAGTGAGACATGCCTGTCAGAGTGCTCTAATGAAAATTTAAAGCCTGGAAAGTCTTTATAAAGGTGGGATGATGGCACTAATTTGAGGGAGAGGGGTTGGACAATGGTATTTCCACTCCCTTGAATATTTTATTGGAAGTCACTCCCGCTGTGGGGAGAGGGGGACACGAAGTCACCGTCGTATCATAATAGCTCCCCACTGTTTGGGTGGAGGTTGGTCGGGAAGAGGGGGTCAAAATATATAAGGGGAATAGAAGATTTTAGTTATGAACTAACAAATTTAAATCTTAGTTCAGAAAAAACAGCACTTTAATGGGGATAATGATCAAATTTTTAAATAGCAAGTGGGTGAATTCTTGTAACATCATAGTATTCAGGGATATTATATTCAAGATAGCTTATTAACCCAAGGTCTGACAGCTGCTCTGGTGTCGAGAAGGTTTTTTTTTCTATAGTTTTTTTGCAAGATTGGAAAGGTCTTCAAACTTTTTTTTTTTTTTACT
This sequence comes from Pelobates cultripes, assembly GCA_933207985.1. NCBI lineage: Eukaryota > Metazoa > Chordata > Amphibia > Anura > Pelobatidae > Pelobates > Pelobates cultripes. The sequence continues at coordinate 88,458,876 of OW240920.1, forward strand.
TCTTTTGGATGAACAGCAAACGCAGAAGTGAGAAAGGCTGAACTTGATAAAAAAAAATCTTCAATGGAATTTAGCCATTTTCACTGTATGTGAATTACCCTGTAAATGTTTTAGCTTTCTGTCTCTGGAACAGTCTTTTATCTCAGATACATCTTTATACATACATCTACATATGGGCCAAATTACACCTTAAACATTTAAATGCCCTTTTAATACTATGAATTGTCCAACTACATCAACGTTCCCATGACCCTTTCCTTGTGTGGATATGACTCACACTTTAAAGTATCTGAAAAAGCTTTTCTTGATCCCCTACCTCATGTTTTCCCGCAAATGAACATGATTCATGTGGCTAGCAGTCTTCCTGCTCTAAACCACATGTTAGAATCCTCAGTAATTTGAGGGGAACAGTCTCCATGGAATGATGTGGAATGTGAAGTCCAGACTACTCCAGGATGACCATTAATGATATTAATATATTGTATACTCTCCAACCTTGCCACAAAGGGTAAATGTCATCCGAGCAAGTTGACAAGTTGACAAGTTCCTCAGTAAAGTGGCCAAACAGATAAGAAAAAAAAGTCCTGAAATAGTCTACTTCAGCTGTACAGGTATGCTTCAAACATTTTGGAAAAAATAGCCAGATGGGGGCAAAAAGATATGACTGTTCCTGTTATATCAAATGCAGCACTATTGCCAACTCTTTAATTACCAGCCATGGCTAACTTTTGACACGGTAACTGCTGTGAACTGAATTTACATTGGTGCTCAGGTCGCTCTTCGGCTTCATTACAGCAACTTTTTTAATTGCAAATGAACAGGAGTGGTTTATCTTTTTAACTGTTCCTGCGGAAAAAAATAAGTTGGAAAAACCTTTAGACAATTTAAACTATGTATTTTGGAACATATCGGCTACATGGGATATAAAAATGACACACCAATTTCAAGACATCTATGGGAACATCATTCAGGCTTATCTCAGGATCTACATTTTGCAGGGATTGAACATGTGAAACTCCAACAAAGAGGAGGGGATTTGGATCGCCTACTGAAGAGAAGGGAATGTTATTGGATTTATAGATTACCCTAGCACCCCTTGGCCTGAATGAAGGGTTCACATTTTTGGAATAACATTTGTGATTAAAGTTCTGTTTCAATTTACTTTAGCCTTGTCACATATACATCTAATAAATTCAAATAAGTCCTTTATGAAAGTATGTAAATATTGTATATAATTGTTGAATGGAATTTTCATAGAATTCTGAAATCTTTTATTTATTATTTTATTATTTATTACATTATTATTTAATTTTCCATTATTGAATGCCCCCTTGTACATTCTATGATATATTAGCTTTAAATGCGGGGCAAAAATTAATTCAAGCAGAGTTCTGGAGACGTATCAATAGGGTTATCTGGTAGCTTATAGAATAAAGTTACAGATGAGACACTTGAAATCCTTAGGAATCAAGTACCTTATCCTCCCCCGCAATTTTCTTTTAATTCATAAGAGGATGGACGATGCTCACTCGGTCTGGTTATGTATTGTAACGGACCGTTTCAGCACACAAGGGGTTAAAACCGTTTAGGCGATTGTTCCCTTTCAGAGATGCAGGCACAGCTACTGTAGAACACCCAAACACACGAACCGCATGTAAGGGAATGCTCCAAACTCCCGAACGGCATACCATGTAACACTCCAAACTCACGAACTGGAACCATACGAATCGCTGCTAGCAGACGAATAGGAAAAGCATCCAAGCGGCTTACACTCCTAGCAATCAGTCTCTATCAGCATACAGTAAATCCCCACAAAGACGAGACAAGGCTCCGTGTTGAGGGTCAAGCAGTGGTCTGTTTAAAGAGGGCTACCTGCCCAGTATTTATGCAGGTCTTCCACCTGGTGGACACTCCCCTAGGGGACCAAATGGGAGACTGTGACAAGGGACAGACAAGTAGCCAAATAGGACACACAGTCACATTGTATTCCCACAATGCATCATGGCTTCCTCCCCTCTGCCCTGGAGATAATTGAGAAGTAATTCAATTATCTCCCAGGACAAAGGCAAATCGCCATTATGCACGTGGGGATACTAACACAAGAATTATTATTAAAATACACTATGTAAGACACATTACATTAAAACTATACATTTAACATGTCCCCAGATAGCTCAGGTCTGAGCGCACATTATGAAGCGAATGGCGCTCAGACCACACGAATACAGTTCAATCGCCATGGAGCCAAAGTCTTTACAAAGATAGTTCTCATACGAATGAGCTCCATGGGATTCCTATCTGGGGTATAATACAGTCAGGTAAAGCTACCGAACACCGGGCCATTCGTGCACTTCCGCCGAACAAGAAGGGAGGTCGGTGGCTTCAGCAGTGTTCGCGCCAAACTGTGTCCGTTTTTAGTTCCATGAGTTAGGCGTCAAACACCGCTGTGCATTCGCGTGTTTAAAATGGCCGTGACCTCGTGTTCGTGATACGATTGGCGGCCACCCAGTATTCGTCAATTAAGCTGCGGTTAACCGCAGCTTCTGGGAGGCTAATTGCCGGCACACTCCAGCTCCCAGGTAGTCTAGTCATTCGTGCGGTTGTTCGGTAGATTGAATCTACCGAACACTAGGCAGAAAAGCACGAATAAGTCTTTTCTGCAGGGAAAAAATGTCTTTTAACATGGGGCCATAGTCCAAAGGCAGCAGGTGAGCAACCAGGCTTCTCCAATGCAATGTGGCGAGATTGCTCTAGTCACATGTATATATTTAAGAAACCTAGCAATTGGACTTAGCAATCAAGTTAATGCATATATTGAAGAATATCCTAATGAATCAGATACATTAATTCATGCAGGTT
>OW240920.1:88473705-88476205 GCA_933207985.1 Pelobates cultripes
AGATGACACAAAACTCTGTAAAATAATACAATGTGAGCAAGATATTACTTTGCTGCAGAGGGATTTAGATAGACTGGGCACTCAAATGGCAGATTAAATTTAATGTTGAAAAATGCAAAGTTATGCACTTCGGCGTAAAGAATACACAAGCAACGTATACCCTTAATGGAAGCGAATTAGGGATAGCAACACACGAAAAGGACTTGGGAATTGTTATAGACAACAAACTATGCAACAATATGTAATGCCAATCAGCAGTGGCCAAGGCCAGTAAGGTATTGTCATGCATGAAAAGGGGCATTCATTCTCGGGACGAGAATATCATTTTGCCTCTTTATAAATCACTGGTAAGACCCCATATTGAATATGCTGTGCAATTTTGGGCACCTGTTCTAAAGAAGGATATTATGGCACTAGAAAAAGTGCAGAGGCGGGCTACAAAATTAATAAAAGGAATGGAACATATCAGCTATGAAGAAAGGTTAACAAATTTAAACCTATTTAGTTTAGAAAAACGTCACCTGAGAGGGGATATGATAACATTATACAAATATATTCGGGGCCAATACAAGCCATTGTGTGGAAATCTATTCACAAACTTTACATACTACACGAGGTCATGCGTTTAAACTAGAAGAAAGAAGATTTTTTACTGTAAGAACAATAAGCATGTGGAATTCTCTGCCTTAAGAAGTGGTTTTATCAGAATCCATACAGATGTTCAAACAGCTACTAGATGCATACTTGCAAAAACAGAATACTCAAGGCTATAATCTTTCAATGTAGGGTAATAACTGCTTGATCCAAGGATAAATCTGACTGCCATTCTGGGGTCAAGAAGGATTTTTTTTCCTAGCTTGTTGCAAAATTGTGCTTCAAACTGGGTTTTTTGCCTTCTTTTGGATCAACAGCAAAAAACAAATGTGAGGAAGGCTGAACTTGATGGATGCAAGTCTCTTTTCAGCTATGTAACTATGTAACTATGTAACTTGAAATCCAAGATTGATCACAGTAAGAAGGATTGTAAATTCATTTAATCAGGACCTACTTCACCTCTTGTCTCTGTTATATTCAGTATGTTAATTACTTGTTAACTATCCCCATTTTGTAATTGTAAAGTGCTGCGAATTGTGTTGGCGCTATCTAAATGCTAATAATAACATATACAGTCGCACAAGTATGGATTTCTTATGTTAGAGTTTTCTCATGCATGTTTAACTTCCGGTAACAATTAAATAACTACTTTTTAGTAACCTTTAATCCCACTTCGTCGCTCTCTCTGAATGAACACCATTCATCCCCAGCTGAGATACTTATCACTGATGATCTCAGCGACTCCTGTGCTTCTCCATAAAGAAGCACGGGAAGCTACTTTGCATGCACTGCAATTGTAACGCTGCACAAATCCAGATTGCAATGCACATCTATGGGGAGTGTTTGGTATCTTTATGCAAAGTGTAGGACTGTAATAGGAAGCCCCTGTGCTGGGGAAACACCTTCTGTTATTCAGATCCCAAGTGACCAACAGGAGAGTGTTCGCCGATTACAAAAAAACTGTACTGAGGACTAAAAGAGTGAATTTCTGTGAGATTCATTGTAAGTTTTTTTTTTTTTTTTTTTTTTTTTACCAATTCTTAAGAAAGCTGCTACTGTTCTTTATTTGAATGATAAAATGTTTTGGTTTTTTGCCATGTTGTTTTGCTATGTGTCAGAATACCAGGGAAGTTTCCCCTGAAGCAGATACACTAAATATATGTAACAAAACAGCAAGTGATAAACCGCACCGAAGAATGCGAGTGAAACCAGTGTTTAGAATGACCTTATAGTGCAATATGTACACATATATACGTACTTTAAAGGATTGAATGGATATACCGTATATACTCTAGTATAAGTCGAGTTTTTCGGCACATTTTTTGTGCTGAAAAACCCCTACTCGACTTATACTCGAGTTAATGTCTATATTATGGCAATTTACATTGCCATAATACAGACCAGGACCGCCGGGCTCATTACAAGCCAGGCGGTCCTGTTGGGTGCTAGCAGAGAGCTGTAACTTACCTTTCCTGCAGCTCCTGTCAGCTCCCTTCTCTCTCCTCCGTTCCGGTCAGCTCCACTGTAAATCTTGCGAGAGCCGCGGGGAACGATCCGTGTGGCCGCGAGACTTACAGTGGAGGAGAAGGCAGCTGACTGGAACGGAGGAGAGAGAAGGGAGCTAACAGGAGCTACAGGAAAGGTAAGTAACAGCTCTCTGCCAGCCCCCCTCCTACACAGCCCATCCACTGAACCACCAGGGAATGAGAGCCCCCCTTCCTGGCCAGCTAACAAGCAGGGAGGGGGGATGAAAATAAATATAAATAAAAAATTAAATAATAATATAATAAAAAATTAATATTAATAATATATATATATTTATACATAAAAAAATAATAATAATAATTTGAAAAAATAATAAAAATGCCCACACCCCCCCCCACCAAGGCTCTGCATCACATACACA
>OW240920.1:88478705-88504146 GCA_933207985.1 Pelobates cultripes
TGTATGTCTGTCAGTGAATGAGTGTATGTATGCCAGTGAGTATCGTGTGTATGTGTGTGTGTGTCTGTCAGTGAGTGTTTGACTGTCAGTGTGTGTCAGTCTGTCAGTGAGTCTCTGCCTGTGTGTGTCTGTCAGTGAGTTTATGTGTGACGGACCACCTGTATGTCAGTGAGTGTCTGTCTGTCTGGGTGTGTGTCTGTCAGTGAGTGAATGTAGTTTTCCTGGCACTGGAGTGAGTGAGTTTTCCTGGCACAGGTCCCCTCTCCCTCCCACCCCCCAATACCCGGTTGCTGAAGGGGTGAAAACCCCTTCAGTAACGTACCTGAGGCAACGACGATGTCCCACGTCGCTGCTTCCTCCTCCGCCGCCACTCCTCCTCTGCATTGCGTCGGCCGGTGGGCGAGTCTGATCCTGCCCATCGGCCGGGGAGACCTAATGCGCATGCGCGGCATGCGCATTAGCACTCTCCATAGGAAAGCATTGAAAATGCATTCAATGCTTTCCTATGGGGAAATGAGCGACGGTGGAGGTCCTCACACAGTGTGAGGACGTCCAGCGACGCTCTAGCACAGATAATCTGTGCTATGATCCAGGAAGTGCCCTCTAGTGGCTGTCTGGTAGACAGCCATTAGAGGTGGAGTTAACCCTGCAAGTGTAATTATTGCAGTTTTTTTTTATAAACTTAAGAGTAGTGGGAGCTGGTACCCAGACCACTCCAATGGGCAGAAGTGGTCTGGGTGACTGGAGTGTCCCTTTAAGGTCCACTTTCAAGACTTGCCGCAGTTCAATAAACAGCCGTTTTGTGTCGCTCTTCATGGAAGGGGAAGAGTCCTCATCAGAATCAGATGGCTAGTATACTGCTCCTGGGTGAGAAGAGATGAGCTATTCTCTGTCCCCATTGCATTCCTCCGAGCTTTCCAGGTCGCACTGGGTTTCTGGCACCATCTAGGATGGTGTCGCTGGTACAGGCCTCCCAAAAGAGAGTCAGATATCGGGCAGGTGAGTCGGTCTTGACTGCTGTAGGGTAAAGCGTGACAAGTGTCTCAGGGATAAGTGTCTCGGCTGGTAATACCTCTTTTGTTGTGAGGCCTTGTCAGAGCCTCACAGAGCTGCATCCATTTAGTATCTCTGTTGTTCCCTGTACTCCGCCAAGGATCGCTTCCTAGTTGAAATCAGGTAAAACTTTAGTGCTTCTGCCCCAGTCGCTGTGGCTTGACTGGGGCCGTCCTGGATCAGAATAGGGGACTAGCTCTATTGCCACCCTGGAAAACACAGAGTCCTGGGAGCTCTAGTCCTTACAAGGACTTTTCCCGCCGAATCCTCCACGAATTCAAACAAGGTGCTAAGCAGTGATTAGCTCTTTCCCCTCCCAGTAACTAGACAACACATAGTTCTGGGAGTACAACTGATTTTAATGAGCCAAACTCTGCCTTTTATGCACAGACACCAGCAGGGGGTCTTCATTGTATTCAACACAAGCTCCTCCCAGGAATCTCTGGGCCTGGGAGATAATCGCGTTACACAAGATCTATAACGACATCAGAATGGAGACTCATCGCCTCTATTTTGTATCTGCATTACAATTCAAAAATTAGAATGCAGTCAAGAGGCAGGGACATGTGGGCAGAATTGCCCTAAAGATAACTGAATAGCAATATCTGAATTGCCAGGTAACTATTATGCCTATAGTTAGAGACATAGTAAAGCTAGAGAAGCCTCATCATCCCGATCAAACCCTAAGAGGATCCCAAATTCTTAAAGTTATATTTATCGATTGTCTATAATGTATCTTAATCCAGAGGTGTGTAATAAATAGAACCTGTATGAATTAATGTATCTGATTCATTAGGATATTCTTCAATATATGCATTAACTTGATTGCTAAGTCCAATTGCTAGGTTTCTTAAATATATACATGTGACTAGAGCAATCTCGCCACATTGCATTGGAGAAGCCTGGTTGCTCACCTGCTGCCTTTGGACTATGGCCCCATGTTAAAAGACATTTTTTCCCTGCAGAAAAGACTTATTTGTGCTTTTCTGCCTAGTGTTCGGTAGATTCAATCTACCGAACAACCGCACGAATGACTAGACTACCTGGGAGCTGGAGTGTGCCGGCAATTAGCCTCCCAGAAGCTGCGGTTAACCGCAGCTTAATTGACGAATACTGGGTGGCCGCCAATCGTATCACGAACACGAGGTCACGGCCATTTTAAACACGCGAACGCACAGCGGTGTTTGACGCCTAACTCATGGAACTAAAAACGGACACAGTTTGGCGCGAACACTGCTGAAGCCACCGACCTCCCTTCTTGTTCGGCGGAAGTGCACGAATGGCCCGGTGTTCGGTAGCTTTACCTGACTGTATTATACCCCAGATAGGAATCCCATGGAGCTCATTCGTATGAGAACTATCTTTGTAAAGACTTTGGCTCCATGGCGATTGAACTGTATTCGTGTGGTCTGAGCGCCATTCGCTTCATAATGTGCGCTCAGACCTGAGCTATCTGGGGACATGTTAAATGTATAGTTTTAATGTAATGTGTCTTACATAGTGTATTTTAATAATAATTCTTGTGTTAGTATCCCCATGTGCATAATGGCGATTTGCCTTTGTCCTGGGAGATAATTAAATTACTTCTCAATTATCTCCAGGGCAGAGGGGAGGAAGCCAGGATGCATTGTGGGAATACAATGTGACTGTGTGTCCTATTTGGCTACTTGTCTGTCCCTTGTCACAGTCTCCCATTTGGTCCCCTAGGGGAGTGTCCACCAGGTGGGAGACCTGCATAAATACTGGGCAGGTAGCCCTCATTAAACAGACCACTGCTTGACCCTCAACACGGAGCCTTGTCTCGTCTTTGGGGGGATTTACTGAATGCTGATAGAGACTGATTGCTAGGAGTGTAAGCCGCTTGGATGCTTTTCCTATTCGTCTGCTAGCAGCGATTCGTATGGTTCCAGTTCGTGAGTTTGGAGTGTTACATGGTATGCCGTTCGGGAGTTTGGAGCATTCCCTTACATGCGGTTCGTGTGTTTGGGTGTTCTACAGTAGCTGTGCCTGCATCTCTGAAAGGGAACAATCGCCTAAACGGTTTTAACCCCTTGTGTGCTGAAACGGTCCGTTACAATACATAACCAGACCGAGTGAGCATCGTCCATCCTCTTATGAATTAAAAGAAAATTGCGGGGGAGGATAAAGTACTTGATTCCTAAGGATTTCAAGTGTCTCATCTGTAACTTTATTCTATAAGCTACCAGATAACCCTATTGATACGTCTCCAGAACTCTGCTTGAATTAATTTTTGCCCCGCATTTAAAGCTAATATATCATAGAATGTACAAGGGGGCATTCAATAATGGAAAATTAAATAATAATGTAATAAATAATAAAATAATAAATAAAAGATTTCAGAATTCTATGAAAATTCCATTCAACAATTATATACAATATTTACATACTTTCATAAAGGACTTATTTGAATTTATTAGATGTATATGTGACAAGGCTAAAGTAAATTGAAACAGAACTTTAATCACAAATGTTATTCCAAAAATGTGAACCCTTCATTCAGGCCAAGGGGTGCTAGGGTAATCTATAAATCCAATAACATTCCCTTCTCTTCAGTAGGCGATCCAAATCCCCTCCTCTTTGTTGGAGTTTCACATGTTCAATCCCTGCAAAATGTAGATCCTGAGATAAGCCTGAATGATGTTCCCATAGATGTCTTGAAATTGGTGTGTCATTTTTATATCCCATGTAGCCGATATGTTCCAAAATACATAGTTTAAATTGTCTAAAGGTTTTTCCAACTTATTTTTTTCCGCAGGAACAGTTAAAAAGATAAACCACTCCTGTTCATTTGCAATTAAAAAAGTTGCTGTAATGAAGCCGAAGAGCGACCTGAGCACCAATGTAAATTCAGTTCACAGCAGTTACCGTGTCAAAAGTTAGCCATGGCTGGTAATTAAAGAGTTGGCAATAGTGCTGCATTTGATATAACAGGAACAGTCATATCTTTTTGCCCCCATCTGGCTATTTTTTCCAAAATGTTTGAAGCATACCTGTACAGCTGAAGTAGACTATTTCAGGACTTTTTTTTCTTATCTGTTTGGCCACTTTACTGAGGAACTTGTCAACTTGTCAACTTGCTCGGATGACATTTACCCTTTGTGGCAAGGTTGGAGAGTATACAATATATTAATATCATTAATGGTCATCCTGGAGTAGTCTGGACTTCACATTCCACATCATTCCATGGAGACTGTTCCCCTCAAATTACTGAGGATTCTAACATGTGGTTTAGAGCAGGAAGACTGCTAGCCACATGAATCATGTTCATTTGCGGGAAAACATGAGGTAGGGGATCAAGAAAAGCTTTTTCAGATACTTTAAAGTGTGAGTCATATCCACACAAGGAAAGGGTCATGGGAACGTTGATGTAGTTGGACAATTCATAGTATTAAAAGGGCATTTAAATGTTTAAGGTGTAATTTGGCCCATATGTAGATGTATGTATAAAGATGTATCTGAGATAAAAGACTGTTCCAGAGACAGAAAGCTGAAACATTTACAGGGTAATTCACATACAGTGAAAATGGCTAAATTCCATTGAAGATTTTTTTTTATCAAGTTCAGCCTTTCTCACTTCTGCGTTTGCTGTTCATCCAAAAGAAGTAAAAAAAAAAAAAAGTTTGAAGACCTTTCCAATCTTGCAAAAAAACTATAGAAAAAAAAACCTTCTCGACACCAGAGCAGCTGTCAGACCTTGGGTTAATAAGCTATCTTGAATATAATATCCCTGAATACTATGATGTTACAAGAATTCACCCACTTGCTATTTAAAAATTTGATCATTATCCCCATTAAAGTGCTGTTTTTTCTGAACTAAGATTTAAATTTGTTAGTTCATAACTAAAATCTTCTATTCCCCTTATATATTTTGACCCCCTCTTCCCGACCAACCTCCACCCAAACAGTGGGGAGCTATTATGATACGACGGGGACTTCGTGTCCCCCTCTCCCCACAGCGGGAGTGACTTCCAATAAAATATTCAAGGGAGTGGAAATACCATTGTCCAACCCCTCTCCCTCAAATTAGTGCCATTATCCCACCTTTATAAAGACTTTCCAGGCTTTAAATTTTCATTAGAGCACTCTGACAGGCATGTCTCACTTCTCTTCTAACATACCATGACATATGAGGTATTACTTTTATTGGCCAGTCTCATTATTATTAGGGCAAGGTATAAAAGTTTAGTTTAGTATAAAAGGAAAATGGCACTTATAATGGGATATTTTATAGTTAGCTCCCCATCTGCAGCTCGTGCCCCTTCTTTTTTATTTTAAATTAATAGGCTTTCCACCGGCCAAGATTGGGGGAAATGGGGTTGAATACTAACTAGGTCCCCCCATATTATAATTAGAAGTCCCCATCATGGGTGGAAGTTGGGGGGAGACATTAGTATGTCTTACCCCTCCCCCTGTTTTTTTTACTTTATGAGTGGGTGAAGGAGGGACATCAAGATGTCCATGTTTTTTTACATTTATTACCCCTACTCATTGGCCATGGATAGGGAAAGTGGGTGAACCGTGATTTGTTCACCCCCATTATTTAATTTAAAGTCTCCCACCTGAAGCCCATGAGGAGACTAGATCACCTACGTTATTTACAATCCCCATCCCTGTGACTGAGCAGCAATTGCTGCCTAGTTTCAATAATTTTATCAGATTGAGCAGCCACAAGCTGACCAATGTTTAGTAGATATACCCCCACCCATGATATGGCAGGCTTATAACTTCCCTTACACTAATATGTAGCTTGTATTGTTTACTACAGGCTTTTTAATTGATTTTAAATATATATATTTTATATGGTGGCCGACTAGCAAGCCTGGCCAGCTGCCACATAATTAACTCTAGCAATGCCAAGGGGTTATTAATAATTTGCCCACTGGTGCTGGTGCAAGTTTGGATTTTTTTTAGATCTGGGTCTTTATTGATTAGCCCTGTTAGTATATGCTAGATTTTTGAGCTAGCCGCTTAGTAAAATTTAAAGGGGAACTGTCACTTCCCAGGATTTAAAAAAAAATACGTTTTGAGAGGTTTGAAAAATGAAATCAAATGTAGAAATGTATATGTCAATCATTGTGCCTCCATCATAGCTCTTTGTTAATCATCTTTGTAATATTGTCTTTTAATACTATTCACCATGGATATTGGAAGAGAAGAAACTGAAACACTGTTTCCTTTCCCTGCATTGGAAATGCTTTTCCCTGGCTGTGCCTGCAATGAACTGGATTGTGATCTATTTACTAAATCTAATATCAGACCCGGACTGGCCATTGGGCACACCGGGCAAATGCCCGGTGGGCCACGGTGGCCATGGGCTGAGGCCGGAAGGGGAGGTCACAAGATCTCCCCAGCCTGTCCATGCAGGGACCGCACTATCCGAGCGCAGGCCGCAGAGAACCCGACACACCTATACATGGGTGGTATCACTGTACATAGGAGATGTTGCTAAAACCCCTTCAGCCACTTACATTAATCCATCGCCGGGTCCCTTGGCGCTGATGACCTTTCCTCCCCCACCGATGTCAGCTCCCGAGTGGAGCAGAAAGCGCAAACCCACCTATAGGAAAGCATTACTAAAAGTTAGAAAAAGTGTGTGTTTTTTTTAATCTTTCATCATATTTTATAATTTTCTTTATAGTAAATTATGTGATATGATGAAAATAATGGTATCTTTAGAAAGACCATTTAATGGCGAGAAAAACGGTATATAATATGCGTGGGAGTAAATGAGTAAGAGGAAAATTACAGCTAAACACAAACACCGCAGAAATGTAAAAACAGCCTTGGTCCTTAACGGTAAGAAAATTGAAAAACAGTCTGGTCACTAAGGGGTTAAAGGCAAACTATATTCAGCAGAACCACTACCGCTTGATGTTCCTGCAGGCTGAGCACTGTAAACACTGCCTTTTCAAAGAAAAGACAGTGTTTACATTGCTACCTAGTAACATCTCCCCTGGTGTGCAGCACTGAGAGGTACTTCCTATCTCAGTGCTGCACGCCAGAGGAGGTGTGGCTAGGGCTGCATAAGAAGAAACAAAAGTAATTTAACTTGTAAATGGCAGAGAATTGAGCAGCGATATTGCAGTGGTATGATCTATACACAAAAACGGCTTCATTAAGCCAGGGCCGTCTTTCCACATGGGCCCCGCTGGGCACTTACCCAGGGACCCCACAAGCATAGGGGCCCCACAGCGTTGCCTATATACCATGCCCTCGGAGAGCTGGCCCTGCTTACATGTTTTGTGCCCTCACGGGCTGGTGGGGAGATCAAAGATCTCCATCACTGGCCAAAAGGTCCTTCGTGAGAGAGAGGGAGGGAGAGAGGACCTGGGAGGTAGTTACTCCCGCAAGCACGCTGGTCTAAGCATTCTGCTTGCGGGAGGAGTGAAGATAGCCTGCTCTTGAAGTAGCTGCAGGCTGTAGGTACTACTCACCACCAGACCACAAGGGTTGGCAGTGTCCCCCTCCTCCCACCAGAGGTAAGAAGAAGGGTGGGGAGACATGAAGTTTTTTTTTTATAAAAAAAACAAAAATCCCTTTTCCCTATGCACCACCCCCTCACATACACACACAGCATCCCTCTCACAAACAGCACCCCTCACACACACACACACACAGAACCCCTCACACACACACAGCACCCCTCACACACACAAATCACCCCTCTCACACACACAGCACACCTCTCTCACACGTATGTGTATGTATTCAGCAGTCTGTGTACATGTATTCAGCAGTCTGCATGCATGTATTCAGCACTCTGTGTGTATGTATACAGCAGCCTATGTGTATTCAGCAGTCCGTGTGTGTGTATTTAGCAGTCTTTATGTGTGTTCAAGAGCCTCTGGGTGTATACAGCAGCCTCTGAATTCTGTGTTTGTGCATTCAGCATTGTGTGTGTGTGGATTCAGCAGTCCATGTGTGTATTGAGCAGTCTGCATGCATGTATTCAGCAGTCTGCATGTAAGCAGCAGTCTGTATGTGTGTATATTAAGCAGTCTGTTTATGCATTTAGTGGTCTGTGTGTGTATTCAGCAGCCTGTGTGTGTGTATTCAGCAGTCTATGTGTGTGTGTGTGTATGTATTTAGTATTCTGTGTGTATGTATTCTGTAGTGTGTGTGTATATTCAGCAGTCCGTGTGTGTATCTAGTAGTACATGTGTGTGTTCAACAGTCCGTGTGTGTATTCAGCAGTCCGTGTGTGTATTCAACAGTCTGTGTGTATGTATTTAGCAGCCTGTGTGTATTCAGCAGCCTGTGTGTGTATACAGCAGCCTGTGTGTATGTATTCAGCAGCCTGTGTATTTTGCATTCTGTGTGTGTATTCAGCAGTCTGTGTGTATTGTATGAATGTATTGCATTTGTTGTAGGTACCAATAAATATAAGCTTCATTTTATCGATAATTTAAATTTTTATTCCTGTGACTGGTTGTGTAGGCATAATGTTGTTAAGATGGCACTGCTTTAAGCTAAAGTTGTTTAGGTGACTATATTGTCCTATAAATATAGTGGTGCTGATGTCTATATCCTGTCCCTGCAGGTCTAGCAATGAAAATGCTGCCTTTTCAGAGAAAAAGTAGTATTTATATTGCTGCCTAGTAACAATTCTAGTGTCAGTCACCAAGACAACGACTAGAGATGCTTCCTAGTCCAGTGTAGACGTTAAACGCTCCCTGTGGAGATGCATTGATTCAATGCATCTGTATGAGGAGATGCTTATTGGCGCAGCATTTTGCTGCGCATACGCAGTAGCCTCCCAAAACTATCCTAGGAGAAAACATTGGATTGACTGAGATCATCAAAACTGATTATCTCAGCCATGTAGGCGGAGACAGGCAGGGCCGGTCTCGCAGATCTTATCGCAGCGGGGGGAAAAAGGAAATGTAAACACCTTTTTACTGTGATCTAAAGGGGGCATGGACCTAAATTGTTAGTTTAACACTATAGTGTCAGGAATACATGTTTGTATTCCTGACATTATAGTTTTGCTTTAATGTTATTGGAGTCTATGTCTAACATGCTTTTTTCTATATGGAGAAAGAGTTGGTTTCGTTCGGTTCCTGTACAGGAGTCAACTCTGTGTGGGGGTCTGCAATGCACTGGTAGCATTGAAATGTATGCCTCCTGTCACACTTTTGGCGGTATAGTCCAGATTTTGGGGTGAAGTCCCACCATCCTGTTGGAGTAGCAAAGTGCAAGCACATCATTAAACGTATTTGTGATATGCAGCAGGCACTAGGTCCATGCAAGGAGCGCTTCAGCAGGGCTGACCAAGTAGACTGTCAGTTTGCGAGCCTGCGTTTTATCCGGCTGACCAACATTTTCTTGCAAGACTTCCCCTGTTATGTGTGGCCCCTTTCATTGTGGGCATCACTAGTGACACGGTGCTCCACTCATCCCAAGTTGCACTGGCAACATGTTGGGAGGCATAGAAATATATGGTGCACCAATCTGAGGTTCCTGCGAACTATACTTGTAGAAAGTCAATCAAATCACTGTTTAAAGTCACTCTATGTACATTTTATACACCTGCCAGGAACAGTTACTTCAGGTCATCTGTAACTTTCTTTCCATCTGTAATTTAAAATCCAGGTCCTTGGTGTCAAATACGAACTTCAGTGAAATTCTAACACAGGTAATATGAGTATTGATCTTTTGGAAATATACATTTTTGATGTGGGGTGTGACAAAGCTTCTTTAACACTGAATGGAGACACAATGCCTAAGGACTCCAGGCACTATAACCAAATAATGAAATAGTTATAAAGCAAACATTGTCACTTTAAGATCATAAACAAATTCCTACGCAGGGGACCCAGAGCTCTGTTCAGCTTGTCATGTATGATGGATAAAATGGTTTGGACATTAAAAGCTGTTTGACTTAGAATTAATGGATTACTACATCAGAGTTGTGGACTATGGTGACGCTTTATAAATACATGTAATAATATTAATAATAATATTTAAAAGGAGCATTTGTGTTCAAGCAGTGTTAATTTTATTGACTAACAATTTTAGTCTACTAAAATTTTTGAGATTTAGTCGACTAAAACTAGACTAAAACTAAAAAAAAAAATTAACTAAAATGGCTTTTTAGTCAAAAGACTATGAGTAAAACTAAATTGAAATTTGCCCCCAAAATTACACTGCACAGAGAGACTGAGGAAGGGACAAAAGAGACAGACCAGGGCTTGAGAGAGAGACACCTGGAGGACACAAAGAGACACACTGGGGAAGGGGCAAAAGAGACAGATAGAGGCTTTAACTAAACCTATTAAATTTTAGTCGTGCCAACTAAAATCTACTGGAGATTTAGTCAACTAAAACTAGACTAAAGGTAAAGCAATTCAGATGACTAACACAAAAATGGCTTTTTAATCAAAAGACTATGAATAAAACTAAATTGAAATTTGCCTCCAAATTAAACACTGTATTCAAATAATATTAAATGTAGTGTGCAGTGTGACAAATTCTAGTTTACGTGTTATTGAAAAAATAAAGAAAAATAGTTGCTAGCTTCAAGAAATTTTGCACCAATTTTAGCTCCAGAAACAGAATTCTGTCTCAGAGGTATAATTCCAAAGCAAACATTCCATTCCCATCCTGTCCCTGTAATGGCCAACATATCCCCATATAAGCAGAAGGAACCCTATCACAATTGAAAGAATCCTATGGTTCTGTCTTTATTTTCATTTCTTGCACAAGGAAAAACACTTCTGTGAATTTGCCCCATGGGGTTCCCATATGCAGTTATTTCAGACCTTGGACTTCCACGCCCGGTCTGTCTTGTGCAATTGTAAAACTTCTGTTCAGGAAAAGACTCTGAGTCCCTCCCATAGAAATCTGTTTTTATTTTTCAGACTGGTGCATTTCTATTCAGAGTGCAGCTGTGTAAGGGAGCGGGGAGGGGGGAGAGAGAACAGGGAAGGGGGTACAGGATGATTAGAGTGGGGTAAGAAATCTTAAGTGAGGGGAAAAGGGCAGGTAAGGAAAAGGGAGAATATGCTGGGAAAAAAGTTTAAATAATAGATTGCCTTAAAACAATAAGAGAGATGTGAGAAAGGAGGAAATAGAATTACATGATAAATATTGGAATGTAAAAATAGTGAGTTGGAAGAAAGGAAAGGGATATTCACTTGGGGTCCAGGAGAACTGAGTAGTTTATTTAAGGGAGACATAGGGGTTACAGGCAAGTACCATAGTGATATCTTGTGACTCCCACATCATGGGCACCCAGGAATACTATCGGACAGACAGCACCGACTCCACTGTCACCATGCTCAAACCAGAGAAAGAGAGTGTCGTGGAAATAACAGAAAAGAAGACAAAGTATCTCCTAAGAAGAGAGTGCAGCACACTGTGGATGTCGGTGACAGTTGGAATTGCCATTCTCCTGGTGATAGTTAGTGACATTGCTTTGTTTATGCATTTCACCGCGGCCATCTCTAAGGTGAGGGTTTACCCATATGGAGTGAGATTGGAGGGCAATGCATGTACTTCGTGTCCGTCCGGTCCAGCTGTAACTAGAACCCACAGAAACTTGGGTGGTATATGTTTAACCCTGGCTGTGACTGGACTGGGAACTGCTGCTGTAATAAGATATTTCTCATGTGTATGTTGTATAAAATAATGAAAAATAATAATAATAATGTCAATGAAGTAGAGATTCTTAATGCATAGTGCACCTGTTCTAATTACTCTAATGAGATAATATGTAGCTTGTGTAATATATATATATATATATATATATATATACATATTGCATGCAACTGCTGTTATTTTAGTTTATGTACTGTGTGGATGGTAACATCATCCATGCAATTATTCTCCGTAAATAACATGCAATAATGTATGCATCATCTCCAAGACCCTAATCTTGGTTAGAACCAGACAGTCCAAGATTAGTGGGAGTTACACTCCAGATACTGCATACAAAACTCTACATTACCCTAACACTACTCACTAACACACTAAACTGCACTGCATACAAAACACCTCATTACCCTAACACTACCCACTAACACACTAAACTGCACTGCATACAAAACTCTACATTACCCTAACACTACTCACTAACACACTAAACTGCACTGCATACAAAACTCCTCATTACCCTAACACTACCCACTAACACACTAAACTGCACTGCATACACAACTCTACATTACCCTAACACTATTCACTAACACACTAAACTGCACTGCATACAATACTCTACATTACCCTAACACTACTCACTAACACACTAAACTGCACTGCATACAAAACTCTACATTACCCTAACACTACTCACTAACACACTAAACTGCACTGCATACAAAACTCTACATTACCCTAACACTACTCACTAACACACTAAACTGCATTGCATACAAAACTCTACATTACCCTAACACTACTCACTAACACACTAAACTACACTGCATACAAAACTCTACATTACCCTAACACTACTCACTAACACACTAAACTGCACTGCATACAAAACTCTACATTACCCTAACACTACTCACTAACACACTGAACTGCACTGCATACAAAACTCTACATTACCCTAACACTACTCACTAACACACTAAACTACACTGCATACAAAACTCTACATTACCCTAACACTGCACTAATCACTAGACATTAACCCCTAAAGTGCACTTACCCAAACCATGAACCCCTGCACAAGTATTCATTGACACTAGCCCTAACCTAATATATAGTGTAATTATGTAAAAGAGACATAATGGTAAAGCACGTTTTAGGGGAAAATAATGCCATCTCGGGGCTCTGTAGACATTTACAGACCCCCTTGACATTTGTTCTCTTGGTTTATAAAGATAATTCCAGAACCCCTATAAGCATCCTGAGAATATTTACATGAAGTAACCAAACCTGTATTTTGTTGAATACCAACTTTTGCTAAATTTAGAACAAAACAGCAAATGACTAGTAGTAGGAAATGTCCTCCATCTCAACTTTTTTGCTTCAGTTTGTTTTCAACACAGCACAATTACAAATATTAAGTGAATAAATCGCATAGAATCCCTGACAGTTCCATGTATGAACACACAGGATGATTTATTGGGGTTATTCACTAAAGCCATACTTCCTAACTGTCTTGGGTTCCTGAATTCAGGATCTTCTCCTGTCATTCCAGGTTTGCTCTCTGGTGTCTCCCCATCTGGTGGAACCAATAAGCAAATCCCTACAAGGCACATGTGCTGCCCTTAGAGGTGTTTGGTGAAACCACGCTGACATGTAAAAAAATGTCAGCCTTTTGACGCAACTAATAACACAGTCACAACCCTGCCTTGCATTGTTCTAGTTGCCTTGTTTCATACCTCACAACATTGGACTAAACCAGGAAATGTGGTGAATCAACAACAAATTTTTTTTTTATTTTAGGCCTAAAATAGCCAATTTGGAAAAATTCTCTAAGTCAGCTATTTCCCAGCTTGGCAATTTTGGCCTCAAGTTACAATTTCTTTTTCATTTCAGTCTTAATTCTCAGCGTAATGAATAATTCCTTTAGACGCCTTTTATCTACTCTTGCTTTGAATTTCTTATTATACAAGGAAGTTACAGCACTTTGCAAGCTTGCTATCAAGTTCAACCTTTGACCAGTTTTGTTTTTCCTTCAAGTCTTTCATTTCAGATGAGTTTAGATAGAACTGAAAATTTCCTTTGGATGCAGTCCTATGAAAGATTTTGTTAGCCGTATTAGATTTTTACATGAAAAAGAGGAACACAAATATTTATCTGAGAAATACTGTTGTAGAGATTCCCTCCCATTCTCATCCTTGCTCTGCAGGTGCACTCAATAGGACTACTAAATTGGCAATAATTTATATTAAAGAGGCACACCAGGCTGGAAATATTCTTTCTTAAAGGGACACTAGAGTCACCAGAACCAATACAGCTTAACCCCTTAAGGACAAATGACATGTGTGACATGTCATGATTCCCTTTTATTCCAGAAGTTTGGTCCTTAAAGGAACACTATAGTCACCTAAATTACTTTAGCTAAATAAAGCAGTTTTAGTGTATAGATCATTCCCCTGCAATTTCACTGCTCAATTCACTGTCATTTAGGAGTTAAATCACTTTGTTTCTGTTTATGCAGCCCTAGCCACACCTCCCCTGGCTGTGATTGACAGAGCCTGCATGAAAAAAAAAACTGGTTTCACTTTCAAACAGATGTAATTTACCTTAAATAATTGTATTTCAATATCTAAATTGAACTTTAATCACATACAGGAGGCTCTTGCAGGGTATAGCAAGCTATTAACATAGCAGGGGATAAGAAAATCTACATTAAACAGAACTTGCAATAAGGAAAGCCTAAATAGGGCTCTCTTTACAGGAAGTGTTTATGGAAGGCTGTGCAAGTCACATGCAGGGAGGTGTGACTAGGGTTCATAAACAAAGGGATTTAACTCCTAAATGGCAGAGGATTGAGCAATGAGGCTGCAGGGGCATGTTCTATACACCAAAACTGCTTCATTAAGCTAAAGTTGTTCAGGTGAATATAGTGTCCCTTTAAGGGGTTAAAGGAATACTATAGTGTCAGTACTACAAACACGTATTCCTGTCACTATAGTGCTGGAATGCAGCATTAGGTCCCTGGTCCCCATCTCTCTCGAAATTAAAGTTAATTTTACTCACCTTTTCTCCCATGCTGTACTGATTTCGCCACGGGTAGCCCTGCCTGGTAACACCTGCATGGCTGATATCATTAATTTTGATGATCTCAGCCAATCCAATGCTTTTCCATAAGAAAGCATTGGGAGGCTATGGCAAATGGCTGTGCTCCGACAATCAGCATCGTCTCATAGAGATGCATTAAATCAGTGCATCTGTATTGGGAATGTTCAATGCCTCCATGCAGAGCGTGGGGACACTGAATGTAGGTGTTGCACACTGTCTGAATGGTTGCCACTAGCGTTGTAACAAGCAAGCAATGTAAACACTGATTTTCTCTGAAAAGGCAGTGTTTACTGTGATAAGCCTGCAGGGACATCCTATAGACACCAGGGAATGATTATACTCACCAGAACAACTACTTTAAGCCATAGTTGTTCTGGTGACTATAGTGTCCCTTTAAATCAAATCGTATAAACTGCATAAAAGTTGTATTGGTCCCAGTTTATTGCACATGAATAATTCAGCCAGCATCAGAATGTCATGTAATGTTGGATAGCACCTTTCATTGGCTGCCTGATTGCATATAGAGTTTGTCTGGTAATAAATGCATAATTTGGCAACCCTTTAATTAATTGTACTTAAATATCCTGGTATTTAAAGCATGGGTATGTCAAACATCAGAAATGCCAGTCTAAAATATAGGATGTCACATTGTCCTAGTGACCTACTGATGGCTACATTGTCCATAGCAAGTTGCTGAGAAATATCTGATCATAATTAATTGTATGATTCAGGGGAATACATCTGGTTAAGGGTGTGGGAGATTTGAGAAAATGCATACCAGGACATGCAGAAATTTAAATCCATTTGGAATCATTTCAAATTATGATTCAGACAAAATGCAGAAGGAAGCCAATGGTAGACACGCACCCTCTCAAACAAATTAAATGGGTTTTATACATTAAAAGGGACACTGTAGGCACCTCTGCATGGGGACACCTAGCGTCAGATTTTTCCCCATAGAAAAGCGTTGATTTAATACTTTCCTATGGGGAGATCTAATGTGCGTGCAGCATTTGCTATGCATGCTCATTGCGGGATGTCGGAGGGGGCGGCATGTTGGCCCAGCACCGAGGGACACTGGGATCGGGTATGTAAATAACGAGGGAGGCAGGGAGAGCAATTGTTCCAGGACTACAGCTTTGTATTTCTGGCACTATAGTATCCCTTTAAACAATGAATTATGTGAAATGAAAACCAAACTGCTAAATTCTGGCTAAATGTCAAGCTGTAACTATAGCTGAGTTGGAGATTTGACTGTCTCCTTTCTATGTTCCTACATTTCTTACTATGTGCTTGTACTGTCAACAAAATTACAGGAATTTGATGATAACTGTAGACAGTTTTAAGAAAGAGGAAGGGAGCATATGGAGGGAAAAGACAGTTTAAAAAAGGATGATCAATCAAGAAGATTGTGGATTTAAACATCAAATTGTAGCAAGTGATAATCAAATTGTTACATTTATGATAAAATATTTAGTACATGGCAAGCAATGCACAGTCCCTTTACCACTTATAATGTTAAAATAACACTATAGCATTAGGAATACAAATCTATATTCCTTATGATATAGCGTTCCCATGCCTACTGGTAGGCAGGTCACCCAGGGGTGCAAAATAAAGCTAAAAAATAAAGATTTACTCACCTTCTTCCAGTACCAAGGCTCCCTCAACGATGCTCAGCTCTCCTCCCCAGCAACGTCATGGTGCAGGCTGGGTCTCCTCTGTGATATCCAATCGGGGACCTAATGTGCATGCGTGCATTCACACTTTCCCATAGGAAAGCATTGAATCACTTATTTCCTATTGGACTTCTGTATCACGTGACAGACTTTTACTCTGTCAGTGCCATAGAAGCGTGTCTATTGGCTGTCAGTATGACAGGTGCTAGAGCAGAAGTCAACCCTGCAATGTTAAATTGCAGTATCTCAAAAACTGCAGTGTTTTACATTGCAGGGTTAAGGGGACAGGGACACTATATCCAGCCCACTTTGTTGAGATGAAGTGGTCTGGGTAACTAAAGTGTTTCTTTAACTGCCCCTAAGGTACAGGGCATAACAGTTCCTAAAAAGTACGTATTATTCTATGGAGTCTGCAAGGAAGTAGGGATGTGCATGGGCCAAAAATTTGGTTCGGTTCGGACTTCCGAAATTAGGGGGTTCGGCAATTCCCTAACCCTACTCCTAACCCTAACCCCACCCCAACCCTAACCCCGCCCCTAGCCCAGCCCTACCCTAACCTAATAACCCTACCCCTAACCCCACCTCAACCCCAACCCTAACCATAACCCCTAACCCCACCCCTAACCATAAGCCCTCCCCCTAACCCTACTCCTAACCCAACCCTATCCTAACCCCATAACCCAACCCTAACTGTAGCCCCAATCTTCCTCTGCCCCTAACCCTACCCTTGAACCTAACCCTACCCCTACCTACCTAGTAGGGGTAGGGTTAGATTCCTGTCATCATTCCCTTAATTTTCCCTCCCCCTCCTCTTCTGCCACTTTTCAGAAATCCGAAGCACTTTGGTACTTCTGAAACTCAGCACTTCGGAAATTCGGTTTGGTTCGGCACTTCCAAAATTCAGCACTTCGGCAATTCGGTTCGGCACTTCCGAAATTCGGAAGCATCCGAATTGCCGAAATTCGTCCGAATTTAAATTCAGACCGAAACGAATTGCACATGTCTACAAGGAAGTTTCTCCATGGGACATGATGAGAGATACACAGGTGGACGTATAGCTACCCACTTGTTCATTTTCATACCACCTCTCAAGGTGTCAGTAAATAGGGACTTCAACTACATTATACCCATTTACCTATTGCCCAATCCACATTTAATAGGCATACAGGAAGGAGCTCAGGGATTCCTCATAGTTATCAGAGGCAATGGACTATTGTTTCACCAGGTGCACATTAAAGGAGCACTATAGTCAACATATAAAAGCAAGAAAGACAGGTTCCCTAGCCTTCTTTCTTGCTTTTATATGAACTTACCATTAATAAAAAGTAAATTCGAGCCCTTTTTATCATATAAACTTACCTCCATTGCAGCGCCGAGCTCCTCGACAGGCCGCGCCACCTTTTTCGTCAAAATGACGATGTAGCAGGGCTCAATTACTCACTCTCAATCTCACACTCAATCTCTCACTCACTCACACTCAATCTCTCACTCACTCACAATCACTCTCTTACACTCACTCTCAATCTCTCACTCACTCACAATCTCTCACTCACTCACACTCAGTCACTCACTCACACTCACTCTCTCATAAACTCACTCTCTCACACAATCATTCTCTCACAGAATCACTCTCTCACACATTCACAATCACTCTTTCTCTCACTCACACTCACTCACTCTCTCACACAATCACTCTCTTAAACAATCTCTCTCACTTACTCTTAATATCAAACTCTCACTCACTTACCCACACTCACGCACTCACCCACACCCACCCACACTCACTCACACTCACTCAATCTCTCACTCACAAACTCAAACACAATTTCTCACTCACACTCAATCTCTCACTAACTCCCACACACTCACTTACTCACCCACACTCAGTCACCCACACTCACTTACTCATTCACACTCACTCAGTCACTGCCACTGGAGGTGTTCATAGCTTCCAATGTAAACACTGTATTTTCTCAGAAAATACAGTGTTTACATGAGAGAGGCTGCAGGGAGCTATAGTTCTCACCTGAACACCCTCATTAAGCTGAAGTTGCTCAGGTGACTATAGTGTCCCTTTAGGTGAGAGATAGGAAGAAGGCTGTATGTATGGCAGAAAAAAAGAGAAGTCAAACACTATCCAGGTTAGTCATTGGAGTGAGAATTCAAAATGAATTTCACATTTAAGGCCAGAGTAGCCAAACTCAAAGCATAGCGACAGGTCTCTCCGTCTTTAGCTTTTATTCCTCATCTCTCAACATTCTATTTCCCCCAGCAGTCTGTATGGTAACGGTTTCTTTGCTCATTTTGTCTCATTCTCTCCAGTGTCTATTTTTTTATCAGTGTTTTCTGACTGGTTTTCTGCTTTTTTGTTCTGGTTTTTTTTTATGTCTGGATGGGTTAAGTTCACTAAACAGTATATTGTAGAGAGAGTTGAAAAATAAATTGAAAAAACTAGGTCAAAAGAGAAGAGCACAAAAGGCCTCCACCTCAGCTGAGCTGGATAATTGTTCTAACTCAGCTTTTTGGCCTACGGAAATATGTTTCTAAGACACTTTTCATATCATAATTTAGTGAAAAAAAACTCCCAAGAGTCAGTTTCTTTCTTTATCTCTTTCTTACTTTCCTCTTGCATATAAATACGTACATGCATTATCAGACACAAACAGTGCATTACACGTACATCTACACATGCATGGAGCCTTACATACACAAAGGCACATATAAACACACACTGTTTGAAACATATATTAGTTTCATATAGATACACATGAAGATCATAAATCCGAATATCCATGCATGCTCTTTACATGCATCCACACGAATACAATGCCTTATATATACATTAACATACACAACAACCTTTTCTGCTTATACTAAAAAGTAATAATACTCTTTTTACTTTATTAAAGAAATTCAAGATACAGCCCACAGCAGACATTGTTAAAATGCTAGCCTAAAACAACTGGAAAGATGTTTAATGACAGTAAAGCATGCCTTGTAAATAAAAAAACAAAACAAAAAAAAAACTACTGAGAATTTTTATTGAAAAACAAGTATAGTTAGCTATATGGTTGTATAAAAGTCTCACGATTAACAGTTACACTTTAAATGTATGTTACGAAAGCATACATGCAGTGTCATACAGACTAAAGAGAAACAATGAAGATTTGGAAACAAAATTTCAAAATGCCATGTTTGCCCCATCCAACTATAGGTTCAAACCCAGGGCATGTGGGACAAGCTGCACTGCCTACAGATTATTAACACAATGGGAGGCGTATCTCCTGATGCTGAATTTGACCTTGATGAGTTCAACAAAAAAGAGTCATGCCAGAAATTGATCAGCAGCATTACATCTTATGTGACCCAGGTGAGTTCTATATTTTTCCATCACTAATTCACACGGGACTGTCCTATTCTGATATGACGATTAAACCTATTTCCTGGTGATTCCAGTACTGTTGAAGCTTTCTGTTCATGGTTTATTGTTACTGTATCCTGTCCGCATTCCAAAGCACACAATGAAAAACTGTTGTTAAGCTTCCTGTTGGCTGGTCCCAAATTCTTTTTCACTTATTCAGTTTCATTAAGCACTTAATTTAAATACTTGTTGTGGGAGGTTGGGTAACATTGCACTGAAATGCCTGCCAAAAGGAGGCATCACACCAGTGTTTTTAACCCCAAAGAACCAAAGTTATTTTGAGATGTAACATATCTGTGACCAAGGCCTTTTTGGCACTTTTGTAATGTGTTTATTCTACCACAGTTTCTGCCTTTCTGTTCAAGTGCACCCAAAATATACATAATTTATTAAATAATACGTAGGGCTTTTGTTTTATACCCTAAATGGACACATAACACAATATCAAATCTGAATTAAATGTATTAAAAATGAAAAAAACTAAAACTAGTTTTTTTCTTTGTTTAACAATTCATAATTTCTACACAACAAGTGCTAAAGAAAACTAACTCAAAATAGATTCACTAACCTGTCCTGATTGTTAAAATGTCTTGTATGTCTAGAACTCCAATATTGTTTTTTAATTTAGAAAACAAATGTTGCGAGGCGTGAATTACGGTTTTAAAGCTAAAATTTGGCATGCTACTATTACAACTTTTATAGTAGTCACAGAATCTAAAAACGCTATGCAAAAGTATATATTTGTAGAACGTTAATTCCCCAGGCTATTTTACAACCCGGGCTGGATGGAGAGGAAAGGGTTAAATCTTACCTATTTTCCAGCGCTGGGCAGGGAGCTCTCCTCCTCCTCTCCCCTCTCTTCTCCTCCTCTTCGGCTGAATGTGCATGCGCGGCAGGAGCTGCGCGCGCATTCAGCCAGTCTATAGGAAAGCATTCACAATGCTTTCCTATGGACGCTGGCATCTTCTCACTGTGAAAATCACAGTGAGAAGCACGCAAGTGCCTCTAGCGGCTGTCAAGAGACAGCCACTGGAGGCTGGATTAACCCTATTATAAACATAGCAGTTTCAGAGAAAAGTTTATTAAAAAAAGGGTTAACCCTAGCTGGACCTGGCACCCAGACCACTTCATTAAGCTGAAGTGGTCTGGGTGCCTATAGTGGTCCTTTAAGTCTCTATTACACATGGGAATGCAATGCTGCTACAGTAACTGATATATGTGGCTACTTCGGGCCTGAAGATCATGATATGCCTGCTTTAACTACTGTGGGCCCACTGAAACAGTATAGGGGCCTAGTACTTGGTCCCAAACCAGAGGGAACCATGACATCTAGTCTATATCTTCTTTTTCATATGTTGTTTTTTTGCTCAACTTCTACATATAACCATTTAAATCCAGCCAAAACATGTATCATTACTTCAACTTATTTTCTCCTCACAAAAATAATGAATGCAATAGAGAAGATTTGCACCTTCAGCAGTTCTGCTACTTTCTACCTATCTCTCTGAGTGGACCAGCAGTTGGAAGGTCCTTTTTTGTCCAAACTTCCAGTTTAAAAGAAGAAAGAGTAAACACGAGACAAATGGCTTGCCATTCACTTTAAAGGTTGCTAGAAACCAAGGGCTGTCTGTACTTAGTGCCGTGTGGCCCCGGCAAATCCTATTGCTGAAAGTAAATAAAAATAGAGAAACCAGGTTAGGAACATTCTGTTGTTAAAGTGCTATCTTCTTTTCTACAGGTGGCAGGAAGTGTTATCCAAAGGGAAAAGGAGCTTGGTAAGTGTGGTGATCTTTTCATTGTAGTTGTAGTTGTAAGTAGACTAATTAAGTAACATGGATTTTTCTACTGCAAATTAAAGGGGCACTCCAGGTTGGAACTGAAAATATGCAAAAAAAAAAAAAAAATCAATCCAAAATAAAAGATCAAAAAATGTGCTTGAGACGCTATTAAAGTTCTCAAATGTTGTGCTAATTCCCACGCAGTACATTAATAGCCTTGTGCTTTGCCTCTGTCAGGAGATTATTTGGCCAATCACAAACTTCTCATTCTATTCTGGAGAATTTGAACTGTTAAATATATGTAACCCAGTGCTTCAAGTGCAAAATGGTAACTGGCTGTTTAACCCCTTAAGGACACATAACATGTGTGACATGTCATGATTACCTTTTATTCCAGAAGTTTGGTCCTTAAGGGGTTAAAGGACCACTATAGTGCCAGGAAAACATACTCGGGCTCTGGGGAGAGGAAGGGGTTAAAATATTACCTTTCTCCAGCGCCGGGCGGGGAGCTCTCCGCCTCCTCTCCTCCTCTTCGGCTGAATGCGCATGCGCGGCAGGAGCTATGCGCGCATTCAGCCAGTCTCATAGGAAAGCATTCATAATGCTTTCCTATGGACGCTTGCGTCTTCTCACTGTGATTTTCACAGTGAGAAGCACTGGAGGCTGGATTAACCTATTTATAAACATAGTTTATAAAAAAAATGGGTTAACCCTAGCTGGACCAGGCACCCAGACCACTTCATTAAGCTGAAGTGGTCTGGGTGCCTAGAGTGGTCCTTTAAACTCTTTTCAGAGAGTATAAATGCCAAATACCCTAGCCTAAATAAGAGATAACACACTCTCAAACTGCCTGTTTATCTTCACATTGTGCAGGGAAAATATATTTATTAGGAGATTTCAAAGCTCTCTGTGCTCAGCCTCAGTTCTGCTCATAGCAGGGGTTTCTGGGCATTTAGTTTTATTATAAGCTTTCTGCCAGCTGAATTACACTTCCCAGACACCTTTGCTGTGCTTCCTGATGACCTGTACAATGGTGATATTGGACACTGCAGGGTAGGTGAAGGGCAGCAAGTGAGCTGTTAAAATTAGTGCATATTACAGGAGCCAGTTAAAAGGAAGTATTTTAGAATGTGGGGGAGGGGGAATGAGAAAAGGAAGAATTAAGATGAAGAATAACAAACATATCTTTATGCTTAAAGATATAATACACAAAATTAAACATGCAAATCAGAGCTAAATATTTTGGTCAAATTAAAAAAAACTAATTGAAGGCCAAGCTTGTTAAACAGTTGTCAATTATCAGTTTGTTTTTTGTTTTTTTGTTTTGCTTTCCCGAAGGTAAAATGGTAATCCGGGTGGACCTCTTGCTGGGCCAGGAGCTCCTGTGCTCACTGTGCCTAGAGGGATATTGCTTATACCTCATTGATGAGGCCTAACATGGCTGAAACGATCATCTGGGGTTGCCGCATCTCTCATGCAGAGGGAGCTGGCCTGTATTTTGGACTTGTATTGTCCTTTTGAGTGGGATCAGTCTAATATATAAATAGTTTACACTCTCTCTGTAATGGTACAAGATGAACTAAAACAAAAAAATAATATTATTCGCTTACATTGGGAAGACGGCAGGGGCTTCTGTGCTCTCTCTGTGTTACTCCCAAGCCGGCTTCTCTCTACTGTGGGCACTGTAAGACCACCCTCTGTGACTATTAGCCAATTTGTCCTCTGAATAGAGAGGCCAATAGCATGCTTTCACACTTTGGCAATTCACTGTGAGGCTCTTGAAATTCCTCTTAAAGGACACTGGGCATGAGCAAAACCTGCTGAAAAAGGGCATATTTAACATTTGTCCCATTTTGACATGCCTAGTTGTACTCAAAAAGCTTCTCCAAACAGCCTACATTGAGGGATAGGGACCCTGAATACTTAAATACTTTGTATTGTAATTTGACACACACATAGGCAGTGGTTGGAGTATGTTAATCAACATTTTCCCCAGTTATTTTAGCTCCTGCCCCCCACCCCCAGAAAAAGATTCTTCATGTTTCTAAACTATTACAAATAACATTATTCCCACATCAAAGTGCCCCTATGCCTCTACAGCTCTTTAACATATGTCCCTGAAATACTGTCATTACATTCTGTACATAATGATTAAGGCACAGCTCTGCATTTGCACTGCTATAGCTTGTGATACTGCTTTACAGTTCTATAATTAGAGGGTTCAGAATAAACTCTTGGTAAAATTAGAAGCAAGGCATTTATTGTTTGGTATTTAAACACTGTTGGGGAGCTCACATCCATTTCTGAAGTCTGGTCTATTTATATTTATTATGGTTTCCTGTATTTGTAGATGTCAGAAGGAGGAACAACACTTATCCCACTGATATAATACCATCCAGAGGAAACAACCCCAAATCATCAGCTCACCTTATGCTCCAAACCAGCTCCCGTCTAGGTCAGTCTGTCTCTTGAAAACTGACAGATAATTAAGAAGTATATTTTTTGCCTAAAGTATTTGATTGCTTAATAATCTCTTGGAATAGATGACTAATTTTTGGAATTATCTCTCTTGCATGAGCAGCGGACTGACAAGGTTATTCACTAAAGTGAGAACTGAAATTCAAATTTAATTTTTTTTTTCCAACTCAACGATGTTATCAAATGGGCTACATTTCCTAAAAGATTTTAATTCACTTTGAATTCTCACATTAGTAAATAACCCTGTGAGGATGTCCGGTCTCACAGGTGTAAAGATGATTTGAAAAGTTGACCTTTTTTTTAATCATAAAGGAGCGTTTAAAATTTATTTGGTTGGTTTTGTTTTTTTTGTAGTGCGAGAAATATCTGGTGATGAAAAATTGGCTTCCACATCCTGTCGCTTCCCAATACAAACATGGGATGATAGCAATTCATTATCCCATATACAAGGAATTAGTTATAAGAATGGTCGCCTAAAAATTCTTCAAGATGGGAAATACTATATTTATTCCCAAATTTATTTTCGATTTCCTCAGGAGACATCTGGCACGTCTCCAGCAGACAGCCATCACCAGATGGTACAGTGTATCCATAAGAAAACATCATATATCAAACCCATCTTGCTTCTTAAAGGGGTTGGCACCAAGTGTTGGGAACCAAACGCATTGTATGGACTGCATTCCATCCACCATGGCGGCCTATTTGATTTGAAATCTGGTGATGAGTTATTTGTCTCAGTCTCCTCATTGGAGTTGGTCTATGCAGAAGGTGCTTCATCATTTTTTGGAGCTTTCAAATTAGATCTGTGAGACTCGCAAAAGTTCAACATCTGAAATTCTGGATTGTGTAATAAACAAAATACGTTTTTATGCACTGATGTTTCTTGGAACAAGTCAAAAAAACATGGACTGCTGCTGGTATGTCTGCGTAATGAAGGATCATGCATTCTGCACTAGTGAAAACTCTACCTGTGATTTCATGAAAATAAAGAAGGGACAATTTTTAAAACTTTATTTTTTTCAAGGGAAAAAAACACTGCAATCCTACCATTATTTATCATAGAAAAATGGAAGATTTGCTGTTTTGTCCTAGTCATTTGATTTTGATGAACTCTTAAAATTTTTTCTTAGAGACGGCATGTAGATGAATAGGCTTGATCGATCATCTGGAGTTGCTGTATCTTTCATCCAGAGGGTCCGGCCTGCATTTTGATTTCGTACAAACTTTTTTGGTGGGATCAGTCTGATATGCAAATGACTACAGGTTCTCCCTGTAATGGCACAAAATGAGCTAAAAAACACTGTAGTGTT
>OW240920.1:88506325-88556277 GCA_933207985.1 Pelobates cultripes
AGGTTTCATGGCACAATTGTCAAGCCCTGCTCTACTGCAGCAGTGTACCACAGATGGCTAAGGTCTAACCAAAGTAAAACCTTAATTACCTTAATGATATGACACTCTTCAACATACAAACATTATCCATTAGAGTTAACCCTAGTCTTGAGGGCTTGTAAAGACCTCAATGGCTATTACATTGCGGTTTGTTAGCACAACTGTGCACGCAGACTTTACTACAATGAATTGTGAATACAGTGGTGTATTTGTGTGTTGTGTCAGTGTACAAATATAGGTGCGAATTTGTGTGTAGCGTCATATTATGAATGCTAAGTTGTATTAGTGCGGCATGACAGTATGTGAATGCAGGTGTAGGTAGGAGTGAGCAGTGCTACTACATTGGAAGTTGTCATCATTAACAAGTGGGCAGTAGCACTATATATAGTTTGAGTTGCTGTCAAGGAGGAATCGAAAAACCTAAATTCTACTCCTAATCCAAACTAGTATGTAGTCTTATAAAAAGGCACTTATGCAATCTTTCATTCATTCACTAGAGGAACACGAATTGCAAAATTAGCTGCCTATCCTTTCATGGAGGAACTAGTAAGATACAGTGACAGCAAATACAAAAATAATCCATATTGATGCTGCACCACCAAGTAAAAAGGCACCAGTCTTGTTGATATAAGGATATGTCAGGCAGCCTAGTACATGCCTTTCAACCACCTTCTAAACAGGCAAAACTGGATATTTTGAGGAATGTATGCACATACCTTCTACACTCATATCTCTCACTGGTCTGTTAAACATTGCTCCAAAAAGAATGCAGTATGATATTTAATGAGCATTAAAAGTGAGAAGTTTGTAACAGGGAAACACACAACCATCTGTCCCAACATCTTAAATGGACAAAGAGGGATACTTTGATTTTAGGGGTGTAAAGAGGGGTGTAGCTGTTCTGAGAAAGTTCTAGGTGACTTACTAATAATAAGTTATGCAACTAGAATGTAATTTAGAAAATGAGCATCTTATTTTATTTACACAGACTGATTTCTAAATAAATTTATTGTAGTTTAAAGACATGTTACTGTGAGTATTATTGCAGTGGAGCTCTATTATAAATTCAGACACACCAACAAAATGGAGCTCCTAGAATAGGTGGACATTAGGATGGAAAGGGGAACCGAGGAATTTGGATCCAAAATAGAGACGGTCCATCCTAAATAGGGACACTTGGGAGGTATGCATTCTTATTTCCTGAAAATAATGACATGCTGCTAACAGCACGGCAGTGTCGAGATAGTTTGAGCCTTTATATTAAAGGGACACTGTAGGCACCCAGACCACTTCATCTAATTGAAGTAGTCTGGGTGCTGTGACCCTCTTGCACTTAGTGCTGCAATGTAAAACATTGCAGTTCCAAAGAACTGAAATGTTTACATTGCAGCTCTAAGTCTGCCCTATATGTCTAACAGACAGCCACTAGAGGGCTTCTGGAATCCAAACTGACTTTTGGTCCGTTATCTGACGCTGGACGTCCTCATGGAGCTCCAGCGTCAGATTTTCCCCATAGGAATAATGCTTTCCTATGGGGAGGTCTAATGCGCGCGCGGCCATTGCCGCACATGCGTATCAGGTCTCTCCTGCCGATGTCAGCCTCCGGGAGGAGCGTGGGCGGAGCCTAACCCAGCACAGAGGATTTTAACCCCTTCAGCGAGGAGGGAGGGGGACACTCCAGGATTCTCTAGTGCCAGGGAAACGGGTTTGTTTTCCTGGCACTGGAGAATCCCTTTAATTGAAAATCAATAAAACCCTTGTATGTATATATATATATATTTGTGTTAATGTATATTGTTATTCTTTTTTCAAAATAAAATGTATTAAAGATTTTAAAAAAAAACAGAACAAAAAAGCAATAATGTAGCATATACATCGTTGGATTGTTCAGTCCATGTCACAGATACATAGAAAAGCAATACTACAAATGTTTCAAAGTTACTGAGCATGAACATGCAGTATGTAAGAAACAAATATGTAATGCAACCTAATTAAGTAATAAAGAAAAGTGAAAAAAATAAATAAAAGAAGAGTAATTAATTTAAGAAACACTATAGGGTCAGGAACAGTCCTGGCCAATCAGCATCTCCTCATAGAGATGAATTGAATCAATGAATCTCTGCGAGGAAAGTTCAGTGTCTGCATGCAGAGGGAGGAGACACTGAATGTTTGGATGCACACCAGGCAAGACTGAGATAGGAAGCAGCTCCAGCAGCCGTCTTAGATGTGGCCAGTGAAGTTATCACTAGTCTGTAATGTAAACACTGCATTTTCATTGAAAAGAGAGTGTTTACAGCAAAAAGCCTGAAGGTAATGATTCTACTCACCAGAACAAATTTAATAAGCTGTAGTTGTTCTGGTGACTATATTGTCTCTTTAAAATGAGAAAATGACAGAAAGAGAGGCTTCTAAGTGAAACAAGTGAGGAAAAGTAGGAAACATGAGAAGAACAAGGGCACAAAGGGTTGTGGGAAACCTCAAAGACCAAAAATAAGATGATGTTGGGGGAATGATTATAGGCAAAGGTACATCCTATATATTATTCCTGTGGTCGGTTAATGTTTGATTGTACACGTTTGACAATCTTAGTGTACTGATGATAAATACTTGGTGGGCTCAAGGTTTTACTATTTCATTATTGGGGAAAATATGTTATTTGGAAATCAAGCAATAAAAAGTAGCAAAGAGGCAAAACTACTTCACTGGGAGGCTCTCATTCAGCCTAGCAGACATACATGTCAGGCAAAAACACCTCTTCTTTTGGTGACCCACTCACTTTTAGGCAGGATCATCAATTTTGGACGCTACAAGTGATGTAAGTGGTATAAATGGGACACTCCATAGGCCCATCCACCTTTTTCCAATTTCGTATCTCCTAATGTTATTGTGTCCTATTATTTTGAACAATTATTCAGGCCACGTTACATGTACTGGTTTGCTAATCGGAAATGTTTTAAATGTTTTCCTGTGCTTTTGTTTTTTTTTATTAATGAAATGCTTTATATAAAAATGTGTGCTCTCAAAATTGACTGTGGTAAAATTGTTTGGGAATGTGGAATACAAAACAAGAACTCTAATAAGATGATGATGTGGGAATGATTATATGCAAATGTACATCCTATATGTTGTTTCTGGGGTAGGATAATGCTTGATTGAAATTGTAAACGCATCTTTAGGCAGTGGGTAGTGTTGGACGGATGAGTTGCACTCCGTGCTGGCGGTTCTGGTATTAAATGAACAAGTAACCTCTTCCTCTGGATCTAGCGTTTGATTTACAAGCAGATCGACGATTTAATGGAAAGCTATTTTAATGTACTGAATATTTTTGTAAAACTGAAATTCTTCTTAGTAATGACAAGTATGTTGGTTTAAATATAATTCTAATCAATTAATATATGCATTAGCTTCTTATGACTTTTGAAGACAAGATACCATTAACATATTTTCTTACTAAACTGGGAATGTGTAGAAATGACAAGAAAAATTTAGGCCAAACTTCACAACCTTTGAAAATAACTGGATCCTAGATTTTTTTCTGTGTTGTCTAATTTGCCTAAAATGTGCAATTTGATTGTGAAATGACCACCGTCCTCATGAGGTAGAATTTAAAAATGTCAGAAATTTACGAGGGAATTGCAATTATTTGCAAAAATAGGTAATGTGGATATATATTTGCATCTCAGCTGTGTTTCTATCTCAACTGTCCTGATTTCTGCTGAACTGCCCTGATTTTATGGTCATGTACCGCTGTACCAACTTTATTCCCTGGTGTTCCAATTTCAGGGACACCAGGAAACTGTCCCCAGAAAGCATGCATCATAAGACGTGCTCTGCTATGCTCAAGGCACTATCCTTAGTGGGACTGCATGCTTGATTTGCAGCCGCCTGGCTTGCATTCATCATAGGCTGATCTGCCAAATCTTTGGGCAGACCTGTCTCCTTTCTGGGTAGGTCTATTTCCTTTAGGGGCATCAGTGATGCGATTTGCTTGTTGGGGGTACGCAATCCCCTGGTCAATTCCTGACAATTATAAAGTAAATAGTGTATAATTATGGAAGGATCACTACTGCATAAGTATATGAAGGATTTTATACTGTGAATATAAAAATAAAAAATTAATAAAAAATTGCAATCAACTTAGTTCACTCATCTTTTATTTCATCCACATTTGACTTTGAGAACTACAAATCAAACTTCATAAAATGTAAAAGGTTTTGATTTCTATAAAATTGTCATAGTTGGTGTAAAGGCCAGCATGTGTAATATTAAATTAGGAACACAAGATGAAGCTCTTACCACCTGAGGCAGCAAGAAGGGTAGGAGTTTATGTGTGTTAGTAATAGTGTTAGTGTATGTATTTTTGTGTATGTTAAAGAGTGTTAGTATATGTGTGTTATGTGTCGGTGGATGAGTGTTAATGTGTGTCTGGGTATGTGTGTGTGCATGTGGCGAAGTACATGTATGTGAATGGACAACTCTGTATTTATGTCTACTTAGCTAGCTAGTTATGTATGTGTTTGTGTGAACAAGGGTAGTGTAGGGACCCCTCAAATTTTTGTCACCTAGGCCCTGCAAAAGATTGGGTCTATCATAAGATGGGGACATGGCAGCAGAGAATTAAAACAGACTGTAGGTCTGCACGTTGTCCTGATTTTGGCAAGGTAGTTCCTATTTTAGGGTCCTGTCCCGCCATCCCAATTTTGTTCCCTGGTGTCCCACACTAAATTGCACAAGGGAACTGTCCCCCAATGTGCACCCTCAGCAGTAAAATACAAACAAAACAAAGAAATGGTGGATTGGCACTTAATACCAAAGGATAGGCAACTACCCCCAGTGCCTAAAATCACTAAATGGCACTCAGATGCAAAGTGAGAGAAATTAATAAAGGGGGTGCAAAGAAAAATACAATACTTGGCTGTATACTTAGTATAGTGAGTTGGACACCTCCTGATCTTCCTATAATAGAAACATAAACATATGCATAGTATAGTACTGTAACATAAGGAAAATTGATCAATTATGAAGGTATTGGGTCACTCACAATATGCAGAGCCACATAAAGCTGGCTCTGACTTCGAAGGCAGATGAATAATACGCTTATTCTGGCTCTCAGTTTCCTAAGCAGGATAACTCTTTTCCAGCCCTTCAATGAATTTCAAGATATCCAATGTCGTGAAGAAAGAATAAACTTTACTGGATACAAAATAACACTGGAAACAAAAAATAAGCTTAAAATAACATAAAATAAATAGTCCACAACACTAACACGTTTCGACCCTCGCGTCTTTGTCAAAGTGTATAGTGGATGCTGGTCTTCTTCTCTTTAAATAGTTGTGTTGAATGTCCAATTTGGCGCCGTTCGCCAGCGTCTGTCTTCATTTCCGGGTTCATTGGACTTCCACATCATGTGACCTGATGTCTGGTCACATGATTCTGAAGTCGGCGTCTGGCGTATTCAGGGCCGGATTAACATAGGGGCTGATGGAGCTGCAGCTCCAGGCCCAGGCCCATGGAATAGGCCCATTGATTTAAAAAAAAAAAAAATTATTATTTTTTTTACATTTTTTTTTCCACACACTACTCTTAGGGATTCCACCTGCCTTTTATTTTATTGGCACAGCCAGTATTTGAGGCTGCCTAGCTGGTGCCAATATTGCAGTGATACTGGCAATATAAATGTTGGTATTTTTCTCAGTATAAATGGAGATAACTATGCAATACCAGCACTGGCCAGTAGGGGTCGTTGTATGTGGAGACAGGCAGGGATAGGAAGTTCCAGCATATCCCTCCCTGCCTATCTATACTCACTGATCTGCAGGGGTGCAGCTACAGAGAGTCCAGACAGCAACTCCCACCCTGCAGTGACAGCCTAGAGCTCAGGGAAGTAAGGGATGGGGGGGAAAGGCTGCAAGGAGACATACACTGAGACACTAAGGGACACTGGGAGACATTATGGCACAGACACATGGGGACACAGTGTCCCCATGTCTTCCAGCCAGTGTCCCTGGTGTCTCAGTGCCCCCTAGTCTTCCAGTGACCCCTAGTCTCCCAGTGTCTCACTGTCCCCATGTCTCCTAGTGCCTCCATGTCTCTCAGTGCCTCAAGTGTTACAATGTCCCCAAGCTAGTGTCCCTAGTGTCTGTGGCCCTGGTGTCTCAGTGTCCCCATTTCTCCCAGTGCCCCCATGTCTCAATGTCCCCATATCCCCCAGCCAGTGTCTCTAGTATCTTTGTCCCTGGTGTCTGTGTCCCCATGTCTTCAAGTGTCCCCTATTTTCCCATTGTCCCCATGTGCCCCAGCCATAGCCCCCTAGTCTCCCAGTGTCACTGGTGTCTCCGTGCCCCTAGGTCTCCCCGTGTCCCCAGGTCTCCCCGTCTTCCTAGTGTCCTAGTGACATGGGGGCCCTGGGATACATGGGGACACAGGGGTACATGGGGCATTGAGACACTGATACATAGGATCACTGGGAGACCTGGGGACACGACACTAGGGGACACTGGGAGACATGGGGCACTGAGACACTGATACATAGGAACACTGAGACCTGGAGTAATCGACACATGGGGCACTGAGTCATGAGGGCACTGGGAGACACGGGGGCACTGGGAGGAATCCATCTATACTGCAGATTTAAACTAAGTAGTTTTTTGGTGATTTTATGGCATTTTCTCTTATGTCACTCCTTGTGATTTACATCATGTGATGTCACCCACACATATTTAATTATGCAAATTAGTAAGGCCGGTATGTTTTTCCAAGAAAGGTGGCAACCCTAACTACTTTTCACATACTCTTACTTAAGTATGGAAACTTAAGAGGGATGTATGGGAACAAAACTTGTGTGGACTGGCTGACAATGAATATAGTTAAAGGGACACTATAGTCACCAGAACAACTACAGCTTATTGAATTTGTTCTGGTGAGTAGAATCATTACCATCAGGCTTTTTGCTGTAAGCACGGTCTTTTCAGAGAAAATGCTGTGTTTACATTACATCCTAGTGATAACTTCACTGGCCACTCCTTAGATGACTGTTAGAGATCCTTCCTGGGTCATGGCTGCCTAAAATGCATCCAAACATTCAGTGTCTCCTCCCTCTGCATGCAGACACTGAACTTTCCTC
The DNA here is from genome assembly GCA_933207985.1 of Pelobates cultripes. Taxonomy (NCBI): domain Eukaryota; kingdom Metazoa; phylum Chordata; class Amphibia; order Anura; family Pelobatidae; genus Pelobates; species Pelobates cultripes. Next base: position 88,513,488 of record OW240920.1, read on the forward strand.
ATAGAGATTCATTAATTAAATTCATCTATATAAGGAGATGCTGATTGGCCAGGGCTGTGTTTGAATCATGCTGGCTCTGACCCTGATCTGCCTCTTTGTCAGTCTCAGCCAATCCTATGGGGAAGCACTGTGATTGGATCAGGCCACCACTTCTAATGATGTCAGCAGACTGCTTGTTTTTATGAGTCTAACAGCATGCAGAGTTACAGCTTCAGGCTTGAATATAGTAGGATTTTGCTATATTTATGGAGGCATGAGGGGCCCAGGGGGACTAGATGGTGATGTTAACACTATAGAGTAATGAATTCATGTTTGTGTTCCTGACCCTATAGCTATCCTTTAAGGTAATGCTGACTTTGGTCTCTCTAACACTATGGCATGTTCCCTTTCTTCTACACTCACTACATACAGCTTTTCTCTGTCCCAGACCATATACCAGGAGCTTCTGTCTGCTAGTAAGAAGGTAAGGAGACAAGTGGCCAGCGAGTGCTAGGGGACAGCCCTTAGTAAGCATTGAGTGAGCACATCATTAGATGCATTTATGCCAAGCTCAGGGTGCTGTCTGCATAGTATGCCCTTCGTTGGCCAGCTGCATGATTGGCAGGCAGCCTGACATGCATTCATGCCAGGCTGGCTTTCTAATTCTTTGAGCAGACATGTCCTCTTTTTGGGCATATTCGCCCCTTTTGGCAGGTTACGTGATTTGTGTCAGTGGCACACCATTTTACCATGCCCATTGACTTCCTGCTTGACTGGACACTGCTGTTAGGGGTTATGGATTTACTTGAAAGATAAAACCATAAATTAGAGAGAGATTAGCCTAGGGTATGTGTATTCTTATAGCTGCTGTTTTCTTTCTCTCCAGCACCATCTCAATCAGATACATGATGCTTGGGAGTGTTTTCCTGTTTTTGGTCGATATGATTCTGTAATTAGGCCCGTCATAATTGTCAGCACCAGGCCCACTGGGCTCTTAATCTGGCCCTGGGCGTATTGATGTCATTTCCGGGTTCTCGATGTTTCTTTTGGATTCCCTAGACACAAGTGGCACTGGCGTTTTCGCCATTTTTAAAGTGGGAAAGAACCTAGCTCTATACAAATAAACCTTAAATAAAAACAATACATATATATAATATTCCAAATTGATGTTGTTCTTTTCTTTTATTGAAAGGAACAAAAAGCATAATTAGTGTATACAAAATATTTAATATAAAAACATCATACATGAGAACATTCTCTCAAATGCAAGATAATTGGTTAATAGTAAACATCTATAATATAAGGAGGAGAATCCTCTTAAAGTGAAACACACTTATAATAGGAACTTAATTTTTTGCTTTTAATAGGAACTTATTTTTGTTTGCTTATAGCTGCAAATTGAGGCTACAGGGAAATACTTGAAGTTTAAACAGGGTATATAAAAAAAAAATATATATAATACATATAAAATATAAGAATATATATAAAAATGGAAGTAAGGTGTAAAAATGGATAAATGGTTAAAAAAATATATACTATATAACCTTTTAGAGGGAGACAAAGGAACAGAAAGGAAATTCTTAAAAAAATTGGAAATCCAAATAAAAGGCATGAGGTTAAATAAGTGCTGACATCTCGAAGTCGACGTTAAGTCCGCCGGGAGACAAAGTGTCGAGATTGAATATCCACTTCATCTCACAGCGGCTCAACGTCGACTCCAAGCATCCCCCTCTCTAATGGGCTTCCATCGTCTGGATGCCGCAGAATTGGAGTCCAGAGGGATCTCCACCATGGCGGTTTAAAAAATTTAATGGTATTATGTTTTTGAGGAGACTTTGTCTGAAATTTTTTTTTAATAATAAACCAGTTAATGGAACAAATACTAATATTATTCAAAATTCCGAATATATGCATACTGACCTTAAACAGGCATCTAAATTTTATCCTATTCATTTAAAGTCAAACTGTATGACGGTATTTGAAAGGGCATGTATTAAAGACATAAAAGAAATTAAACCAAATAAAAGAAACAATCTTACAATTCAAGAAAAAAATGCTATGGAAGATCTTAAAAAAGATTCTACAATAGTCATTAAACCGGCAGATAAGGGCGGAGGGATAGCTATTATGGATAAAGAGTTGTATATCAAAGAGATATATCGTCAACTTAGTGACACAACCACTTACAAAAAAATTAGAAAGAAATCCTCAAAATGAAATGAATGAAAGAAAAAATATGAATTATATCTTAATCAAGGAGTAAATAAGGGCATTCTCACCCAAAAAGAATAAGCCTTTCTAAATATTAGTTTACCGCGTATACCGGTTATTTATACATTGCCCAAATTACATAAAAATGCACAAGATCCCCCAGGAAGACCCATTGTCTCCGGGGTAGGATTATTGTTGTCAAATTTGTCCAAATAGGTAGATATTCACCTTCAGCCTATTGTTAAAACCAATACCTAATATCTTAAAGGCTCTATGAGCCTATTACAACTATTAAACAACTTTCAATGGGAAAAAGATTTTATTTTAGTGACCTGTGACGTCACAAGCCTATATACCTGTATAGACCATTTGATAGGCTGTGAAGCCACACGTCACTTTTTAGAAACTTCTACATTGTATCCCACGGACCAAGTGGATTTTATTATGGAAGGGATTCTGTTTATCCTTCAGAACAATTTTTTTTGGTTTGAGGGGGAATACTACCTGCAGTGTAGAGGAGCTGCTATAGGGACCAGGTTCGCACCCAGTTATGCAAACCTTTTTATGGCATATTGGGAAAATAGGTTTGTCTATTCTTCACATGACTGGAGTGCGAACCTGGTCCTTTATAAACGATATATAGATTATATCTTTTTTATTTGGAGAGTGGAAGAGACACAGGTTTTAGCTTTTTTAAGTTTTTTAAATAATAACCAATGGAATATCCAATTGACACAAGAAATTATTAAGGAGAAAATCTATTTTTTAGATTTAGAGATTTATATAGAGGATAATCAAATTAAAACGAGAACTTTTTTTAAAAAAAAGTAGATGTTAATAGCTACATTCACACAGAAAGTTGCCACCATCAGCCATGGTTGGAAAACATTCCAAGTGGACAGTTTCTGAGATTAATACAAAACTGTACTGATTTAAATTCCTTTAATAATCAGGCAGATGACCTCAAAAAACAATTTTTAAATCGGGGATATAAATTAGAACACCTAAATGGAGAATTACAAAAAATTAAAGATATAGATAGAGATACCCTTCTCACATATAAACAGAAAAAAGTAGAGACAGATAAAGAAAAAACCATACCACTCATTTTTAACTATAGCAAAGACCAGAAACAATTAAAACGGATTTTAAATCAAAACTGGCATATTCTCCTACAGGACCAAGAAATTCAACCATTCTTGGAAAACAAACCAAAAGTTGTATTTAGGGGAGCAAAAAATTTGAAAAATATACTAACTTCAAGTTATATAGATATCCCAAATACTAATTTTTTTGGAGTCATATAAAAATAGTAAAAAAGGATTTTTTCATTGTGGCGATTATATGGGTTGTAAAAATGATAAATATGAAAATAGAAAGGTAGAAAATATACCCTGTTTAAACTTCAAGTATTTCCCTGTAGCCTCAATTTGCAGCTATAAGCAAAAAATTAAGTTCCTATTAAAAGCAAAAAAATAAGTTCCTATTATAAGTGTGTTTCACCTTAAGAGGATCCTCCTCCTTATATTATAGATGTTTACTATTAACCAAATATCTTGCATTTGAGAGAATGTTCTCTCGTATGATGTTTTTATATTAAATATTTTGTATACACTAATTATGCTTTTTGTTCCTTTCAATAGAAGAAAAGAACAACATCAATTTGGAATATTATATATATGTATTGTTTTTATTTAAGGTTTATTTGTATAAAGCTAGGTTCTTTCCCACTTTAAAAATGGAGAAATCGCTAGTGCCACTTGTGTCTAGGGAATGCAAAAGAAAACATCGAGAACCCGGAAATGACATCAATACGCCAGACGCCGACGTCAGAATCATGTGACCGAACGTCAAGTCACATGATGCGGAAGTCCAATGAACCCGGAAGTGAAGACAGACGCCGGCGAACGGCACCAAATTGGACATTCAACACAACTATTTAAAGAGAAGAAGACCAGCATCCACTATACACTTTGATAAAGACCTGAGGGTCGAAACGCGTTAGTGTTGTGGACTATTTATTTTATGTTATTTTAAGCTTATTTTTTGTTTCCAGTGTTATTTTGTATCCAGTAAGGTTTATTCTTTCTTCACTACATTGGATATCCTGAAATTCATTGAGGGGCTGGAAAAGAGTTATCCTGCTTAGGAATCTGAGAGCCAGAATAAGCTTATTATTCATCTGCCTTTGAAGTAAGAGTCAGCTTTATGTGGCTCTGCATATTGTGAGTGACCCAATGCCTACATAATTGATCCATTTTCCTTATGTTACAGTATTATGCTATGCATATGTTTATGTTTCTATTATAGGAAGACCAGGAGGTGTCCAACTCACTATACTAAGTATACAGCCAAGTATTGTATATTTCTTTGCACCCCCCTTTATTTATTTCTCGCACCCTCAGCAGTGCTCTCTACATGGTCTTCTGTGTTGTAGCTGGTCAGAGAGGCTGTCAGCCTTGTGTGCTTGATGCCAGGCTGTCATGCACCCATTTCAGGTGAGCCCATCTATTTCGGGCATTGCCAGCGACCCCATAGGGTCTGCATTCCCCTGTCCTAATTCCATACATCCCAATATTGGGAGGTATGAAACTGGAAGGGTATCAGGAACTAAAGTTAGATCCAATTAAATCAATGGCTACATGCAAGCTGGGAGGGTTAAAACAAGAATTGTGGAACATATCCGCAATATCAAAAAAGGACTCCCAACACACAATCTGTCTAAGCATTTCCAAGAATTCCATGGCAGTGACCCGACAGGACTCACCTTCTTAGCCATAGAAAAAGTCAACGTACATTGGAGAGGAGGCAATATAGAGAAAAATCTAGACCAGACTGAAGCAAGATGGATATTTAATTTGGAAACTCTGGTCCCTAAGGGACTCATAGTAGACTTTGAACTTCGTGCAAATTGTTAGACTAGTCCAATTTTTAAATAATTTTAAAATAATTTTCCATCATTTTGATATTTTTTATTTTATATATATTTTTCAACCTTATTGTTCTCCTTCTTGTACATCTTTATGTAGATTTTTGAATACAGCCCCCTTTCATATGTTATAACTATTCCTTTAAGTGATCTGTATTTTAATTAGACCCCCAACCATTCATATATGTTTTACACCATTCACTCCTACCACTTCAAGGTTTAATGTATTTAATGTATTCAATTCTCTATGTAGTAACCCGGCTCCTATCCATTCACGTTCCGTTTCCCTATTTGAATGCACACCCCCACATAAATTTTTCCCTTATAAATGTTTCCCTTATTATTTCCGTTTCCCATGAACTTTTTATTATGTATGTTTTTTACTCCGCTCATCCCTATTATCAACCTACCTCAATATACAATCAATTTATATTCTTTAACGACACCACTTTCTGTCCTCTAGATTTCCACATTATCTGTCACCCAACTTTCCATCACAGTATTTTCTAACACATTCCGCACTGGTATTACCCGTGTTACATACCTATAAGTACAACTGTATACATTTTTTAAATTGCCCAATTATGGGAATTTTATCTATATATGTTTTAACTATTCCTTTAAGTGATCTGTATTTTTAATTAGACCTCCAACTATTCATTATTACTACACTATTCTCCTCTGCCACTTTAATGTTTAATGTATTTAATTCTCTATCCAGTAGTCTGGCACACAATAATCTTTCTCTTATAATTTCCGTTTTCCATATATTTTTTATTATGTATGGTTTTCACTCCGCTTATCCTTATCACCACCTATTTCAATATACAATCAATTTATATTTTTTAACGACACCACTCTTTGCCCTGTAGATTTCCACTTTGTCACCCAGCCTTTTATCACAGCATTTTCTCACACGTTCCGCAATGGTATTACCCGTGTCACTTACCTTTTAGTACAATTGTATATATTTTCTAAATTGCCCAATAATGGGAATTTTATTTACATAATAACATATGAACTTTTATTCCAACTTTTTTCAGTTTGAACAAGATGTACAACTGTAAGACATGTCATTGTGATCATTGCCACATTGTATCAAGGAGAATCAACATGTATTATGTATTATGCATTATAATATTCATTTAGGTTGCATGAATCTTGCATGAAGAAGTATCCATTTGCAATTACAACTGTAGGACCATTTTAATGTATTTAATATGATCAATGTTCCAACCTACTAAGAGGCAACAGCACTTCTCACACTTTCTGCAGTTATTTAGTTAGATACCACAAACCAAGACATTCACCAACCACTCATAATCTGAGGTTGTTATGTGCTGTCTATCTAATTTATTTCTTTATTTATCCATCTTGTAACTTGTTCATCTACACTCTGAAATTCACATATTTACTTATCTATTTTTCGTTTCACATGTATCCATTCTATCTTCTTTGAATATTCCATCAAGGGAATTTTAGATAGAGATCATCAAAAATCAAAAATTAATATGCGATCAGAGTAAGGCACGCAGTGTTGATTTCACTCACTTATCAGCTCAAAACTATTGCAACATACTCACTCAAAATCTATTGGTACATTTATTCATTTATTTATTCATTTGCTATTTTACTCATCTATCAATTTATTCATTCATTCATCCATTCACTCACTTGTCTCTCGCCCTCTATCCATTTATTTTAGATCCACTATCTATTTCAATTCAATTTATAGGTTTATTTATTTAATTTATTTTATTCTGTTCTAATTGATTTATTTTATTCTGTTTTAATTAATTAATTAATTAATCATTTCATTGACGCATTCTCTCTCCAAGATAGACTTACTATAAACTACCACTATTTTCATTGTCGTATTTTAATGTACAGCAATACAGTGATTTTATTATGAAGTGTATAAATCCACATGTTCTTAAACTTACTTTCAAAGAACATATCTTTGTAATCGTATTTAAATGTATGTCATAATTCCACATATTGCAAGATTAGTGTAATGATAAGTCTTTATTGTCAATTATATATGTATATATATGTATATATAAATGACCACTTGAACAGTATACAATATTCAGTCTCTGAAGAAGTGGGGCTGACACCCACGAAACGCGTAAGACCACCCAGATCTAAAAGGATACAGACACGGAATAGAGATCAGCAGGAGATCAACGTACCCAGTGACTGAAAGGATATGAAGTAGTTAACTTTTCTTGTTCATATGTATTTTATGCTTAGATAAGGTTTATAATCATTAGTGCTGAATGTAAGGATATGAAATAGTTAACTCTGTTTGCTTTATATGCTTTAAAATAATGTTTGAAATAATTATGCTGATTTAATGTCAGACAAGTATGTACTATAAGGAAGTGATAAATCTCGCTGCTTGCGTGACAAACTGTGTATAAATGCTAGCCCTGAAAATACACTAATTTGAGAACTTGTTAGAGCACTCTTTTTGTGTCTGTCGTTATTTGCTAAACAAGAACTCCCGTCAATTGATGTGGTGACCGGAGAATCGAGGGGAGTTGAGTCGAGAACAGCATTACAGCTTGGTGTTAGAAGTGGGATCAGCAAAGCCATTGGGTAAGTAGCCTTTTTGTGTCTTATTGACGCTGATTGTCTATGACCCCCTTTGGTTCAGTAAGTCTGTATCCAGTAGATAGGAAAGGTGTAAGGACTTTAGTTATATTGAGACTGTAAATAGGTCTCTGGTTTATTAGACATTTTGTCTAAATATATAGGGTTTTGGTAACCAAGGTTAGTATCCAAGATAGATACAGGGTATCTCAGGTAGATACAGGTTTTGAGACTATAAGAGGTCTCCGGTTTATTAAGACTATAGGTGTTCTGAGGAGCACGGTTTATAGATCTATAAGTATACCCCAAACTACTCTTTCTCACAGTCACCTTTGTTTGTCTTAAGCGTTCTTTGTGGGTGATTGTCTATATTGGGGACACACATTGGTAAGTTAGTAGTGTGTCCGCCCTGAGTCAGCAGTATGGGAAATGTGAGTTCAGGTCCTGAGTGACCAATATATATACATATATAGTATACAGTACTGTATATTAGAAAAGAACTGACTCGCAGGTTGTACCTGATAGACCTACTTAAATCTTTTGTTTTATTCTTTCTGTCGCATAGAAGTATAAGCTTATTACTCTGTTTTATTGTAAGTTATTTCACATGGGATCTGTGTGCTTGGTATGATTGTTACTTTAATATCATAAGCCCACTACACTTTCTATGAGAGTGGAATAGTGTAAATGTGTTACATTGTTTGCATGATGAGCTCAGTATTTTTATAACTGAGACAAAAAGTCATTTCATTAGTATTTGAAAGTTAATTCCCCATATGGGATTAATTGTATAGAACACCAATCAGCACATCTTCCCTGCCCTGTGTGTTTGTTGCAAAGGATCCATACTGTAAATATGATTTTTGTCTGTAAATAAGCAACATTTACATTTTCAGCGGTCCAACACATGCTTCATTTTGTGCTGTGTGTTTTACTAGCTGTTGAATACTAGCGTTTTGGCCAAGAGTAGTTGGAGTTTGGGTAGTTCTATCAGCTCAGAGAGGCTCGGTGTTGTGGTCTGATATAGCTAAATGGGAATGGAGATTTGGAGGTGTTAGTTTAAGACTGCTTTTATATTGTGTCTACCCGTGTTTCCTAGGAGGGACATAGAGTGTGCAGTTGCGTGCCCATGAATGTGTTTTCTGTATTGGCATATCTGCTGGGTATCCATTATGTCTTTTTTACTACGTCTGTTTTGTGAGATGTCTGTTTTGTGAGATGACGTGTAATATTACATTGGATGCTGAGTATGAGTTATATGGTTTGAAATGAATTGGTGTGTTATTTGTTTCATGTATTTTATTGTCCATTGTGTAGGAGTTTAACTAGCAGAGTGATTTGCATATCATTAACGCAAGCATTTAGTGTTTTTACAAAAGGTGAAATGCTGTCCAGCCGGCTAGAATGAAACAATTGTATGCTATCGCTCCTGGAGCAAGAAAAGCGCTTGTTACATCCCACGTGAAAGGGGCCCCGCAAACTTCTGCTGTTCAAATCGTGGATCCACGTTTCCATTTGCAAACTGATTAATCCTGAAAGTCATTCTTTTACTGATAAAAAGGATTGAATGGACAAGATGTCTCTCCCTTATAAAGGAGTTCTAATAGGGGAGTATTGTCCAGCTCAGAGTTAACTCTACTTTTAAAGTATATTGCATTGTTTGTGTCAAAGTAAGATTCATCTAGTATGCCTCATTGATTATGGGGTAATAATAAAATGGTATTTTAATAGAGATTAGACAATTTCTGAAATTTATAAGTGAGGTAATCCTAATCTACTAAACTACTGTATTATATTTGTATGGGTAAATTGAAAGCATTTTGTAGATCCAGAAGAGGATTAATAAATAATATAATAATCTCACTACGAGCCAAATTATGCAAAGAGGCTATCCAAAGTACGCACTAACGGGTTAAACTTGTTTTCTTGTTAAGCGTATAACATTTAGTTTTGTGGTTAGACTTTTGATACTCAATTTGAAATATGTCCCAACTACATCCTTGCACGGCACCAGGTACAGGAAGCACTATGCGTTTTAAAAATTTGCAAAGTCTTAGTGTTTTCAATATATTATAACAATGGAAAAGTACCTAACCGCATGTCTGCATTACGCTCATGACTGTCACGTATTCATCCGCTTATAGAAATGTGGTTAATGACATTTACTGTCCACACAGGAAAAGTTGTGCCGAGCAGCAACCTAATCCACTGAAGGTTTAATGCTGAGCAGTAATTGTGCAAATGAAACCTGGTGTCATGTATTCATCCGCTTATAGAAAAGTAGTTAATGACATTTACTGTCCACACAGGAAAAGTTGTGCCGAGCAGCAACCTAATCCACAGAAGGGTTAATGCTGAGCAGCAATTATGCAAATGAAACCTGGTAACTGACTTTGGGGTCAAAGGCCGGTTACAGCCTATCAGAACTAAAGGAGGGGTATTTAGGCCCAGTTCTCAGCCTGCTCAGTGCCCTGTCGTGGTTTCCCTTGTGGTTGTCCGAGAGCGCGTTCCTGTTTATAGTTTTCTACCTGGTTTTGACTTTGGCTTTGTTTATTGACTTCTCTATATTCTGGTATCCTGACTCCTGGCTTTCCTCATCGCTGTGTCCCTTTCTGTGTTCCCTGACCTCGGCTAGTATTTTTGACTATTCTTTGTACGTTAAATCCGGCCATTCTAAGGACCGGTAATACGTTACTTATTTGTCATCCGTGCTGTACAGTTCTACGTGCTGGATCAAACAGTAATCCTGACATTACGACACGGCCATAGATCCTGTAGAACTGTGTCAGCACATAGCTGCTTGCGAGAGGAAATTAGAGGAGAATGATCACCGCATGGATCAATTCACTCAGGCTTTAAGTACGCTTCTCGCTAGAACGGAACATCTGCAGCCTGCAGCGTCTCCTCCTATAGCACCTCTACCCTGTGTACCTCCACCCACTGTTAATAGGACTCCTAGCATCTCCTTATCACCATCCCTACAGTTTGATGGCAATATACAGGAATGCAGGGGTTTTCTTAATCAGGTGGAGTACCATTTTGAGGCCTCACCAGGGTCATTCCCCACGGACAGAGCAAGAATTGGTTATCTAATGAATCAATTAAAGGGCAAGGCCCTTGCCTGGGCTAATCCGTTGTGGGAGAGTAATCGGAGCATAGCTCATAATTACCAGGAATTCCTTGCCGAATTCAAGCTCACGTTTGAGCCATTGGGTAGAGAGGATGACGCCTCCACTGCCCTAATGCACATCAGACAAGGTAACCGGTCTATCTCGGATTATGCTATTGAATTCCGTACCTTAGCTTCCGAGGTAGACTGGACTAACAATGGGTTAATCTCAGCATTCAAAAAGGGTCTCTCAGAGACTATACTAGATGAGATAGCCGCTAAAGAATTACCTAAGAGTCTTAACGAATTTATTACGTTTGTCATGCATATTGATAATAGGTTAAGACTCAGAGAAGTCACCAGAAGCAAGACCAGACGTACGGCTATGTCCCTAGCACCTCAATTCTCTAAACCTGTTTTGTCTAACCTCCCTGTACAGTCCGAACCCGAACCTATGCAGTTGGGGGTCACTAGACTGTCAGAGGCCGAAAAACAGTATAGGAGAAGGGAGGGGTTATGCCTATATTGCGGTAGAAAGGGACATATGATAACTAATTGTCCAGTGCGTCCGGAAAACTTCAACCTTAAGGGGACAGATCTTAGGTGTGATGGAGTTGTCCTCTAACAAAAACAAAAGTAGATTCCTCCTTGAGGTATCTATTTCCCTTGATAACAAGAAGTTTTCTTGCAGTGCCCTAATGGACTCAGGTGCTGCTGGAAATTTTATTGATGTCCAGTTTATTAGGGGTAATGAGATACCGGTCAGGGAGAGACCTACGCCGCTAGCTGTAGAGGCTATTGATGGTAGACCACTCACACAACCGCTTATAACCCACGAAACTGTCCCTATTACGATCTCCATTGGGGCCTCCCATAGGGAGGAGATGACGTTTCAGGTTATTACTTCTCCATCATGTCCTATCATATTAGGGTTTCTGTGGCTGAGTAAGCACAATCCCTATATTGACTGGGCTAATGGGGAGATATTAGAATGGGGTAAAGAGTGTATGGGGAGATGTATAAAACCAGTACTAAAGAGATTGGATACTATTGACCTTCCCACTACCACTCCCCAAACTCCTGGAGTTCCCATACAATACCAAGAACTTCAGGAGGTGTTTAACAAGGCTCAATCCGATGTATTGCCTCCCCACAGAGCATATGACTGTGCCATTAACCTGTTTCCAGGCGCTATGCCACCTAAGGGGGCAGTTTATGCCTTATCTCCCCAGGAGAGTAAAATAATGGAGGAATACATCAAAGAATCCTTGAGCAAAGGGCACATAAGAAAGTCATCCTCACCAGCTGGTGCAGGATTCTTTTTTGTTGAGAAAAAGGGTGGTGAGTTACGCCCTTGCATAGACTACAGGGCACTTAATAAAATCACTGTAAAAAATGCATACCCTATCCCACTCATTTCCGAATTGTTCGATAGACTTCAGGGAGCTAAAGTATTTACTAAGCTTGACCTTAGGAGCGCTTACAATTTGGTTAGAATTAAAGAGAATCATGAGTGGAAGACGGCATTTAATACCCGTAGTGGACACTATGAATATCTGGTAATGCCATTTGGGTTATGCAACGCCCCGGCCGTATTCCAAGACTTTATAAATGATGTACTCAGGGAATTCATTTACTCATTTGTCTTGGTTTATTTGGACGATATTTTGGTGTATTCCCCTGATCTTCAAACTCACCACTCCCATGTGAAACAGGTTCTGCAGACGTTGTTGAAAAATAAACTTTATTGTAAATTAGAAAAGTGCATATTTGACCAGCCTGAAGTCCACTTTTTGGGTTACAACATCTCTGCATCGGGATTTCAAATGGATCCTAAAAAACTAGAGGCTGTACTACACTGGCCATTACCCTCTGGTTTAAAAGCCATTCAAAGGTTTATTGGTTTTGCCAACTATTACAGAAGATTCATCAAGGGATTTTCTTCTGTAATAGCCCCAATCACAAATATGACTCACAAAGGGGTTAGTAGCACGGTATGGTCCAAAGAGGCTGTGAATGCTTTTGAGACTCTTAAACAAAGATTTGCCTCTGCGGACATACTAAAACATCCCGACACCAGTAAACCTTTTATATTGGAGGTTGATGCATCCGAGACAGGGGTAGGGGCTGTTCTCTCTCAGAGAGAAAGCCAGGGAACACCATTGCATCCTTGTGGCTACTTCTCCAGAAAGATGTCTCCTGCTGAGCGCAACTACGATATTGGCAATAGAGAACTGTTGGCCATTATTCTTGCCCTCAAGGAGTGGCGACATCTTTTGGAGGGTTCCAAGGACCCCCTGTTGATCATAACCGACCACAAAAATCTGGCATATATAGGGGATGCCAAACGTTTGTCTTCCAGACAGGCTAGATGGTCACTGTTCCTTTCACGTTTTAACTTTCTCATTACTTATAGACCTGGTTCTAAAAATACCAAGGCTGATGCCTTGTCCAGGCAATTTGATAATGAGTCAGCTCCGGAACAGGTGACATCTCCTATTATTCCACCAGAGTGTATTATTGCTACTACTGTCCTCTCACTGTCTTCTCCACTGCTTGGCACCATACTGGAGGCCCAGCCTCAGGCGCCCAGTGGTAAACCGTGTGATAAACTGTTCGTTCCCCTATGTGAAAGGGTTAATATCATGAAAGTGTTCCATGACAATATAACTGCTGGACACCCGGGCATCAATAAGTCCACTGCCGCGATCACTAGATCATTTTGGTGGGATTCACTCAGGAAAGATGTAAAGGAGTATGTGCAGGCATGTTCTGTGTGTGCAGTTTCCAAGGTGACTCATGCACTTCCTTGTGGCCTTTTGCAGCCTCTTCCTGTTCCTGAGATTCCATGGTCCCACTTATCCATGGACTTTATTGTTGAGCTTCCTAGCTCTGCTGGGTTCACTACTATTCTCATGGTTGTAGACCGATTTTCTAAGATAGCTCACTTCATTCCTCTCAAGAAGTTGCCATCTTCGCAAGATTTGGTTCTAATTTTCATACGTGAAATTGTCCGTTTGCATGGCATCCCCCACAATATTGTGTCTGATAGGGGCTCTCAGTTTGTGTCCAGGTTCTGGAGGGCGTTCAGTAAACAATTGGGGATTGATCTCTCCTTCTCCTCCTCCTACCATCCACAGACCAATGGTACAGCTGAGAGGGCTAACCAGTCATTAGAAGTTTATTTGCGTTGTTTTATTAATAGCACACAAGACAATTGGTCTGAACTACTCCCGTGGGCCGAGTTCGCTAGAAACAATGCTGTTCATGACTCCTCTGGGCACAGTCATTTTTTGTCAATAATGGTAGGCATCCTACGGTTCTCCCTGCTGTATTTTCTGATACTGCCATTCCTGCTCTGGATGAGCGTCTGGCCTCCATTCGGGATACCTGGGTTAAGGTTCAAACTGCTCTAGGGGCTGCTGCTGAACGCTTCAAACATTTTGCTGATAAGCGTAGGAGTGCCAACCCGGTGTACCAAGTGGGGGACCGGGTTTGGTTGTCATCTCGCAACATCAAGCTTAAGGTCCCTAGCATGAAGTTTGCCCCCAGATTCCTTGGTCCCTATAGAGTGCTTCGTAGGATCAATCCAGTGTCTTACTCTCTGGCTCTTCCTGCATCTTTAGGGATTCCCAACACTTTTCATGTGTCCTTACTCAAACCTCTTGTCTGCAATAGATATACTGTTCCTTGTGTTCCTCCCCCTCCGGTGGTGGTGGGTGGTCAGAAAGAGTATGAGGTATCTTCTATCGTGGATTCTAGGTTTTCTCGGGGCACTTTACAGTACTTGGTTGTTTGGAAAGGTTACGGTCCTGCTGATCGTTCTTGGGTTTCGGCTCCTGACCTGCATGCGGGCCGTAAGATCCGCGCTTTTCACGCTAAATTTCCTCTCAAGCCTGGTCCTGTCCGCCCGGTGGGCGTTCTTCAGGTGGGGGGTAATGTCACGTATTCATCCGCTTATAGAAATGTGGTTAATGACATTTACTGTCCACACAGGAAAAGTTGTGCCGAGCAGCAACCTAATCCACTGAAGGTTTAATGCTGAGAAGTAATTGTGCAAATGAAACCTGGTGTCATGTATTCATCCGCTTATAGAAAAGTGGTTAATGACATTTACTGTCCACACAGGAAAAGTTGTGCCGAGCAACTAGCGTTATATTTGTATGGGTAAATTGAAAGCATTTTGTAGATCCAGAAGAGGATTAATAAATAATATAATAATCTCACTACGAGCCAAATTATGCAAAGAGGCTATCCAAAGTACGCACTAACGGGTTAAACTTGTTTTCTTGTTAAGCGTATAACATTTAGTTTTGTGGTTAGACTTTTGATACTCAATTTGAAATATGTCCCAACTACATCCTTGCACGGCACCAGGTACAGGAAGCACTATGCATTTTAAAAATTTGCAAAGTCTTAGTGTTTTCAATATATTATAACAATGGAAAAGTACCTAACCGCATGTCTGCATTACGCTCATGACTGACACGTATTCATCCGCTTATAGAAATGTGGTTAATGACATTTACTGTCCACACAGGAAAAGTTGTGCCGAGCAGCAACCTAATCCACTGAAGGTTTAATGCTGAGCAGTAATTGTGCAAATGAAACCTGGTGTCATGTATTCATCCGCTTATAGAAAAGTGGTTAATGACATTTACTGTCCACACAGGAAAAGTTGTACCGAGCAGCAACCTAATCCACAGAAGGGTTAATGCTGAGCAGCAATTATGCAAATGAAACCTGGTAACTGACTTTGGGGTCAAAGGCCGGTTACAGCCTATCAGAACTAAAGGAGGGGTATTTAGGCCCAGTTCTCAGCCTGCTCAGTGCCCTGTCGTGGTTTCCCTTGTGGTTGTCTGAGAGCGCGTTCCTGTTTATAGTTTTCTACCTGGTTTTGACTTTGGCTTTGTTTATTGACTTCTCTATATTCTGGTATCCTGACTCCTGGCTTTCCTCATCGCTGTGTCCCTTTCTGTGTTCCCTGACCTCGGCTAGTATTTTTGACTATTCTTTGTACGTTAAATCCGGCCATTTTAAGGACCGGTAATACGTTACTTATTTGTCATCCGTGCTGTACAGTTCTACGTGCTGGATCAAACAGTAATCCTGACAATGACACAGACTGTCAGTATTGCAAGCCCTATATGAAGGCTATGCTTTTATTGCCGATGTATATACCCCTAGACAACCTTGCTTTATATAGACAATTTAACTATACATTAATACAGAAGAGGGAGGGGGGCCCATGGATCAAGATCGCACTGGGGCCCCATGGATTGTGTGTACGCCACTGGCTATAACAGCTATAATTATTTACTATATAGCTATACTCTCTGTAGGTGAGCTTTGACCACTGGGAGCTGGATCCAGGACCCTGGTCCAGGGTAGGAAGAGACGGCGAGACCCCAGACAAGCTGCAGGAGCTTGGAGTTGAAAGTGCTTATGGTGTCCCAGCGATAGCTAGGAAGCGTGTTTGGTGGAAGTACGCAGTCGGGGTACCAGGCGGTCCACCACATTGTATTTTACCTGAAAGACCTTTTATTACGCATAGGGATGTGAGCAATATTTTTTTAAAAACTGTTGGTAAAAAGTTGGTCAATTAGAAGAAAGATTTTTTTTTTACATAAAGAAAAAGTTGGGTTTTTTTTTTGGGGGGGGAGAGGTGAACTTTAGAAGTGCAGGCAGCCAAAAAAGTATTTTAAAGTGAATAAATATAAAGAATCAAAAGACAATAATAAAAATTAAAGATTTTATTTCATGTTATACAAATAACATCATTTATTTAAGTATATGTCCATGTAATCAATGCTCCATTGATAGAACTACTTGAGCATTGCACACACAGACAGAATAACTCATAAGAAATATAAATAGAGGATATAAAAAAAATAGTTTCTTCTCTTTTTAAACATCTTCATAACCGAAACCCTAAAGTGTTATTTCTTTATAGGCATTAAAAAAGTTAAAAAAAATACTGTAGAGTGTGAATTTTAATTTAAAAAAAAACAGTAAAGAAGAAATTAAATGGATATGTAAGATTAATCTATTTCAAATAATTTTATAGAATCATTTTATAAAATTTTACACTACAATAATGAACAAAATAGAACAAAATATTTAAAAAAAATCAAATTATATTAAAAAAAAAGGAAAGAAGGAAAAAGAAAGAGAAAAAATTTGGGGAAGTGTTGGAAAAGAAATATCCATCCAGATTAATGTAGTTATTTTTGAATTGTCTAATAAGCATTAATACTAAACAATAATGCTTTTGGTAATATCAAATGAAATATATCAAGGTGTAGTTGTATAATATCTCTCAAGATGGCTATACAATTAGTCATTACTTCTCACAGTTATTATTTTACAGAAAAAATATTTTAACAATAACTTCCTCCTATATATTCCAATAATATTTTAGGCTATCTGTAAATGAGGATGGTTGTCTAATAGCTCATTCGTGTCGTTTACTCTCCAAGATGGTATATAATGTTTCCTTTATCAAAGGGATAGTTGAAGATTTCCAATGTGTTGGAAGAATAGAAGTGGCAGCTATCAATTTATGCCCTACAATGATTCTATCAACCTTGCTGATGTTACCAGGGAACCTCTTGAATAATGACAATTCTGAAGTAAATATGGAAATAGAAGGTTCTAATCTCTTAATAAGTGAGTGTATATTTTCCAAAACTCTGTAAGCTTAGGGCAGTACCACAAAATATGTGACAAAAAAAATAATCATACCACAATCACAACAACATTTATTAGAGATCACATGATTCATTCTATGAAGTTTAATCTACATGGATTTCATAGTGTTTCTGAAATTTGACAATTTTTTAAAAAAAAAATAGGGAAACTGTTTTATTAAGTTCTATTTTTAATATACATAAAATATATCAAAGTATTTTAAATAGGATTTAAATTTATATTTTTAAGAGATACAGACATTTGTAAGCTTCATAGAACAATAAAAAAAATTATTTTATTAGTTGATATCAGAAGTAGAATTGTCTCTTGGGTATATTTTATAAATGCTATTTTTATTAGGACATTCTTTGTATTCCTTTCTCATTCCTGGGTTTTTAAAATGTGTTTATTAATTTATATAGTTACACAGAGATAATACAATGAATTGTGATTAGAAACTGAAAACACACGGTGGGGCGCAATAAAAAGACAACTTCAAAAAGGGAGTAAAAAACATGCCTGGAAAGTGCGCCCACATGACAGTGTATGCTGGGGAATGCTGTGTAACATGGAGAGGTGCATTCCTTCTTATTACCTATGGTGGAACAAAGGCTGGATTTTATATTGAGACCTTAGGGTATATTAGGGCAGGTATTTTATATGTTGTTTTTTTTGGAAGACTGTGAAAGCCTTCAAGTCTAAGGTGAAGCATGACTGTGATTGTTTTACTGAATTTTAATAAAGCTAGTTGAATGTTATACTCAAAGTCTCTCTTATATACGGGAGACAATTCTGGATGGTGAGACAGACTTGGTGTGGACTGATACACACACATTGCGAGTTTATAGAGCTATACATAAGGGCTCCATCTCTTGTGAGTTTAACTGGCTTGCTGCAACATACTTTTATTGATAAGTGGTATAACGTTATAAAAAATAATTTGCCCATCTTTTCTGACATCTCAAATTTAGAAGATCGCTATTAAAAGCATTGCGTGTTAGCCGTTGAGGGAAGAGGCCATCATAACGGGCCAACAGGTGATATAAGTGAGATCTAGCTGAATTTAATCTAGCTCTGATTCATGTGAGTGAGTTTACAATGGACATATTGTCAGATAAGTGTATATTTGCTGTGCTATATGCATTTACACAAATGATATACAGCTCTCTACTTCACTTACACCAAAAAATGTCTATGTTCAAGGTCTTTGACAAAAAAGTTTTCCGAAACACTGACCTTAATAATCTGACAGGTTCTAAATGTCACGATTTTTGGGGAAGAGTTGCCATCGTCAGGCATACACTTTTATAAAATGAAAATAGTAAAAATAAGTACTGATTAAAAAAGTTGTACCTTAACATTCTCATTTCACCTATAGGAAAAACACAATTATTACCACAAAAATAAAATTCTAGCATAGTGAATAGACTTTAGGCAAAATTAAAAACCCTCAAACTAATGGACTATAGAAATACAACTGTAAACAGGCCTGAAATATTTGCTAATGTATTACTTTAATAAAGGTTAAAGGCAGACTGACTAGAACAATTTATTTTGGTCTGTTTTTTTTTTCCTGGAACAGGGTGTGTTAGGTATGCGCTAAAATAGGTTTCCTGTAGCAAGCCTAGCACTTTCAGTTTTGTTTTTGGAAATTTCTTCACATGGAATTACATATAGAAACAAGGAAGAAATCTGGAAATCTTGGATCATCTGCAGAGAAGTATAATGGCTGTGGTTGGTAAAGAAGAGAAGACACATTCTTAGGAGTTTCTTTAAAAAAAAAAAAAAGTTACCTGGCCTTGGTTTTTATAGCATCAAAATAAAACCATCCAGGAGTAAAATACCATAAAATACATTTATGTGTACAATAAAAAATCTGTGTGAAGTAAAGGTCTGCCAAATTTTGTGGGTGGGTAAGGAGTTACTGGCGGCGTCTCCATGATGCAATTACCGCCAGAGACAATGTTCTCATCCACAAAGCTGGCACATCATCCTGGTGTGCATACACACAATGATAACACAAGCTTTAACAAAAATTAAAGAAACCAGACACCTACAAACAGATAGTTTGAACTCTGAAGGTAATGAGAGAAAAGAAGATGCAAAAAACTTAAAGGGAAACTATAGTGCCAGCAAAACAAAGTTGTTTTGCTGGCACTATAGCCTCCCGCTGCGCTGAAGGAGTTAATAACACAATATCCAGGCTCGCATTAGCGTGAGGATGTCCAGCGTCATTTACACCAGTGTTCTCCAACCCAGTCCTCATGGACCACCAACAGTCCGGGATTTATGTATTTCCCTGTTTTATTCCAATAGAGATACCAACAAAACCTGGACTGTTGGTGATCCATGAGGACTGGGTTGGAGAACACTGGTTTAGACGACAAAAAGTCTTCTAAGCACCTGGAAGTCCCTCTAGTGGCTGTCTGGTAGACAGCCACTAGATGAGGACTTAACCCTAATAGGTAATTATTGCAGTTTATAAAAACTGCAATTATTACATGCTCAGGGTTCAGGGTGATGGTGGTTTGGATCCAGACCACTTCAATGAGCTAAAGTGGTCTGGGTGCCTACAGAGTCCCTTAACCTTTATTGAAACAGTTACACTAAAGAGTGTACTGTACATAAATATAGCCCCATAACATCTGTGAGCACACTAAAAAAGTTACATAGGGGATAGTAAAATGAAGCGGTAACTAGACGTTCACTGATTCACATATAATTAAAGCTCAGAGAAATGTATAACACTACTCTGGTAGTGGAGGGATCTAATGGCTGGATGAATAGTAATAAGAGATGAGTATCTGTAACGGACAAAAAACAAAGTTTTGAAAACAAAAAAAAGAAAGCTATATGCAGGTTGCAATGACATTTTACCTGAGAGGCTGTAAACCTTGTAAAAATGACCTACTGATGTAAGGAAGGTGAACAAAGGCAGCTCCTGACTATGTACCTCTGCACAGCAAGATACTCTAATGCTCTGCCTACTTTACCATAGGAGAGAAGCACTCCAGGAGAAATCTATCATTCCTGTAGTATAATGACTATCCTAATAGCTATCCAAATATCTCCCAAAGTACTTTGGCACTTAAAGATACAAACCAATGTGCCTACATAAGCAGCCAACTACCCACAAGCTAATGTAACTAAAGCATACACTTACAGTGGAAATCTGCTCCCCATAGTGAGAACAAACAAACAAACAAAAAAAATAGCCTAACTAGAAGGATTATTGATTTCTCTTGCAGTGATATCTATTCTTTACCTTGTTTACCTATCTCACCCGTGTGTTGTGCAACCTTTATGCGTGTATTCTATTTTCATTTTGTGACCTTTATACTTCAGATTAATAGTTCATACACTCATCCTTACATACACAATATTCACATTAGGTCATTTTTTATTTTTTTTACTTTACCTTTAAAGGGACACTGTAGGCACCCAGACCACTTCAGCTCATTGGTCTAGGTGCAAACTCCCATCAACCTTAACCCTGAGCATGTAATTATTGCAGTTTTTATAAACTGCAATAATTACCTGTTAGGGTTAGGTCCTCCTCTAAAGGGACTTCTGGGTGCTTAGATGACATTTGGTCGTCTAAAGGACGCTGGACATCCTCACGCTATGCATGAGGACCTCCAACGTCACCGGAATCCCCATAGGAAAGCATTGAATAATGCTGTCCTATAGGGAAATCTTAATGTGAGCGCGGCCATAGCAGCGCATGCGCATTAGATCTCCCCCGCCGATGTTGTTGCATGGGGCTGGGCCTCCATGTCTGATTGTGCCAACCGTGTGCCAACTCTATACATGACCATATAGCAGCCTTAACCTTAATGCTTGGCTCTATTTTCACTATTATCTTTGCACTTTGTGAGGGACCCTCAGTTTACTGAGGGTTTGGAAGTGCCAATCACAGAGGCAGAGTTGGATGGAGTTGTTGAGGCATCCAAGACTGGCAGAACACCAGGACCCAATGGGTTTTCCTTGAGTTATTACATGAAATGTGGGTCGGTGTTTCTCCCTAAATTAGCACAAGCATTAAACTCCATAGAGGACGGTGGTCAGTTCCAGTCCGAGTCTCTTACACAGTGGCGTACACACAAACCATGGGGCCCCGGTGCGAAAATGATCCGTGGCCCCCCCCCCTCCCTATTCCCCCCCCGGAACACACACACACACATACATAGAGACACATACACACACATAGACACATACATACAAACAGACAGGCACACATATATACATACAGACAGACACACACAGACACATACATACAGACCGACACACAGACAGGCACACAGACACATACATACAAACAGACAGGCACACATACAGACACACACACACATACATACAAAGACACATACATTAAAAAAACAGACAGGCACACATACACACAGGAAGACACATACAGACAGACAAGCACACACACATACAGGCAGACACACACAGACATACACACATACATACACAGACAGGCACACACAAACACATACATACAAAGACATACATACAAACAGGCAGACACACACACAGACAGACACATACAGACAGACAGACAGACAGGCACACACATACATACAGACACACACACACACACACACACACAATGTTTAAGTCACCCTCCTGCTTCCTACCTTTAAGGTGCAGGAGGGTGACTTTCCCTGGGGTCCAGTGGTGGCTCAGGTGGATGGGAGTCAGAGTTCCCCTCTGCTTCCTCCCGCACGGCTCTCATTGTCAGCTGGGAGGAGTGACATGCAGTCACTTCCTCCCAGCTTGTGATGTTATTACAGCGCTGGCTGGGCCCCCTGACAATCCACATCCATCGGGTGGCCCTGACAGCATTGGCCACCTGATGGACCCCTTGGACTGCGGCCTCGGCAGTTTGCCGCGTGTGCCAGGGCCGAGAAAATGATGGCGGCGCATACCTGGTCACAGGGGTCAGCAGGGCAGCCAGGCCCCCTGGAGTGGCGGGCCCGGTCGCAGCTGCAAACCCTTCGACGGCGGTATGTGCACCGCTGCTCTTACAGCTCATATAGCTCTTATACCCAAGGGAGGAAAGGATCTAAATAAATGTGCTAGCTAGCTACAGGTCAATATTGCTGCTCAATGTGAATACAACGTTATTTTCTAAATTATTAACAACGTGCATGCAGCCTTTGACTCTGAATTTAGTCCACCCACAGCGTTTTCCTGTCACTATAGGGTTAATAGTGCATTGCCCCCTCCTGCTGGGCTGAAGGGATTAAAACCCCTTCAGCCACTTACCTTAATCCAGCGCCGGGCTCCCTCGGCGATGGTGACCTCTCCTACCCTGCCGACGTCAGCTCCCCCGTCCGACATCACAGGAGCCGAAGGCGCATGCGCGCACTGGCGGATCCAGATTCTTATCTCGGGAGGGGCACTCATAGATTATTTAAAGAAACAATCCAGGCACAATAACCACTACAGCTCTCTGTAGTGGTTTTAGTGCCAGGAGTGCCGTGGGCCCTCCCAGAGTAAATAGTCAAACTGTTTAAGAACAGTTTGACAATTTACCTGGGGTCTGCCAGGATAGGGGCTGTAGTAGGGGATAGGGCCTCTAGTAATGTGTGTGTGTGTGTGTGTATGGGAGGCACTGAGTGTGTGAGGGATGCAGGGTGGGTATGGGAGGCAGTGTGTGAGGGGTGCAGAGTGTGTGTGTGTGCGGGAGGCAGTGCATGTGGGACAGTGTGTGTATGGGGGTGCAGTGGGAGCACTGTGTGTAGGAGGCAGTGTGTGTTTATGTGAGGGGTGTAGTGTGTGCATGGGAGTGCAGTGTGTATATGTGGGGTGCTGTGGGAGCACTGTGTGAGTATGGGCCCAGTGTGTGTATGAGGGTGTAGTGGGGGCAGTGTGTGTATGGGAGTGCAGTTGGGGAACTGTGTGTATGGGGGTGCAGTGTGTGTGTGTGGGAGATATGTGTGGGGTGCAGCGTTTGTGTGGGGGAGAAGTGGTGGGGGTGCAGCTGCTTGTGTGGGGGAAGGGTGTGGGGTGCAGTGTTTGTATGGGGAGCACCGTGTGTATGGGGGAGAAGTGTGTGTGTGGGAGCAGTGTATGTGTGTGGGGTTCAGTGTGTGGGGTGCAGTATGTGTGGGGGGAGGAGAAGTGTGTGGGGGGGGTGCAGTGTGTGTGGGGTGCACTGTGCATGGAGGAGAAGTGTGTGGGTGCAGTGTGTGTTGGGGGTGCAGTGTGTGTGGAGTGGGTGTTAATGCAGCCCTAGCTACACCTCCTGGTAAGTAACAGACTTTGTAAACACTTCTGGTAAAGTAAGATCTAATGTTTACACAAATTCTGTTTAATTTTGCTTTTTATCTCCTGCTCTGTTAATAGCGTGCCAGACTTTGCAGAAGCCTCCTGTATGTGATTAAAGTTCAATTTACAGAGCAGGAGATAAAAAAAACTTTTCAAGTAAGTAACATCTGATTGAAAATGAAACTTTTTTTTATGCTGCCTGTGTGAGTCACAGTCAGGGGAGGTATGGTTAGGGCTGCATTAACCCCTTGAGGACGGCATCCTTTCTATGCTGTCCTTTTTGGGGCGGTCCTAAGCGTCGGTGGGTGGCATAGAACGTCCCTGCAGTCTTTACTACTTACTGGGTCCCCGCAGATCCCACGCCGGCAGTCGCGATCCTGGGGTCTGCCTGGGAGCTCAGGCAGACCCCTCTGCCCGATCCAGCCCCCCCGTCCATGTGATCATGGGGTCCTCGTGATTACATGGCTGGAATAGCCGGCTTATGCAGTGCCTGCAGGGAGCCTGCCTGAACTATCAGACAGTTAAAAGTTAGTAAAAGCTATTAAACAGTTTTTAAATTAAATAAAAAGTACTTAGATCATACATATATATATATATATATATATTTAAATTCTACAAATATATTTATATAATATTTTTATATAATTAAGTCATTTTATTAATTATAATCTGAGGGACCTGCCCGATAAACCCAGGCAGAATGTCCAGAGAATTTGGCTCGCATAACTTTCCAGGACACTTTAAAACCTGTACATGGAGGATACTGTTTTTTGGGGACTTTGCTGAACACAAATGTTTAAAAACAGTAAAACATACCACAACAATGATATCGTCAGTAAAAATGCAATTTTCTGCATTTTTCACACACAAACTGTACTTTCACTGACGATATAATTGTTGTGATACATTTTACTATTTTGAAACACTAATATTTGTGTTCAGCGAAGTCTCCCGAGTCAAATTAAAGACTTGAATTTCCTTTTTCACATTGAAATTTGCCAGATTGGTTATGTTGCCTTTGAGACCGTATGGTAGCCCAGGAATGAGAATTACCCCCATGATGGCATACCATTTGCAATAGTAGACAACCCAAGGTATTGCAAATGGGGTATGTCCAGTCTATTCTAGTAGCCACTTAGTCACAAACATTGGCCAAAATTAGCGTTCAATTTAGTTTTTTGCATTTTTCACACACAACAAATATGAACGCTAACTTTGGCCAGTGTTTGTGAGTAAGTGGCTACTAAAAAAGACTGGACATACCCCATTTGTAATACCTTGGGTTGTCTACATTTGCAAATGGTATGCCATTGTGGGGTAATTTTCATTCCTGGGCTACCATTTGGTCTCAAAGGCAACATAACCTGTCTGGCAAATTTCAATGTGTATAAACTGAAAAATGTAATGTGCTATATTTGACCCTGTAACTTTCCAAAACACCATAAAACCTGTACATTGGGGGTACTGTTT
This sequence comes from Pelobates cultripes, assembly GCA_933207985.1. Classification (NCBI taxonomy): domain Eukaryota; kingdom Metazoa; phylum Chordata; class Amphibia; order Anura; family Pelobatidae; genus Pelobates; species Pelobates cultripes. Next base: position 88,538,747 of record OW240920.1, read on the forward strand.
TACCCGTGAGACATCGCTGAATACAAATACGTGTACTTTATTGCAGTAACAGCTAACAGTATTGTGACATTCACAGTTATAATACCACGCAGAGCTAAATAAATAAAACAAATTCTTAATTTCTTTTCGCTGTTTAGGCAACATGCCCCTTTTATTAATGTGGGGGTCATAGTGATTTATAGCATTTCACAGCAATATAACAGTGTCAATGAGCTTTTCACAGTATAGTACAATGCCTATAACAAACTTAACCAGCAATGAAGTAGACTGCATTTGTGACACACACGAAGAAAACCAAAACTAAGGCACATTGTGATAAGTACAGAATTAAATCAGAGGAAAAAAAAACACACAAAAAATCCCATAGGTTAGCCAGTTGATGGACAAGCGCTCATACGAGGCATGTATAGAGTTGTATGAATAGTTAACTCCTCTACTAACAATGCTGCACGAGTTAGAATATTTAGCCCAGGCATTCATGAATCACAGCAGCCCACTGAGAAAGGGGCGGGCCGAGAGGGGGGTGTTTTGTCATCATCAATGACAAGAACGCCTCCTCTTAAAGTTAGCATGTTGGTTCGATGCGTAGAGCCCTGCTGAAGAGCTCTCGCATGAAAAAAAAGGACCTGTTATTGTTCTACGCAGTTCAAGCAAAATGAGTAACATGCTTGCGCTGTGTTTGCTTCTGACGTGTCTCTGGTGTCTCCATAAATGGGATACCAAAGGACAAAAGTGTAAGGAAAGCTTATTGTACATGTGTTTAGAGCCTGCTTGTGTGTAGAGCGAGTTGATTGTGGTGTTTTGTGTAATTGTTGGTTTCAGTTGTGTTGTGTTTGTGGTGTAATATGTATGGCAAGGGGCTGTAGAGAGAGAGAGAGAGAGTGTGAGTGTATGGGGATGTAGCGAGTGTGTGCATAGGGGCTGTAGTGTATGTGTGTATAGATGATGTAGTGTGTGTAGGGGTTGTAAAGTGTGTGTGCTTAGGGAAAGTAGTTTGTGTTTGCTTACAGGGGATCTAGTGTGTTCATAGGGGATCCAGAGTATGTATGTCATTAATGTACTGTGTGTTGGTGGTGCAGTGTATTCCTATAGGGGATCTATTGTGTGCGTAGGGGATCTAGTATGTGTGGAGGACCCAGAGTGTGTGTAGGATATATATTGTGTGTGTGTGTGTGTGTGTGTAGAGGATTCAGAGTGTGCATTGGGATTCTAATGCGTGTATGTAGAGGATCCATAGTTATGTATGGGATCTAGGGTGTGTGTATAAGGAATGTAGTGAATGTACCTGGAATGTATTGTGTGTAGGGGTGCAGTGTGTGTAAAGGATGCACTGTGTGTGTGAAGGGTTCCCTATTTGTGAGGGATGCAGGGTGTGTGAGGGGTGCAGGGTGTGCAGTGTGTGTGTGTGAAGAGTGCAGTGTGTGAGGGGTGCAGTGTGTGTGAAGGGTGCACTGTGTGTTTGGGGTGGTGTTTGGGGTGCAGTGTGCGTTAGTGGTGCAGTGTGTGTTTGTGAAGGGTGCACTGTGTGGTTTTTGGTGTGTTGTGTGTGTGTGAAGGATGCATTGTGTGTTTGGGGTGCCGTGTGGTGTTTGGGGTGCAGTGTGTGTGTGTGAGGTGAGCTGTGTGGTGTTTGGGGAGCAGTGTGTGTGTGTGAGGTGTGCAATGTGGTGTTTGCAGTGCAGTGTGGTGTTTGGGGTGTAGTGTGTGGGGGGTGCAGTGTGGTGTTTGGGGTGTAGTGTGTGTGGGGGGTGCAGTTTTGTTTAAAAATAAAACATTTGTATATGTGTATATTTTATTTTTTAATTATCGTGATTAAAAATATATTTAGAATTAGAAAGGGTGGGAGTTTAGGTCTGAAGTGGTCAAAGAACTAAATAGGGGCATGAACCCAGAAATATTAAAGTAAATTTAAAGAGGACTCCCTGACCAAAAAACATAATGATTAGATATTAATATGTCTAAAGCTTTTATTGTTATGTTGTTAAAAAGGTTGTGTGGGAAGGGGTTGTATATCAACAATTAGTATAAATCATGGACACAATAGGTATCTTTAAAATATATACCTAGTGTGACAAGAAAAGAAGAAAGTATAGATCAATCGATCATGATTTATACTAATTATTGATATACTTGCCCTCCTACCCCCCTTTTTAACAACATAACAACAGTGGCGTACTAAGGGGGGGGGGGCGGTGGGGGCGGTCCGCCCCGGGTACCACTCACTAGTGGGGTGTCCGGGGCAAACTTTCACAGGGGCGGCATTTCTCCGCCCCTGTGTCTTATGTAAAGGGACCAGCCGCTTATGAAATTATCCACTCGATTTCCAATCCAGCAGCAGTAGGCGATCTGCAAGAACAGATGACCCTGCTGCTGCTGGATAGGAAACAAGCATTCTTCACTGACCATCTATGCTGTGCCACCAGAACACCAGTAGAGGAGGATGGGACAGGCAGGTAAGTGGCAGCACTTATTCCACACAACATACACACTGCATCTGCATACACTATACACACACTGCACACACTATACACACACTATAAACACACTGTAACGGACCGTTTTGCACACAAGGGGTTAAAACCGTTTAGGCGATCGTCCCCTTTCCAGAGATGCAGGCACAGCTACTGTAGAACACTAAACTCCCGAACCGCCAATAAGGGAATGCTCCAAACTCCTGAACGGCGTACAATATAGCACTCCAAACACACGAACTGGAACCATACGAATCGCTGCTAGCAGACGAATAGGAAAAGCATCCAAGCGGCTTACACTCCTAGCAATCAGTCTCTATCAGCGTTCAGTAAATCCCCCCAAAGACGAGACAGAGGTCCGTGTTGAGGGTCAAGCAGTGGTCTGTTTAATGAGGGCTACCTGCCCAGTATTTATGCAGGTCTCCCACCTGGTGGACACTCCCATAGGGGACCAAATGGGAGACTGTGACAAAAGACAGACAATCAGCAAAATAGGACACACAGTCACATTATATTCCCACAATGCATCCTGGCTTCCTCCCCTCTGCCTTGGAGATAACTGAGAAGTAATTCAATTATCTCCTAAGACAAAGGCAAATCGCCATTATGCACTTGGGGATATTAACACAGGAATTACTATTAAAATGCACTATGTGAGACACATAACATTAAAAGCATACCTTTAACATGTCCCCAGATAGCCCAGGTCTGAGCGCACATTATTAAGCGAATGGCGCTCAGACCACACGAATACAGTTTAATCGCCATGGAGCCAAAGTCTTTACACAGTCAGTTTCATTCGAATGGGCTCCATGGGATTCCTATCTGGGGTATAACATAGTCAAGTAAAACTACTGAACACCGGGCCGTTCGTGCACTTTCACTGAACAGGAAGGGAGGTCGGCGGCTTCAGCGGTGTTCGTGCAAAACTGTGTCCGGTTTTAGTTCCATGAATTAAGCGTCGAACACCGCTGTGCGTTCGTATGTTTAAAATGGCCGCGACCTCGTGTTCGTTATACGAATGGCGGCCACCCAGCATTCGTCATTTAAGCTGCGGTTAACCGTAGCTTCAGGGAGGCTAATTGCCGGCACACTCCAGCTCCCAGGTGGTCCGGTCATTCGTGCGGTTGTTCGGTAGATTGAATCTACCGAACACCAGGCAGAAAATCACGAATAAGTCTTTTCTGCAGGGAAAAAAGATGTCTTTTAACATGGGGCCATAGTCCAAAGGCAGCAGGCGAGCAACCAGGCTTCTCCAATGCAATGTGGCGAGATTGCTCTCGTCACACACACTGCATACACTATACACACAGTGCATACACTATACACACACTGCATACACTATACACACTGCATACACTATACACACACTGCACACTTCATGCACTATACACACACACTGCATACACTATACACACACTGAACACTTCATACACTATACACACACTGCATACACACTGCACACACTATACACACACTGCCCACTTCATACACTATACACACACACTGCACACTTCATACACTATACACACACTGCATACACTATACACACACACAGCACACTTCATACACTATACACACTGCATACACTATACACACACTGCACACTTCATACACTATACACACACTGCACACACACTGCACACTGTATACACTATACACACACTGCACACTTCATGCACTATACACACACTGCACACTTCATACACTATACACACACTGCATACACACTGCACACTTTATACACTATACACACACTGCATACACAGTGCACACTGCATACACTATACACACTGCATACACACTGCACACTTCATACACTATACACACACACGGCATACACACTGCACACACACTGCACACTTCATACACTATACACACACTGCACACTTCATACACTATACACACACACTGCATACACTATACACACACTGCACACTTCATACACTATACACACACTGCATACACTATACACACACTGCACACTTCATACACTATACACACACTGCATACACACTGCACACTCCCTGCACACTTCATACACTATACACACTGCATACACTATATACACACTGCACATTTCATACACTATACACACACTGCCAGGGCTGGACTGGGGATTCCAAAGCAGCCCTGGAAAAAAAATCTATGCCAGCCCCATAAGTCATTGCGCCACATATTGTCGCGTGTAATATGTAAGGCTACGTCATATTCCCGCCCTGGTCTCTTTGTAGTGCGCTGGGGAGGGGGAGCAGAGACAGAACAGCCAGCTCCCCCTGCGGCCGCCAGAAGAGCTCTCTCTGCGGCCGCAGGTGAGCCAGCTGCCTGCCCGGCCCCAGGTGCCGACGGCCCACCGGGAAATTTCCCGGTATCCCAGTGGGCCAGTCTGGCCCTGCAGACTGCACACTTCATACACTATACACACACTGCATACACTATACACACACTGCACACTTCATACACTATACACACACTTCATACACACAGGGCCAGATTAAGAGCACATTGGGCCTGGTGCTGACAAATATGATGGGCCTAATTACGGAATCTTATCGACCAAAAACACTAAAACAGTCATACCTCCCAAGCATCATGTATCTGATGGAGATGGTGCTGGAGGGAAACTCATAGGATGCAGCTATAGGAAAACACATACTCTATGCTAATCTCTCTCTAATTTATGCTTTGAAGTAAATCTATAACCCCTAACAGTAGTGTCCAGTGAAGCAGGAAGTCAATGGGTGGGGTAAAAGGGTGGGCCACTGGTGTGAATCACGTGACCAGACCTGCCAAAAGGGGAGAACATGCCCAAAAAGGGGGCATGTCTGTCTAAAGAATTTGAAGGACAGCCTGGCATGAATGCATGTCAGGCTGCCGCCAATCCTGCAGGCTGTCCAACTAAGGGCATACTATGCAGACAGCACCCGGAGCTTGACATAAATGCATCTAATGATGCGCTCACTCCGTGCTTTCTAAGGACTGTCCCCTAGCACTCGCTGGTCCTCTTGTCTCCTCGAAGTTCCTGGTATATAATCTGAGACAGAGAAAAGGTGTATGTAGTGAGTGTAGAAGAAAGGGGACATGCCACAGTGTTAGAGAGACCAGCGTCTGCATTACCTAAACTAATTTTATTGTCAGCTAGTCCACACAAGTTTTGTTCCCATACATCCCTCTTAAGCTTCCAAACTTAAAGGGGCACTATAGTCACCAGAACACCTACAGCTTATTGCATTTGTTCTGGTAAGTAGAATCATTCCATTCAGGCCTTTTGCAGTAAACGCTGTCTTTTCAGAGACAATAACTCCACTGGCCACTCCTTAGATGGCTGCTAGAGGTGCTTCCTGGGGCAGTACTACCTAGTATGCAGCACTGCCATTCAGTGTCTCCACCCTCTGCATGCAGACACTGAACTTTCCTCATAGAGATACATTGATTCCATTTATCTTTATGAGGAGATGCTGACTGGCCAGGGCTATGTTGGAGTTGTGCTGGCTCTGCCCCGATCTGCCTAGTTGACAGTCTCAGCCAATCTTATGGGGAAGTATTGTAATTTGCTCAGACCACCACTTCTGATGATGTCAGCAGACAGCCAATTCAGAGGCAGAGCCAGCAGCTGCAGACTTGTTATATTTTACTATACTTAGGGAGGCAAGAGGGGGCCAGGGTGTTGGTTTTAACATAATAGAGTCTGAAATACATGATTGTGTTCCTGGCCCTATAGTGCTCCTTTAAGCAAGAGTATGTGAAGAGTAGTTAGGGTTGCCACCTTTCTTGGAAAAAAAATACCAGCCTTAATCATTTGTATAATCACAAGGAGTGACATCAGAGAAAATTCTGTAAAATCACCAACAAACTACTCACAGTTTGATTCTGCTGTATAGATGGATTGCTCCCAGTGTCTCAGTCTTGCAAGTCACCCAGTGTCTCAGTGTCCCTATGTATCACAGTGTCAGTGTCCCCATGTCGCCCAGTCCCCTAGTCTCCCAGTGTCTGTGTCCCCATTTCTCCCAGTGCCCCAATGTCTCAGTGTGTCCCCATGTCACCAGGATACTGGGGACACTGAAAGACATGGGGACACTGAGAGACATGGGGACACTAAGAGACATGGGGACACAGACATTTAGGGAAACTGGGATAAATGGGGACACAGACACTAGGGACACAGACACTGGGAGACATGGGGACACTGAAACATTTGGGGACACTAAGACACCTGAGGGGGCACAGAGACATGGGAACACAGACACTGGGAGACTAGGGGACACTGGGAGACATGGGGACACTGGCTGGAAGACAGACACTTGGGGACACTGGGAGACATGGGGACAGTTGTGGGCATAGACATGGGGACACTGGGACATATAGGGACACTGGGAGACATGGGGACACTAGGCACACTGAGACACTAGGAACACAGACACTGGGAGACATTTGGGGACACTGAGACATGGGGATTCTGGGAGACTTGGGGACAGTTGTGGACATAGACATGGGTACACTGGGACATATAGGGACACATGGGGACACTAGGCACACTGAGAGACATGGGACACAGACACTGGGAGACTTAGGGACACTGAGACATTAGCGACACTGGATGGGGGACATGGGGACACTGGGAGAAATGGGGAGTGTCTCCGTGTCCCAATGTCTCAGTGTCTCCCAATGTCTCACAGCATCCCCATGTGTCTCAGCATCCCCATGTGTCCCAGTGTCCCCTAGTGTCCCAGTGTCCCCTAGTGTCTCAGTGTCCCCTAGTGTCTCAGTGTCTCCATGTTTTCCAGTGTCCCCACGTGTCTCAGTGTTTCCAGGTCTCCCAGTTTCTGTGTCCCCATGTGCCCCCTAGAGTCTGTGTCCCCTAGTGTCTCAGTGTCCCCATATGTCCCCTAGTGTCTCAGTGTCCACATGTGTCCCCTAGTGTCTCAGTGTCCCCATGTGTCCCCATCCCTCACTTACCTGAGTTGTAGAGCTGCTGTCTGGACTCTGTGCTGTGTTGCTGCTCCCCCACAGATCAGTGAGTAGCAGAGAGAGGCAGGGATATGCTGTAACTTCCTATCCCTGCCTCTCTCCACACACAGTGACCCCTACTGGCTGGTGCTGGTATTGTAGAGTAATCTCCATTTATTCTGAGAAAAAATATCTGCATTTGTATTGCCAGTATTACTGCAATACCGGCACGGCCAGGCAGACTCAAATACCGGCTGTGCCAGTAAAATACCAGTCAGGTGGCAAACCTAAGAGTAGTGTGTGTGTTTTTTTTTTTTTTTTTAAATGGGCCTAGTCCATGGGCCTGGGCCTGGAGCTGCAGCTCCATCAGCCCCTATGTTAATCCGGCCCTGCATACACACTGCACACACTATACACACACTGCACACTTCATATACTATACACACACTGCATACACACTGCACACTGCATACACTATACACACTGCACACTTCATACACTATACACACACTGCATACACTATACACACTGCACACTTCATACACTATACAAACACTGCATACACACTGCACCCTTCATACACTATACATACACTGCATACACTATACATACAAGCTGCATCAACTACGCAAACACACTGCATTCACTACGCAAACACACTGCATTCACTACGCAAACACACACACTTATACATGTGTATCTGTATGTCTGTGTATCTGTATGTGTATCTGTTTGTGTGTCTGTGTTTGGTTCGGTGTTCAGTGTCAAATACATTTAAAAAAATTGTAGTTGTTTTTTACATTTCAAAGTTGGGAGGGAGGGTGCCAAATCAAGGATCCGCCCTGGGTGCCAAATACTCCAGGTACGTCCCTGCATAACAATAAAAGTTTTAGACATATTAATATCTCATCATTATCTTGTTTGGTCAGGGATTCCTATTTAAAAATATATTTAGTTTATGTCCCCCTCCCTTCTTACCTTTGCCTAGGAGGGAGGAGCTTGTTGCCAGCCCTGGTGGTCCGGTAGGAAATCCCTGGTGATCCGGTGAGGAGTGAACTCTACCCTGCAGTTCCTGGGGTAGAGTTCACTGTCGCGAGATTGGAGCGTTGCTATAGTAACTGCAGCAACGCTCCGAACACGCGAGAGAAACACGGTGGCTCCCCCAGGTCCTCTCTTCCTCCCTCCCCAGCCGCATCCTAGTGCCTGTGGGCCGGTGGGGAGATAGTAATATTTTTTTAATGTTTCCATTTTTAAAAATTGCACAAAGGTGTAAATTTTGAAAACCCCTGTCCTGCCCCCGTTCTACAAAATCTCTCTCCTGCACGCCGTTCTACAAAACACATGTCCTGCCCCCTTACACAAAACCCCTGCACCCCCTTCCACAAATTCCCTGCTCAGCCCCCTTATACACCTGTCCCCCTTCTACAAACCCCTGCACCCCCCTTCCCAAAAAAACCTGCCTCTCCCTCTAAAGCCCTTGCACAGCCCCTTACAATAGAATTCATTTTTTTTACACAACTACATTAGCAACAGCCTTCAGAGTCCAGTCCCAGGCACATAGTCACTCGCACACAGTCACACACACAGTTACAGGCAGACAGTTACACAAACAGTTACAGGCAGTCACACATACAATTACAGGCAGTCACATGCACGTAGTCACAAGCAGTCATACACACACATAAACGCAGACAGTCAAATGCAGAAAGTCACACACAGTTACAGACAGCATCCCCCAATCACAGGCACACTGTCACACACACATATTCACATGCAGACAGTCACACACAGTCACAGGCACACTGTCACACGCATCCAGTCACAGGCAAACAGTCTCAGACACACACAGTTACAGGCAGACAGTCATGCACACAGTTACAGGCAGGCAGGTACACACACACACAATCACAGGCAGACAGTCACATACATACTCACAGGAAGACAGTCACACAGAAAGTCTCACACACACACACACAGTCACAGGCAGGCAGTCTCACACACACACACAAACACAGTACAGGCAGACAGTTATACAGACACACGCACAGTTACAGGCAGACAGTCACACTTACACACACAGGTTACAGGCAGACAGTCACGCATACACACAGTCATGCACACAGTTACAGGCAGACAGTCACACACAGTTACATGCACAGTTACAGGCAGGCAGTCTCACACACACACACACACACACAGAGTCACAGGCAGACAGTCACACACAGTTACATGCACAGTTACAGGCAGGCAGTCTCACACACACACACAGAGTCACAGGCAGACAGTCAACACACACACACAGAGTCACAGGCGCACACACACACACACAAACACACACTCTCTTTCTCTCTTACAGACAGTATGGGCTGGAGGAGTGATCCTTTGAAGCTCTTGAAATCTATTAGTTGGGGAAGCAGGGACTCCTTCTTGCTTCCCCTCGATGTGCAGCAGTAACAGCAGCGGGTGGAGGCAGTGTTTAGCTCACCCCACTGTGTGTTTGGCTCTGCCCCAATGCTGATTAGCTACGCCCCCACTTTTCTTACGTGCGGCTGGCTGGTTTTAAAGTTCTATGGTCCCTGCGTGTGTGGCTGCGCAGCTCACACATCCTAATGCCGGACTGGGACATGGCACCCCCCTTGTCAACCATGCCAAATGTCAACTCACGTCTGTATGTTATGCTATGCACTAACTAAAATAAAGAATTTAAAAAAACCAAAAAAACATCCCCCTCCCCAACAAAGGAACCACCGCAGCATATGAACAAAGGGATTTCAAAAGTTATAATAGGATTATCTTTAGGGCGAGACTGCAGACCAACCGCCTCCTGCACCTCCTCTGTTCCAAAAAAAGCTCCAGTTAAATTGGTGCTTCCACATGTCTCTCCCAACACCAGCCACACCCTCAGAACGGGGGTATATCCCAGATAACCCAGAGATCTAAGCACCAATATTCCAATTGGTAGGCAGCCAGGAAGAGCCAACCTCGGGCCAGCGGCCCTAAGGTCAAGAAAGCAGTTGGAGGCAATGCACTGAATTGGGTAAGTTGACACTTATACTTATCGGCCAGTATAACCCCCACCAACGGGTGGGGGAGCAGGGCTGCGGCACAAAATGCCCCAAGTTTCGGTAGAACAGTTCTGTACACAGAGGCTTCGACCACCCATCAATGCATTGCAGCAGGCATCCAGCCCTTTTGCCAAGGCCGCAGTGAGGCAGGGCTGTGACAGTGATTAGGCCAGGAGCGTTGATGGCTCTCTGTACTCGATTTGCTCGGCTCTCAACTGACATCGACTGGAAGTTGGTGTGGTCCCACAATCAGTGCTAGCAAGCAGTTGGTTTTAAATGTGGTCAGTGAGCAAGAATTTAGTGAATTTCAATATGTAAGCTAATTATGCTGATCAACTCGTGCTTAATTAGGATAATATTCTAACCACTAATTGATCAAGTCACTGTACTAAATTAACACTTAAAGTTAACCATTATATGCAAGTATGAGTTCAAAATCATGAGCTAATAAGAAAACAAAACATCGTCTCTTCAAGAACTTCTTTAACTTCTAGAACTCTAATTTATCGGACCAGCTGGTTGCCAAACAACACTTTTGACACTCCATACTGGGTGAGCACCCCTCGTCTCATAGAAGATCCATCTTCCTAGGCCAATGCACACACTCCCTCCTGCATACAGACATAATTCTCTAGCATATTAACCTACTGTTATAAAAAGTGCAGCATATTCGACATGCTTACTATTATTATATGTTTAGAAATTGTGCAGTTTCTCTTGACATTATGTGCTCTAACTCTAAGCCTGTATTCATTTGTTTTGCACCAGATGTCTGACAATTTATGTATGTTTCACTGCACTTGCAAAATAAAGAATGTAAAAAAACAAACAAAAAAACATGCTTTGTCAGATAAGAAAATATTTTGGCTTTTTACAAGGCAATTCTACATTCTCAGGCACGTAGAGAAGATTATTGGAGCTGACTGACCTTGTATTCAGTAAACTAACTGCAAATGTTCATATACATCATTAAAACAAATGTGAGAAAGTGTTCGGCTTACAGAGAAAGGAAAATTACAAAAAACAAACACAATTCTAGCTCAAAGTAACCATTTTATATCCAAGTTAACTATTATACCCAAATGCTCATAACACAGCTGATCACTCTAAGCCAATTAAAGCGAATGTTGGAGGAGGTAGAGCAATCTGGCACAGGAGAACAGACTGTGTGGTTTAACCAGTCCTTGCACCAAAACCACTTCGCCTCAATAAAGTTATCATGGTGCCCGGAAGGTAAGAAAATTAAATTAAATTAGAACATTTGTCCTGCTTTACAGAGCACATCATATGTCTAGAATTTCAATGTATTTTGATAGTTACAGGTCACAAAATATAAGGAGCAAAATACAATTTCAATGTGCAGCAATTTTAAAAATTTAGTATGGTAGTCTAAAGTTTAATAGCCATCACAGAAAACATAACTGACACACAAAAGTGTATATCTATATAAAGTACACATTACAGGCTATAAATCTAAGGGTATTTTTTTTTTTATGTAGCCATTTAACTTCTAATCTATGCTAATTGTTGTAGTAATATTGTGTTCCCTTTGCCACTATCCTGTGAAGCTGCAGTACCATATAAGAGATCTGACCATTTCAGTTTTTACAGCTAGTATTTTGATAGCTGGATTTGAAAGGCATATGTCTCATTTTGGGCCATTATAGCAGCTTGCCTATTCAAATTACCGCAAAAATGGCTACCAATTCTGAAAGTAGTCACTCCAGGGTATCTCATACGATGTATCTTGTGCCTTAAAGGAACATTATAGCGTTAGGAATACAACGTATATTTTTAACACTATAGTGACCTAGTTACAATTTTAGTGACTGCCCCCCCAACCCAGTCACCTAAAAGTGAACTCCTCGAGAGTTAAACTTACCTTGCTTCCCATGCCGTGCCTCTCTCTCTGCGGCTTGCCTCTCCTCCTTGGTTGAAATCATTGAGATTGATGATCTCAGTCAATCCAGTGCTTTCCCATAGAAAAGCACTGGAAGGCTAGTGTGCATGCACAGCAAAACACGGCACTGTGCTGACTTAGAGATGTCTCTCTTAGACTATCTGCGTGAGAGTTTTGCTCTTTTGTTATTTTGTGGAAGCACCTCTAATAGCTGTAATATTGATTATGGTTAACCCTGCAAAGAAAACATTGCTGTCCCTGTTTTGTAAATCTACCATGTGTCACTGTGATCAAATCATCCAAAGTCTAAAATTAAGTTCAGCTAACTCTACTGAATTTATAACTGGCCCAGTGCAGTTTTTTACAAAATGGCAAATTGAAGATGGGTTTAATTAAATGACTCCATGAATGTATACCATTTGCAAATGTGTGCACCATAGGGACTAGCATTGTATATTTTATTTTGAGCTTTATTAAGATGCCCCTTTTTAAAAAATCTATGGTATTCATTTTTATTTTATAATATTTACATACATGTATTTTTTTACATTTCATGTGCTGCTGTACTGATACCGGAGAAACTGACGAAAGCAAAGCACAGAGAGATGGACACAGGTTTCTTCAGGAAGGAAGAGATTCTTTATTGGATCACCGATCGGGACTCAGAGGGACTAATGTCACCAAAAATACAGCAAGTTCTGAGCCCTGAACAATAGTGCAGGCTCCCTATATAGGCACATAACTCCTCCCATATTAAGCTCCACCCGCACATTCTCTTGACCAATCATTACAAATAAGAATTAACTTCCTGCTTGACCGCATGGCTTGTCCAGCACAATGGAGGAGGGGAATACTACATCCTGTATTCTTGCACATGCTCCGTACACTACTGATCGTATCTTGCCTCGTGCAACCAACTGATCGATACGTCAGCATATGCACGTACACATGCCACGTGGTAATCTCGGCCTACTAAATTTATTTTTACCGAGATTCCACCACATTCCCCCCTTTGATGCCTCTTGATATTTTACAATTACTTGAGGCATCACTTAACCTTGGTTTGCATACACCACAAGTTACCTTTGAACCAGACCAGACTTATCCTATGATGTGAATCTTCAACACTCGTCTTCCTGCATTGGTTCTCCCTGATCTAGAGCCTTATATTTATAAATTGCCATTATCTGTGCAGCAGCCTTCCTCTCTGCTATATTTTCTATCAGGCTTTGCACAGACCTAACTACTAAGGGTATAAGACACGGCAGGAGTAGACACAACATTAAAATCAGTAGGACTCCACCTACCACTGCCTTAAGCCCTCCAAACCACTCATACCAGCTACCAAACCAACTACTTGGATTGTACCCTTTCCATACCTGAGTAGGCACATGCGCTAGTTTAACCATATGGCTAGTAAGCTCAGCTATTGCTTGCCCTTCGTCATCTATTTGAAGACAGCAATTGCTCAGGTTAAACTTCCCACATACACCTCCCTCTACTGCCAAAAGATAATCCAAGGCTAATCTATTTTGGTAAACTGCTGTCCTCATCCTGGTATTATGCTTCGCTAGAAGATTGAGCGCTTGTGATGTCTCGTTAGTAATGATCTCAACCACCGCCTGTAACCTTATAATGCGGTTGAGCATATAAATAGGGGTTCTATAACCAAAGGTACCATCCTCTGCCCACGTGGCTGGCCCATAATAATCTATAATACGCTGGGGAGGCCATTCATTATCTTCCCAGGCACCTATCTCTATGGGTCCCCTTTTCTTCCTATGATTCACATCATACACTTTAACACCTAAAGTCTCACCTGTTTCAATAGGCAACAAGAAGAAGGATGGTTTCAACATACCCAACACACATGCCCCTTCCCAGTCCTGTGGTAACTCCGAATAGGCCTTCTTACCACAGATCCAGTACAAATTCGCTGGGGCTCTCCAGTTAGATGTGATGGATAGATCAAACCATACGTCCTTTAAATTGGCATATCTTGCAAACGGGTTAGATGGTTCTGAGACATTTGAAGCCGACCACCAAGTTGTATTCTTTGTATCATCATCATAAGCTTTTTGCCCTAGACAAGTTAATTCTCCTACAGAAGTATTATACATCATTCCTTTCCTCGCTATGCAAACATAACCTATGATGGAGGTCTTCAATCTCCACTCAGATTTACCTCTAACACTCATATGATAGTCGGCTTGTGTAGATATTAATTGGTCAACTGCCTCAGAACCGGACATTACCTCCTTTGCTTCCCAAGGCCATTGGTCTCCCATGTTAGTACCTCCACACACATAGCAGTTGGTAACATTAAGACTACCGGCAATACTCTCGGCTAAATCAATGAACAAGTTTTTAGCATTATGGGGGATCTTATTATCTATGCTCATCTCTTCATAAAAGGAATGGTATACTTGATGAGTTTGGGAGGTTACCGTATCAGTCTCTATCCCTATAAACAATATTGTCCCAGGGTCTAAACCCGTCCCATATATTTGAAACCCAAATAAATTACCATATTTATCTAAGAACTTGTCAGGGTTATTTATAAGTATATGGATTGGATTGCATTCCATAGACTTACAATATGGATTAGTAGGCAACTTAGTCACAATCATGTCCTTGTCTGCTGTCTGTCCCCAAGTCGCCCACCCCACACAAGACCAATATGGGCAGAAGTTATAATCTCTATTTGGGCATCTTGGACTTACATATTTATTTTTACTACTGGGACAAATATATTTATCGTTAGACCCATACGTCCTCTCCCATCTAAGATCCCCACATACATTCCACGGCTTTCTACCACTTGATATTGCTTTACACGCATCAAATAGCAGAGTACCTGAAGAATATACGGATTTTAATACCGTCTTATTAATTAGGGTCCCCTGAGGATCTCCATTTCTGAGAGTCAACCAAATTGTACGGGGTTGATACTCAGGACTGAAGCACTTAGGTTCTCCTACTCCTAAATGACACACACTATATTCTATATTTAAGTATCTACATCTTGATACATCTCCTTTACACTCATATTGCGAATGCCAAATTAGGGTCTGGGATATATGGTTACCTGTTCTTGTAGTCTTAATGCATACCTCACAGCTAGGAGTGTTGGTACCTCTACCTTCCTGAATATAAAAATACACATAAATAAACATTATTAAAAATACATCTTTCGTCGTCATCCTCAGTCTTCGTCCGTGTGAAGGCACCTCAGCTTCCAGGATGTAAGGACTGCAGGGAATGGAGTTCTGCTCGTCTTCACAGGGGTCCCCTCAAGACTTTCCCTGACTTATACACTCGTTGGTGAGTGGACAGGCTTTATTATGGCCTTCTCACTCACTTACCAAGTCTCTGAAACAATAAAATTTGTAATCTACAAGGTTCCTCGTCACTCCGACTGAGTCGTGCGTTTTAACCGGATCTTGCAGGGATTCTCTGGATTTGCTGTAACTTGCCAGGAATCGGCTGCTGCTGGTTTAACCCTGGAGTGATGTATCCACGGAGTCACTTCGGCTACTTTTATCGCTGTAGGGGTAGACAAAAGAACAACATAAGGACCTCTCCACTTGGGCCCTAACGGCACATTATTCCACTCTTTAATCCACACTTGGTCGCCTGGGTGGTAACTATGAATTGGGGGATAAATATTCACAGGTAATCTATCTTGTACCTATTTCTGTACCTCCTCCATAGTCTTACCCAACTCTACAACCTGCTGCCGGGTAATTCCTTCTCCCAACTGACTCAAATCCCCCCTTAAGTTACCAAGCACGGGAGGTGGTCGCCCGTACATGATTTCAAAAGGAGAGAGGCCCATCCTTCTGGTAGGTGTACTACGGATTCGCAATAGAGCTATGGGCAAGAGAACGCTCCACTTAAGTTGGGTTTCCTGACACATTTTAGCCAACTGATTCTTAATAGTTCTATTCATTCTCTCTACCTTACCAGAACTCTGGGGTCTATATGCCGTATGAAGCCTCCACTTTATACCAAGCATATGAGTCAATTGTTGTAGGCACTGATGAACAAAAGCTGGACCATTGTCCGATCCTATAGAGCAGGGTAGTCCATATCGGGTATTATTTCTCGTAGCAGGAATCTCACGACTTCTCCTGCTTTCTCTGTACGAGTAGGACATGCTTCTACCCAGCCTGAATAGGTGCACACCACTACCAGCAGGTAGTGATGTCCACCCGATTTAGGCATCACTGTATAGTCAATTTGTAAATCGGACATGGGAAGTCCCCCCATAAACTGGACTCCTGGTGGCTTTACTGGTCCTTGTCTTGTATTATTTTTAGCACACGTTACACATCTACGTACAATGGCCTGAGTCAAGTTGGACAATCTTGGTATGTAGAAATGTTTTCTGAGAGATTCTTCTGTACTGTCTCTCCCAGAATGTGTCCCGTTATGATAGTTTTGGACAATTTCTACCGCTAGTGATGCTGAAATAACTATTCTTCCATCTTCTAACTGATACCATTTGTTCTCCAAATACTTTCCAGGTTCAGTCCTTAACCACTCCTCTTCTTGAGCTGTATAAATTGGAGTCCATTGAGACAGTGGAGTTGGTATAAGAGCAGCTATATGCCCCACATATTCCTGTCTTCCTGATTCAGCAGCACGCTTAGCTGCACTATCTGCCATCCGATTCCCTTTGGTTACATCACTATCTCCTCTCAGATGCGCCCGACAATGTATAATACCGACTTCTTTCGGCTCCCACACTGCTTCCAATAGTTGTAGGATCTCAGCTGCGTATTTGATTTCTTTGCCTTCTGAATTCAATAGTCCTCTTTCTTTATACAAAGCTCCGTGGGCAGGAGTGGTTAAAAACGCATACTTGGAGTCCGTGTAGATGTTCACTCTTAAACCTTCAGCCAATTGTAACGCTCGTGTCAGTGCTATCAATTCTGCCTTTTGTGCTGATGTTCCTTTTGCCAGTGGCCGAGCTTCTATCACCTTGTCTATCGTTGTTACTGCATATCCTGTATAGCGGATCCCTTCTTTTACATAACTACTGCCGTCGGTGTAATATTGAACATCAGGGTTCTGGATGGGAAAATCACGAAGATCTGGTCTACTTGAAAATACTTCAACCATTACTTCCAAACAATCATGTTG
>OW240920.1:88556377-88632625 GCA_933207985.1 Pelobates cultripes
TGAATTGGGGGATAAATATTCACAGGTAATCTATCTTGTACCCATTTCTGTGCCTCCTCCATAGTCTTACCCAACTCTACAACCTGCTGCCGGGTAATTCCTTCTCCCAACTGACTCAAATCCCCCCTTAAGTTACCAAGCACGGGAGGTGGTCGCCCGTACATGATTTCAAAAAGAGAGAGGCCCATCCTTCTGGTAGGTGTACTACGGATTCGCAATAGAGCTATGGGCAAGAGAACGTTCCACTTAAGTTGGGTTTCCTGACACATTTTAGCCAAATGATTCTTAATAGTTCTATTCATTCTCTCTACCTTACCAGAACTCTGGGGTCTATATGCCGTATGAAGCCTCCACTTTATACCAAGCATATGAGTCAATTGTTGTAGGCACTGATGAACAAGAGCTGGACCATTGTCCGATCCTATAGAGCAGGGTAGTCCATATCGGGGTATTATTTCTCGTAGCAGGAATCTCACGACTTCTCCTGCTTTCTCTGTACGAGTAGGACATGCTTCTACCCAGCCTGAATAGGTGCACACCACTACCAACAGGTAGCGATGTCCACCCGATTTAGGCATCACTGTATAGTCAATTTGTAAATCGGACATGGGAAGTCCCCCCATAAACTGGACTCCTGGTGGCTTTACTGGTCCTTGTCTTGCATTATTTTTAGCACATGTTACACATCTACGTACAATGGCCTGAGTCAAGTTGGACAATCTTGGTATGTAGAAATGTTTTCTGAGAGATTCTTCTGTACTGTCTCTCCCAGAATGTGTCCCGTTATGATAGTTTTGGACAATTTCTACCGCTAGTGATGCTGGAATAACTATTCTTCCATCTTCCAACTGATACCATTTGTTCTCCAAATACTTTCCAGGTTCAGTCCTTAACCACTCCTCTTCTTGAGCTGTATAAATTGGAGTCCATTGAGACAGTGGAGTTGGTATAAGAGCAGCTATATGCCCACATATTCCTGTCTTCCTGATTCAGCAGCACGCTTAGCTGCACTATCTGCCATCCGATTCCCTTTGGTTACATCACCATCTCCTCTCAGATGCGCCCGACAATGTATAATACCGACTTCTTTCGGCTCCCACACTGCTTCCAATAGTTGTAGGATCTCGGCTGCGTATTTGATTTCTTTGCCTTCTGAATTCAATAGTCCTCTTTCTTTATACAAAGCTCCGTGGGCATGAGTGGTTAAAAACGCATACTTGGAGTCCGTGTAGATGTTCACTCTTAAACCTTCAGCCAATTGTAACGCTCGTGTCGGTGCTATCAATTCTGCCTTTTGTGCTGATGTTCCTTTTGCCAGTGGCCGAGCTTCTATCACCTTGTCTATCGTTGTTACTGCATATCCTGCATAGCGGATCCCTTCTTTTACATAACTACTGCCGTCGGTGTAATATTGAACATCAGGGTCCTGGATGGGAAAATCACGAAGATCTGGTCTACTTGAAAATACTTCATCCATTACTTCCAAACAATCATGTTGACTTTCAGTAGGTTGTGGCAAAAGGGTAGCTGGATTTAAGGTATTTACAGTCTCTAAATGCGCTCTTGGGTTTTCACACAACATTGCTTGATACTTGGTCATACGGCTGTTACTAAACCAATGATTTCCTTTGTAATCCAACAACGTCTGTACTGCATGTGGAACTTGTACATAAAGTTCTTGACCCAGAGTGAGTTTATCGGCTTCAGCTACTAGCAGGGCGGCTGCAGCTACAGCTCTTAGACAAGGTGGAAGTCCGCTGGCCACTGCATCCATTTGCTTAGACATGTAGGCAACAGGTCTTTGCCATGATCCCAAGTACTGTGTCAATACTCCCACAGCCATTCTTCTTTGCTCATGTACATACAGGTAGAATGGCCGTGTGTGGTCAGGTAGACCTAATGCTGGGGCACTCATCAAAACCCTCTTCACATCTTCGAATGCCGTTTGCTGTTCTTGAGTCCATAAGAAGGGGTCGTGCTCTGTACCTTTGATAGCTGCATACAGAGGTTTTGCCAGTATCGCGTAGCTGGGAATCCATATCCTACAGAAGCCTGCTGCCCCCAAGAATTCTCGCACTTGTCTTCTATTCCTGGGTATCGGTATTTGGCACACAGCTTCTTTTCTCTCTGGCCCCATAATTCTTTGACCTTCAGAGATATGGAATCAGATATTTGACAGTTGGCAAACACAACTGAGCCTTCCTTCTTGACACCTTGTATCCTGCCTTCCAGAGAATGTGTAGTAGATCGTGCGTTGCTTGCTGACATACTTCCTTTGTAACTGCTGCTATCAACAAGTCATCTACATATTGCAATAATACACACTCTCCTGGGATAGACTCGAAATCTAGTAGATCTTGACTTAGAGCTGAACCAAATAGGGTAGGTGAATTTTTAAACCCCTGGGGCAATCTTGTCCAGATCATTTGGCGTTTCGAGCCCGTTACAGCATTTTCCCATTGGAAAGCGAAGATACATTGGCTTTCTGCGGCAATTCGGAGGCAAAAGAAGGCATCTTTGAGATCTAAGACTGTAAAGTAAGTAGCCCCGCCCGGAATTAAAGCAAGCAGGTTATATGGATTGGGCACGACTGGATGTATACTAACAAACGCATCATTGACTGCTCTCAAGTCCTGCACAGGTCGATACTCATCTGTACCGGGCTTTTGAACAGGCAGCAATGGGGTGTTCCAGGGGGAAGTACAGAATTTTAGGATACCATACCGTATGAACTTATCCAGATAAGATTGGATATTCTTCTTAGCCTTCTGCGGAATATGATATTGTCTCAGGCTTACTGGATAAACCCCAAGTTTTAGTTCGATTTTAATAGGTGGAATATTGCGGGCCAGTCCTGGTGGGTTGTTCTCTACCCAAACTCCTGGTATGTTAAATAAGGATTCATCACTCCTCGGGTTTTGGCTAGTCAACACTGTATAAAGTCGCCACTCTTCTTCCTTTGGTACGGACAATGTCATAATACCTGAGGGTCCATTAAACTTTAAGGATGTTGTTCCATTTGGTAGGAACGTAATCTGCGCTTGTAATTTGGATAACATATCACGTCCCAGCAATTGGACTGGACACTCAGGCATATAAAGGAATTGATGTTTTACTACGTGGCCTCCCAATGTACAGAGTCGACTTTTAAGAACCGGTGTTTCAGCACTTCTTCCAGTTGCTCCTATTACAGTAATAGTTCTTCCAGATGGAGGAGCAACTTGATTAGTCACCACCGAATGTTCAGCACCAGTGTCGATCATAAACGCACTCCTTTTTCCCCCTATTGATACATCGACCATAGGCTCCGCTCGACCAAGGGGGATGGAGCCCGGTCGATATCAATAGTCCTCCATGACCGTGTCAGCCAATCCCACAAAGTCCCTACCTTCTCTATCGCGGGACCTTTGCGCTGCTGGATAGTACCTATCTTCCCTTACACTTCCTCTGTTCCCATTACTCCCTCTATTACCATTGCTCCCTCCGGGGCCTCCTCTACCTCTCGCTCTGCCTCTAAAGTTTCCGTAACCTGCCCTGGGTAAGTCTCTCTCATACTGCTCTCTTTGCGGACACTCGTTCCTCCAATGCCCTTCTTCCTTACAGTACGCGCACTGATTCCTACTCAAAGGCTCCCTATTCCGTCTACCATCGCCTCTATCTGGGCCCCGTCTATCTACGCCTGCGATCGCTACCGCTAGCATATCTGCCTTTCTACGCATCTTGCGCTCTTCCTCTTTCTTGCTTTCTGTTTCCCTATTCATATATACTTTGTTCGCTACCTCCATTAGTTGAGTGATAGACATACCTGCAAACCCTTCTAATTTCTGTAGCTTGCGCTTAATATCTCCGTAAGCCTGGCTGACAAAGGCGGAGTTTACCATTCGGGAATTATCAGCGTCTTCCGGATTAAAGGGGGTATACAAGCGGTATGCCTCCAATAATCGGTCATAAAAGACACTGGGCGCTTCATCACTTTTCTGAATCACCTCAACAGTCTTCGACATGTTAATAGCTTTCTTCCCTCCGGCTTTCATGCCAGCAATTATAGCATCTCTATAGGCTTTAAGTTGAGCCATATCTGCGCCATTTACATTCCAGTCAGGATCGGTGTTAGGGTAATGTGTTGCGGCCCATGCTGCCGGATTGGCTTGATTTAAAGCACGGGCTCTCTCCTCTAGCGCCTTAATGGCAGCTTGGTTAATCCTTGTCCTTTCCTCATTATTGAACAATGTCATTAATAACTGCTGGCAATCAGCCCATGTCGGGTTATGTGTCTGAACTATCGAGGTGAACAGATCGGTCATAACTTGTGGTTTCTCAGTGTACGAGGAATTGTGGGTCTTCCAATTCAAGAGATCGGTAGTCGTGAACGGGACATATACGAAGACTGGGTCAGCATGTGCCATTTGACCTGCGGCATCGATATAGGCTGACCAGGATTCAGACGAAGAGGCATCTGATAATGTTTTAATTGTTGGGTACCGGTCAGTTGTCGGGTTAGTATGGGGCTACGTGGAGGGGCGTCAGTTAAAGGTTCTGGTCGAGAGGTAATAGGGCATGAGGATGTGGGAACTTGATTTTGGGAAAAGTTAGTGAATAGTATACTCCGAGCCGAGCTAGAAGAAGCTTGACCGGAAGTTTGAAGTGGCGCCAAATCAGGATATTCAGATCTAATGGGGTTTGGTCCTGGTTCCGGAAGGGGAGTTTTAATACAAGGGGGGGTGGATTCTGTACTGGAGGAGGAAGCGGAAGTGGATGGGGGCAATAGGGGAAGGGGTGCAGAGCTTCCTGCATTCGCGTAACTTCCTCTTAAAGGAAAGTAAGGAGGCGGCAAAGGGATCTCGGACTCAGGGGGCGTGTCCAAAATGGGCCTAACACCAGTCCTAGTGGACAAACAAGTCCTGGCCACCATGAGGCGACATTGCTCCTCGTGGCATATCCGGATCCTTTTTGGCGAGTCGTTTACGGCCTGCCCCCAACAATCAATGTATGGAAACTGTCCGTAAAGTTCAGGCCTACCTGACACAGCCACGTGTACACGCTGTACCAGGGTTGGATCCAAACTGCCACGCGGCGGCCATGCCGCAACCAAAATAGGCCACTCCCTAGTGCACAAAGTGACCAAACATACAGGAGACATTTTAACCCCAAAATCACATGTTTTGAATCCCTTTTTAAAATTCTTTACCATACAACCTAAGGGATCCGAAATCGTTGACTCTGACGCGCCCATACTTATCAATGGAGCGTCGTTGACAACGAATACTATGCACGCGTTCTTATTCAACAGTCACACCCGTTTCCTCTGGCAACAGCACCACGTGGTACAGTTACCGAGTGAAACGTACACAATAACACAATAATCACTCAGGGAATTCCCGTACACACACAGCTGTTACACCCGTCACTAAATAATCAATATTATGCCCTTTGGCGAAACTATACAGTCACCCACGCTATAATTCTCTATATATGAATTACCCGTCTATAACACACCCCAGTAACATCGTCTTTTACTAGTATCGGTTACAGTACGTTTAGCATAGGTCAAAGCACAATTTAAGGTCACAATACAATTATTAGTGGTTACGGTGTTAAACATGCAATAGACGACAATGATTAGTACTTATATACAGTGTCAGTAAATATACAGGGTTATGGTACCGTGCACTATGATACAGCAACATACTATTAACACTCTCGCTAGACGGCTGAGCTCGCGCTATCTAACAAGATATACACTTTACTAACAATCTTTAACACATTTACAATCCCAACTAAACTATTGGCCAGTACCTTGAATGGACTACCTAAAACTATATACACCCGTTTTGGTTAGCCACACTGCCCAAACACCACATATAGCGAACTAGAGGGCGAAATTTACAAAATTGCCCTTCTAGTCTATTTACTCTATCAAAAGTCTAGTGGGTTCCAAATTTACACGCCTTCCCACTTAGCCAAGATAGGTTGAGAGCTAGCGAACCGAATTTACACAGGCGCCGCTTAGTCTCCCGGTCCCTCCGACCTAGCGAACGTAATATACACCCTAGAACGCTAGTCTAGACAAGACACCGGTGTCCGGCTAGGGCTATTTACACAGGACCCCGCCTGACTAACCAGATCAAACGGTCTTACTAAAGAGCGTTCGATCGAGCGGTGCGCCTTCGCTCCTTCCCTCCGACAGAGGGGGCAGATTCCATACACAGATTTAAACCCCTTTTGGGCCTACCGCACAATCGGTATACCCCTAGTGGGTCTGCCGTCTAAAACAGCAGTTGTCTTACCTCCTCGTTCCTGAACCTGAGTTCACACTCATCGACGGGGACACCCCAGCACTTCTTACGTAGAGGCCGATGATCTCCTGGACAACAGACCAGTGGCGCCGAGACGAAGGGAGGTCCACGCAGAAGTTCAGGGGTGCAGCCGTAGAGAACGTGGGCAAAGATAGACCGTCTCACGCCTCTGCCTCTCAGCTACCGTTGAACGATGAGCTTCCCGGCCAATGCACCAAATGATACCGGAGAAACTGACGGAAGCAAAGCACAGAGAGATGGACACAGGTTTCTTCAGGAAGGAAGAGATTCTTTATTGGATCACCGATCGGGACTCAGAGGGACTAATGTCACCAAAAATACAGCAAGTTCTGAGCCCTGAACAATAGTGCAGGCTCCCTATATAGGCACATAACTCCTCCCATATTAAGCTCCACCCGCACATTCTCTTGACCAATCATTACAAATAAGAATTAACTTCCTGCTTGACCGCATGGCTTGTCCAGCACAATGGAGGAGGGGAATACTACATCCTGTATTCTTGCACATGCTCCGTACACTACTGATCGTATCTTGCCTCGTGCAACCAACTGATCGATACGTCAGCATATGCACGTACACATGCCACGTGGTAATCTCGGCCTACTAAATTTATTTTTACCGAGATTCCACCACAGTACTAAATTCCTTTTAAAGGACCACTATAGTGCCAGGAAAACATACTAGTTTTCCTGGCACTATAGTGCCCTGAGGGTGCCCCCACCCTCAGGGTCCCCCTCCCGCCCGGCTCTGGAAGGTGGAAAGGGGTTAAAACTTACCTTTTTCCAGCGCTGGGCGGGGAGCTCTCTGCCTCCGATCCTCCTCCGTTCCTCCCCGTCGGCTGAATGCGCACGCGCGGCAAGAGCTGCGCACGCATTCAGCCGGTCGCATAAGAAAGCATTATCAATGCTTTCCTATGGACACTTGCGTGCTCTCACTGTGATTTTCACAGTGAGAATCACGCAAGCGCCTCTAGCGGCTGTCAATGAGACAGCAACTAGAGGCTTTGGGGGAAGGCTTAACCCATTCATAAACATAGTAGTTTCTCTGAAACTGCTATGTTTATAAAAGAATGGGTTAATCCTAGCTGGACCTGGCACCCAGACCACTTCATTAAGCTGAAGTGGTCTGGGTAGAGTGGTCCTTTAACTGAACTCAGTAACATCTCCTGCGTACAACAAATACCTTTGCAAAGTATCAATCCTAATCCAACCAAACCCTAATCCCAAACCTAATCCTATGTATAAATTTAGTCATAGACCTAATGCTAATCTTAAAGGACCACTATAGGCACCCAAACCACTTCAGCTTAATGAAGTGGTCTGGGTGCCTGGTCCAGCTAGTGTTAACCCTTTTTTCTATAAACATAGCAGTTTCAGAGAAACTGCTATGTTTTTATAATAGGGTTAATCCAGCCTCTAGTGGCTGTCTCGTTGACAGCTGCTAGAGGCGCTTCCGCGCTTCTCACTGTGATTTTCACAGTGAGAAGACGCCAGCGTCCATAGGAAAGCATTGAGAATGCTTTCCTATGAGACAGGCTGAATGCGCGTGCGGCTCTTTGGTGCACATGCACATTCAGCCGAGGAGGAGGAGAGTCCCCCGCCCGGTGCTGGAGAAAGAGGTAAGTTTAACCCATTCCTCTCCATCCAGCCCAGCGGAAGGGGGGCCCTGAGGGTGGGGCACCCTCAGGGCACTATAGTGCCAGGAAAACGAGTATGTTTTCCTGGCACTATCGTGGTCCTTTAATTTTAATCTTTACTCTAGCAATATTGTTACACAGATTCCCTCTGTTGATATAAGCAGAGAAAATACTTTGCTGATTTCATTATAGGGATTCCCTTGCTGGTCCTAAACCTAGTCCAAGCATAATTCTTAACGTTTCCCTCTGCTAACATGAGTGCTCATACTATTAAAAAGATAAAACAGTGACCTGTGACCACCATCTACTGGCTGATTTGTGGTTAACCCTGCAAAGAAAACATTGCTGTCCCTGTTTTGTAAATCTACCATGTGTCACTGTGATCAAATCATCCAAAGTCTAAAAAAATTTTCAGCTAACTCTACTGAATTTATAACTGGCCCAGTGCAGTTTTTTACAAAATGGCAAATTGAAGATGGGTTTAATTAAATGACTCCATAAATGTATACCATTTGCAAATGTGTGCACCATAGAGACTTGCATTATAGATTTTATTTTGAGCTTTATTGAGATGCCCCTTTTTAAAAAAATCTATGGTATTCATTTTTATTTTATAATATTTACATACATGTATTTTTTAAATTTCATGTGCTGCTGTACTAAATTCCTTTAACTGAACTCAGTAACATTTCCTGCGTACAACAAATACCAGGTCAGCAACTGTAAAGACCCATATTTTATTCCCCCTGGTTCGGCACTTTCCATTCATGCGCAAAGAACCGAACGCTAGCTCCCTGGCGGCCGTTCGCATGGACCAAAACCGTGAATAGACTTCAGGGGGACGTAGCCGCGAATGCCCTAGAACTAATTTCAGCATGAAGAGTGCGCGGCTCCCGATCAGTCCCCAACGGTACTTAGCCGCGATTCTATGGAACTATTTTCGGTATGAAGACTTCGTGGTTCTCGGTCGGTCCCCAGTGGCACTTAGCCGTGATTCTCTGGAACTGTTTTGGGCATGGGTTCATGCATGCGGTTGGTCAAAATAATGACTTCCAGGAAATTCTTGAACCCATGAACTGATCTGGGTGATTTTTGGATATGTTGGTCACCCAGATCAGGGCTACAGGGGATATAACCTTTGTGGGGATTTTGTGTGTTTTAAGGTATTTTGGGGGTTTTGTAAAAATGTATGTTTTCTGTGCCTGGAAATAATTGGAGTTAAAAACAGTGCTGACTCAATTATCTCCCAGGCATAGGGGAGGGATTGACCTGTTTTGTATGGGAGTGTCCTGGACCTGAGAGCCAATTTAATTGTGTGTATATTTTTACTGTAGTCTACTTTCAGGTCCAGGGAGGAGTGCTCCTTGCATGGGGACCTGCATATAAGGCCAGTTGTGGCTTCCATTTAACAGGTTTAGTTTTACCCTTCATGAAGTCTAGGCTCATGTTTGGGGGATTCGAGAGCTATATTCACTCTGAGGATTGCTATATTCACTATACTCCCTTGAATCACAACGATTGCTCTTCTAAGAGCAGCCTGCTTCGCTCTCTGGACTATGAGAGGTCTACCCACTGGAAGCTGGATCCTGGTCTTGGGTCCAGGATGGGTGGAGGACAGCGAGATCCCAACCAAGCTTCCGCGGTTTGTGGGGTTTACGGTGTTTATGGTGTCCGATGCGGTGCTTATGGTACTCAAGGATTACTAGAAAGCAGCGATTGACGGAGGTACCCAGTCGGGGTGCCAGACGGTCCATCACAGATACTATATTGCTAGGAATCTAAAGCTGTATTCCTGGCAATATAGCTCCCAGTTTCTCTAAAACTGCAATAATTACACTTGCGGGGTTAAGGGGACAGGGACATTGCACCCAGATCTTTTTAATAAGTGATCTAGGTGCCTATAGTTTCCCTTTAGACTCCTCTGCTGATCACACTACGATCAGATTTCGCCAGCTGTCCAGCACCTATCACAATCGTCAGGGGGGCATACAAGGAGTTCAGTATCACTGCCGCTGAGCATGATCCGCAGTGAGCCACAGTGACTATGATGGGCTGTGTGAAGCACTCACTTTCAGTGCTTCATACAGCTCATCTGTCAGCCTGGGGCTATGAAATATACATTTATATATTTATTGGTATCTGGGTCTCCTTGGTGTGAGTAGAGAGATAACTTGCTCACATCAAACTTTCAAGCCAGAGGATTTAAATTACCCGCTTAAAAGGCAGTACGCAGAGCTCACTTTAAGTGCTGCATACAGCTCATCAGTAAGTCTGAAACCACTAAATATGGCCCCAGCTGACAAAGGGAAGTCCTGGGTATCAATTGATACTTCGGTCCCTCTGGTGTGAGCAGGGATTTAACCCTGCTCACAGCAAGTTGTAGCTACTGAGGATTTAAATCTTATTTAAGGGGCTGTATGTAGCTCATTGGTCAGCATGGGGACAGAGAGGAGCCCAGGGTATCTAACCATACGTGGGTTCACCTTCTACCAACAGGGAAACAATCCATGTTGGTAAAATACAACATGATGGAATTAGAGAAAAGAGAAGGACTTCTGTGATGGTACCATGCATTCTTAAGAAGTTAAACAAACCTTGTCATGACACCTCAGTTCATATAGACATGCAGCTATGGACAAAAGGTTCAGTTCAACAAACAACCAGCAGAATTTTGAAAAATTGAAAAATATGATTTAAGTGACCATGACTGTGAAATGATTGTTGGTGTTTGATGTACTTTTATTAACTCGGAATCTGCTGGTCTCTTGTAATTTTAACACACGCCAGTTTCTAGAGTTTACAGAGTATAGTTTAAAAACATAAATCCAGTAAATCAGTTCTCTGGGTGAGAAGGTTTAGAGGAGCCATATTTATTGATGCTTACAGTAGTGTTTCTTTGAGAGTACAATATGTTGAAGTGGAGGGATTCGTTACAGCACTAGACCACTCTATGTTCCACATATGTCAACTAGGAACTGGGCTGAGGTGTCCCAAAAATAGACAGCAGAGGATTGGAAATAAAATTGACTGCACTGACAAAGCTTGATTTCTGCTGTGACCAGGAAATAAGATTACTCTAACGGCACCCCAGGTATAGAAGGGGTAACGCCGCCAAAGATGTTCCCTTCCCAAATACAAGGTCAGCTACCGAATACTCCTAAGCACCGAATAGGAAAACACACAAATAATCCCCCCCAAGTAAGAGACCAGGCTCTGTATTGAGGGTTAAGCAGGAATCTCAGCAGTTTGAGGGTTGTCTTATATGCAACTTTTCTCACAAGGTTACCACCCACGTGGTCTTGTGGAACAGCCAATCAAACACAATACAGTCAGACACTCCCAGTTAGGACACACAAACCCTCCCCTCTGCCTGTGATATAATTACTGTACACAATGGGTTAGCTTAATTATCACAGGCAGGAAAATATACAGTTTCATACAATATTCATAACTCCCATAATATACATACAATCTCCATAAAATCATACATATTCTGAATCAGCATACTCCATATACAAACATACTCAAAAATCATACAATTCCCTCCTGTGGTTTAGAAGTTAGGTGGAAGTCCTATTTGACCGACCGCAAGCATGGCTTTCCTGCTCAAAAGAGTTCCATAGATTTTGGCTGTGCGGTCAGTCTATTTTCTCCTCTATCCTGGAGATAATTGGCTTAAGTAACTGTAGTAAACTCAATTATCTCAAGGTACAGAAAATATCACCAAGTTACATCTGCAACAAAGCACATTAAAATACATAACTTCTGGAGAGCAATGGAACAGGAAATGGGGGAGGGGAAGAGGCACACCTTCCCATGGATTCAAAGGGGCAGAAAAAGTGTCCCAAAGTACAATAAGCCCAAACAGACTTTTGAAATGGCAATACTTCCCAGGGGCCATAGTCACAAGGCAAGAGGCTGGCAATTAGTCCTCTCCAGGCACAAGTGGCGAAGGGCACTTCGTCACAATTACATTTTTACATAAACTACATGGATCCATTTTAACTTATGTCAATTGCTTAGGCCGCTGCTGGTGGTGGTGTAATGGTGTGAGAAAAATTTCTTGGCACCCATTAGGCCCCTTATTACCAAATATGCATCATTTCAGTGCCTCAGACTACCTTAGTTTTCTTTTTGACCATTGCATCCCTTCATAGTCTATCCATTGTTTATCTCAAGCTTGGCCTATAAACATGACATTGAGCTTCTACACTCTGTGAGCACGTCTGCAAAGAGAAGTCTGTAGTATAGTCGATAAAGCCTCTTCTTCCTTTAATGCAGCCCACTGTTTCCCATCCCGCCTCTCTACATTGCATTTAGTGTTCTACCCTGTCCTTGTTCACCCCCCAGCCACACCTCTCTCGGACAATCCCCCTTTCTCAAGAATTGTGAGGTGGACTGGCGTTTGCATCCCTGAGAGTGCGCTTCAATGGACCACCAGGGATAACAACAGACTCTCCTGCCATAAGGTAAGCAGGAGTGCATATAGGAAGCATGGATGTCATTACAATTATACCCCCACCTTCCACCCCCAGAAAAATTCCTGCGGACGCCTATGCTCGACCCCTTGAGTGGGTGGAAAGCATAGGAAAGAAGAAGCACATTTGTAAAAATAAAATTATATTTTTTTCAGTCTGCAGAATGAGGCAACTGTCTAATTCAAAGATAAAGCTTACCATTGGTTGTAGCCTCCCTGGGGCGCCCATGTGGGGATCTGGAGATGAGGAGTACCCTTGCTGTTACTCTGCCCCCTTTTATGACATGTGCATGTCAAGGTCATCATGCTAATAACGCCCAATCACGTAAATTTTAAGGGCCCCTCGTGTTTTGGGCGGCATGTCTACTTGACTAATAAGCCACATTATAAATAGTAAAAAAAAATGGGTCGCAAGAGTATACTGAGAATGGGCAGCAGCTGAAATAGCCTGCCCTTCGGTGGGTCCCCTCTCAAATCTCAAGCTGGTGTTTGCTCATCTTGTGCCATTACATAGAGAACATCTCTGAAACATATCAGACTGGTCCCACCCATACGGGCAGTCCAGATCCGAAATGGAGAGACACAGCAACCCCAGACGATCGTTTCAGCCTTGTTAGGCATCATCAGTGAGGCATAGCTGATATCTCCCTAGGCACCGTGAGCAAGGGGTCCAGGTCTGGATTATCCCTTTAACCCCTTAAGGACACATGACATGTGTGACATGTCATGATTCACTTTTATTCCAGAAGTTTGGTCCTTAAGGGGTTAAACTTGTGGAGAGCAAAAAAAATGGGTCGCAAGAGTATACTGAGAACGGGCAGCAGCTGAAATAGCCTGCCCTTCGGTGGGTGGGTATACTCTTGCGACCTATTTTTTTTTTTTTTTTGCTCTCCTGATGATGTCTAACAAGGCTGAAACGATCGTCTGGGGTTGCTGTGTCTCTTGTGAAGAGGGAACTTGCTGGCATTTCGGATCTGCACTGCCGTATGGGAGGGACCAGTCTGATATGTTTCAGAGATGTTCTCTCTGCAATGGCACAAGATGAGAAAAAAACAGCTTGAGATCTGAGCCGGGACCCACTGAAGGGCAGGCTATTTCAGCTGCTGCCCATTCTCAGAATACTCTTGCGACCCATTTTTTTTTGCTCTCACATTATAAATAGTTATATGGGCTCTGTTATAGGCTCAGCTTATACAGCTTATACTTTTCTCTTGTATCCCTGATTTGGCTTTTGTCTCTCGTTCTCCCGATTTCCCGATTTGGACAAATGCTGTAGGAGGTTGAGCTCAGGTCCTCTAGCCTGAGATTAGTCTCCCGATGTTCCTATTAAAATATCTTTTTAAATCCTCTTTTCGTTATTATACCTTCTAGCACAATAACTACTACACCAGCATGTTGTACACCCCCTAGCTTTCTATCAGACTACCAGTCCTGTTACTTGCTGGTTCTCAGTAGAGAAGTCTGTGATTGGACAGCCACCGATAGTCTGGGTTAGAAGGGAAAGGGTTTGCAGAGACTTCAAGCAACAGACCGGCAGCTTTTGCAAACTGTTTTTAGTTAGACGCTAATGGAAAAAATGTGTGATTAAATGCATACATGTTTTCATTAGGGTATATCTACTAAACAGTTATTTGTTTTTTGTTGTTTGTCCGGTGGAGTGTCCATTAAAGGAACACTATACTGCCAGGAAAACAAACTCGGACTTGGACTATCACAGTGGGCTAATTCTCCCACCCATGTAGCTGGCAAAACGCTTGACCTCATTTTCTCTCATGCATGTACAGTATCTAATATCTGCAACACTCCATTTCCTCCTTCTGATCACCACCTCTTATCGTTTGCTCTCGAGTACCCCCTCACCCAACAACTTCAGCCTAACCCCCTCAACTCAGGAGGAACCTTAATTCTCTTGACCTCCAGCAGCTGTCAATTGATATTGATTCTCAACTGCTATCCATCACTTCCCTCTCCTGTCCCTCAATGGGCATTTCCACATATAACACTATCCTCACCTCTGCCTTGAACACAGCAGCCCTACTCCAAACATGCACCTTGAGGAGGACACACCCCCAACCGTGGCATACTAAATCCACACGCTACCTGCAAAGATGCTCCCGTTGTGCTGAACGCTCCTGGAGGATATCTCCCACTCAGTCAGACATTCTCCATTATAGATTCATATTGTGTTCATACAGTGCAGCCCTTGCCCTCGCCAAACAGTCCTACTTTTCCTCTCTCATTAGTTCATGCTACCGCAATCCCAGGTGTCTCTTTGACACCTTTAATTCTCTTCTTCGCCCTGCTGTGGCTACCCCCCAAACTAACCTTTCTGCCGATAGCTTTGCATGTTACTTTACCGACAAGATTGAACAGCTAAGGAAAGAATTCTCCCCTCCTTGCCGTTCTCTTTCTCAACCACACATAGATCATGCCTTTCCTACCCTTCAGACTTTTTCCGCGGCTACTGATCAAGAGGTGGCTGCACTTTTCCTTTCCTCTCGCCCCACCACTTACCCGCTCGATCCTGTCCCATCTCACCTTATCAGATCTCTCTCCACTAGTCTTGTGCCTTCCTTAACGCACATCTTCAACTGCTCTTTCTCTTCTGGCATTGTCCCTGCTTATCTTAAACATGCCACTGTTGTACCTTTCCTGAAAAAAAACATCTCTTGACCCGTCTTCTCCCTCTAACTATCGTGCTATATCCCTGCTCCCTTTTTCCTCAATGCTTCTGGAAAGACTTGTCTTTACCCGTGTGTCTCACTTCCTTAATTCCAATTCTCTCGTTGACCCTCTTAAATCTGGCTTCCGCCCTCTACACTCTACTGAGACTGTGCTTATCAAAGTTACTATCGACCTAATCACAGCTAAATCCAAAGGCCATACTAATTCTTCTTGACCTCTCTGCTGCCTTTGACACAGTTTAACATGCTCTCCTTCTTCAAACTCTTCAATAACTCGGTCTCTGTGACTCTGTCCTCTTGTGGTTTTCCTCTTACCTCTCCCAACGCTCATTCAGTGTCTCCTTTTCTAATGATACCTCCTCCCCTCGTCCTGTCTCTGTTGGAGTCCCCCAAGGCTCTGTCCTTGGTCCCCTTCTATTTTCTCTTTTTATACTGCCTATCTTGGCAAACTTATTACCTCTTTTGGATTCCAGTACCACCTGTACGCTGATGACACCCAGATATATCTCTCTTCCCCGGACCTCTCTACGGCTGTCCTGCAACGTGTCACTGCTTGCCTTTCTTCCATCTCTGACTGGATGTCCTCCCGCTTTCTGAAACTCAATCTCTCTAAAACTGATCTCCTTGTCTTTCCTCCTCCTAACACTGATCCTCCTCTTTCGTTATCCCTTCGAGTTAGTGGTATTCACATAAGTTCATCCTTGCAAGCGCGCTGTATTGGCGTCATACTTGATTCTGGCCTCACCTTTGAGCCTCACATCCAGTATGTTGCCAAATCCTGTATATTCCATCTTAAAAACATAGCCCGCATCCGCCCCTTTCTTACACAAGATATTACCAAGGAGCTTGTCCATGCTCTAGTAATTTCCCGCATGGATTAATGTAACCCTCTCGTGATTGGTCTTCCCAAAAACCGTACTGCTCCACTACAGTCCGTAATGAATGCTGCCGCCAGAATGATTTTCCTCTCCAGTCGGTTCTCTCACACCTCTCCCCTCTGCCAGTCCTTACATTGGCTTCCTGTATCCTTTAGGAGTCAATTCAAGGTACTAATTCACACCTATAAAGCACTGAACAATTCTTGCCCCTCTTATATCTCGATCTCTCCGCTCTGCCCGTGACCTTCTCCTGTCTGTTGTTCACAGCCATACGGCCAACTCACGTTTGCAGGACTTCTCGCGGGCAGCTCCCTTCCTATGGAATAGCCTGTCTACCGCCATCAGACTCTCCCCTAGTCTTGCATCTTTTAAGAATTGCCTTAAAACCCATCTCTTTAGGAAAGCTTATGGCCTCCCAGAGTAACCTTTACCTTACATACCTGTCTCTTGCTTTCTCCTAAGTAGCACTCTACTCTCTCCCCCAGCTCTGCCTCACTCCCACCTTATTTGATTGCGAATTCCTGTCCTATTGTGTTTTACACCCCCACCTCCTATAGGATGTAAGCTCGTTTGAGCAGGACCCTCTTCAACCTATCATTCCTGTAAGTTGTCTTGTAATTGTCCTATTTATAATTAAATCCACCCTCTCATAATATTATAAAGTGCTACGGAATCTGTTGGCGCTATACAAATGGCAATAATAATAATTAGGTGCCCCCTCCCGTTGGGCTGAAGGAGTTAAAACCCCTTCAGCCACTTACCTTAATCCAGCGCCAGACTCCCTCAGCGCTGGTCTTCCTCAGCGCTGGTGACCTCTCCTCCCCATGCCGACGTCAGCTCTGAATGCGCGGCCAGAGCCGCGCACACATTCAAACCGCATGAGTTCAATGCGAGTTCAATGCGATTTTCGCCAGCCACTAGAGGCTGGATTAACCCTTAATGCAAACATAGCAGTTTCTCTGAAACTGCTATGTTTTCAGCTACATGGTTAAAACTAGGGCTACCTGACACCCAGGGCTTCCTATAGGCAGGCGCCTAGGGTGCCCCTTCGCCCCGCCCCCTCATGCTGTAGCCGCCTGAGAGACCACCAGGGGAGGGAGACCACTAGAGGGGAGAGGAGGCCACTAGGGGGAATGGGAAAAGGAGAGACCTCTGGGCGGGGGGGGGAGAGGAGAGACAACTGGGGGACCAGCCCAGGCAGGGGTGGGAAGGGGAGACCACTAGGGGAGGAGGGGGGAGAGGAGAGATCACTAAGGGACAAGTGAGGAGAGACCACGAGGGGAGAGGAGAGACCACCAAGGGAGGAGAGGAAAGACCACAAATGTGGTGGGGGTAGGAGAGAGCACTAATGGACAGTAGGGGAGAGCAGTAATGGACAAGAGGGGAGAGCTCTAAGGGACAGGGAGAGGAAAGGAGACCACCAAGGGACGGGTGGGAGTCAAAGAGATTATTAAGGCACAGGGGAGTGGAAGACACACAGAGAGGTTTAGAAAGGGGGGAAAGAAAAGCACAAAAGTGCTGGTAGGGGAGAGAGACACACAAGGGGGCTGGGGGGAGTAAGACACACAAAGAAGTTGGGAGGATGTAGGAGACATACAAAGAGGGGGGATAAGAGACAAACAAGGGGCTTGCAAGAGAAACACTATAGGGGGACGAAAGACGCAAAACAAAAAAATTATATTTTTTCTGCTCCCCTCTCAGGCCCTATCCTACCCCACAAACCCTTTTTCTCAATATACACACACACAATGCATCCCTATACATACACAGAAACACACAATGCATCCCTACACACACACAGGGAGACACACAATGCATCCATTACACACACAATACATCCCTTACACACAAACACACACTGCTTTCTATCCTTTACACAAAAACACACTGCATCGCCTACACAAACTGGTATCCCTATACTCTACATTCCATAAGCACACACATTAGATCCTCTATAGGTGGGCCTTATGGGCATACTCACCGTCAGACCATGGGGGCCCAGACCTTGAGCTGTGTAAAAGGCGTTGGGTTTTTTACTTAAACGTTACAAAAACATTTTTTGAAAACTTTTTATTTTTACCTTTTAAAAGCTTATTTTAAAACTTTTTTAATGTTAACCCCTAGTTAGCCTAACACCAAATTCCCCACTAACTTCCACCCATCCCAGCTCGCTAAATATCTAATTTTTAAATATTTAAATTAATAAAATAAATTTAACCCCTGAGGGTTAAAAAAAAAATAATAATTAACCCTCAGGGGTTAAAAAAAAAAATCAGATGACATTAAAATGTATCCCCTGCCAATTGATCACTGTAATCAGTGATCAATTGGCAGGGAAGGGGTTAATTTTATTAAAGCAGGGGGAAAGGGGGGGTTTTAACTTTATTTTTTTTTTACACAGGGGAGAAGATCAGCAGCACTGATCCGTGTCCCTGCACTTCACACAGAATCCGGAAGTGCAGGGAGGTGGATGGTAAGTATCTGCAGCACATGTGCTCGCTCTGACAGCCTGTCAGAGCGAGCACTACTGCAGGGGCAGCGCGATCTGGTGCTCCCGATCTGCCTCTAATACAGAGGCAGACAGGGTGAGCGTTAACCCCGCAATCGCGGCAATCTGGGGTTAACTTTAGTAAATGACGGAAATTTTCCGTCAACTGGGTGCCTATAGTGGTCCTTTAACCCCTTCCCGACCGCAGACGGAAATTTTCTTAACTGAAGGACAAGGTTGACGGAAAATTTCCGTCTGCGGTCGGGAAGGGGTTAAAGGACCACTATAGGCACTCAGACCACTTCAGCTTAATGAAGTGGCCTGGGTGCCAGGTCCACCTAGGATTAACCCTGCCTGCTGTAAACATAGCAGTTTCAGAGAAACTGCTATGCTTACTTTAGGGTTAATCCAGCCTCTAGTGGCTGTCTCATTGACAGCCGCTAGAGGCGCTTCTCACTGTGATTTTCACAGTGAGAAGATGCCAGCGTCCATAGGAAAGCATTAAGAATGGAAAGCATTGCCGTGCACGCGCATTCAGCCGATGACGGGAAAAGGAGGAGGAGAGTCTCCAGCACCGAGGGAGCCTGGCACTGGAGAAAGGTAAATGTTTAACCCCTTTCTCTCCATCAAGCCCAGCGGGAGTGGGGCCCTGAGGGTATGTTTTCCTGGCACTATAGTGGTCCTTTAAGGGGTTAAATATAGTCTCCTCCTTTACTTTGTTGATTCCCTTTTATGTATTTAAAAGTTTCTATCATATCCCCCCGTCTCGTCTTTCCTCCAAGCTATACATGCAAAATGTGCCTCCAGCGTCGCAGATGCGCCCCTAGTGGCTGTCCCGAAGACAGCCACTAGAGGCTGGATTAAACCCAAATGTAAACATAGTTTCCCTGAAACTGCTATGTTTGCATCTGAAGGGTTAAAACCTGAGGAACCTGACACCCAGACCATTTCATTGAGCTGAAGTGGTCTGGGTGACTATAGTGTCCCTTTAACCTTTCCTGGTAAGTTTTATCCTGCAATCCATGAACCAGTTTAGTAGCCCTTCTCTGAACCCTCTCTAAGGTATCAATATCCTTCTGAAGATACGGTCTCCAGTACTGTGTACAATACTCCAAGTGAGGTCTCACCAGTGTTCTGTACAATGGCATGAGCACTTCCACTCTTTCTACTGCTAATACCTCTCCCTATACAACCAAGCATTCTGCTAGCATTTCCTGCTGCTCTATTACATTGTCTGCCTACCTTTAAGTCATCAGAAATAATCACCCCTAAATCCCTTTCCTCATATGTTGTAATATACAGTGATATATTATTCCAGTAGCAGGATAGGAAGTTTAGACCAGGGCTAGGCAATGTTTGGTACTCCAGATGTGGTAGCCTACAACCCCCATAATGTTCTTACAGCCACAATGCTGGCAAAGCATCACGGGATATGTAGTCCACACAGCTGGAATGCTGGAGGTTGCCTAGCCCTGGTCCAGACGTTACCGTGTTATTGCTGTAGAACATGTTTATGTATGAACTGAGCGAGTCACGCTGGGTCACGCACGCCTCTCACTCCCACAGCCGGGTATTTAAATCCAAGCCCCGCCCACAGGCTCACACAGACCAAAGATTCTGCGAGACAGCACCGTTAGCTGTTTTGGCTCCTCCTCCAATGACCGCCCACGCCGGCCGCTGATTGGCTAAGTCTTTCGAATCCTAGAGGTCAAACAAATCACCACGGCAACGGCATCGTAAGGCGCAAACCTATTGGTCGGCGGTCAACCAATAGGAGAGCGAGATGGGCGGGTCCCGCGGGATTCAAAAACTGTCCGTGTGTAGGGTTAGTGGTGCCGGGAGCTGGTTGGGTTCGCACACAGTCTGCTATCCGGGAATACAGCCTTGCCGACACCGCTCCACCCGCTCCCACAGCCGAGACCAGTGATCGGTATTGCAGGTAGGTGACATTATCCCCCATAGAATGGGGCTCATACACTGGGATCCCGCTGGGTCAGGGAACACGCTGTGTGCAGCACTGGACAAGACCAGATCCCCAGCTAGTGTCCAACTACAACTCCCATGAGGCTTTGCCAGGGGAAAGGATGGCAAAGCATCATGGGATTGGTAGTTCTACAACTATTGGTGATCTGCCCTTTGCCACCTTGGTTTAGGAGGTGTAGCTCACATCCCCTGACTATCACACTGTTGTGCTCTTTATTCCCTGGTTATGGGTACTTTTCAATTTAAATTCTACCCACTGATTGGGGTGTATGTACCCCTTGACAGGGGGTTAGATAATTTATCTGAGGGTCACTGCTTTCTCAGTTAACATTATAGAAACCATATTGAGCATAATGTTTCCTGATATTTTCAGATGTGTCTGAAAATTACCGAATATCAAAATGTATGGGGTAGTATATCTAAAAAAAAGGGGTACAATTTTATAAAGAGCAGTGTTTTTTTTTTTTTTTTTTTAATCTAATGGAAGTTATGTTTTGGTGGGTGACTTCAGGTTTAGGGGGCTTAGGACTGCACAGCCTATTTGCCTAGTGTTTATCCATGGAACCTGCTAAGACTTGTTCATTGTATTTAGATGCAATGTGGTTTCAATTTTGGCTGCATGTAAAGATAGATTTGGTTGCTTTGAACAGAATAGTGAGTGACAAACTGCAGCACAAATACATTATAACTAATCTACATGTGAATAGCTAAAATGTGTTGAAAAGGTTAAAGGAACACTTGACATTCCAAGACTACTACAGCATGTTCTAGTGGTTATGGTGCTAATAGTGCCCTGGCACACCCCTCAATGCATGTAGTTAAATAATTTTCTAGTGGCTTGACTTTTCACCTGGGGTTCGCTGTGTGATACTCGCTGCTCAGGGTATAGCTCAATTTGCTCCATGCAGGAGTTTGTTTGTCTTCTGGATTGGAAGGAAACGGCAGGGATCGGCATCCAGCAGCAATAGGTAAGGAGTCAAACCGTAGGAACAGCTGACTGTACACTGGCATTCCTGGCACCGTATGCATTAGTTTGCTGTAAGGGTTGGCGTTTTACTTAAACTGTTTCAACACAATTGGCTATGCACAAAAGGCACATTTAATTGTTTACATTTGAACCGCAATGCCATTTGGATATCGCTTGCAAGATTGGGTAAAACACTCAAAGCACCATAACCACTACAGCTTATTATTTTAGATCAGTTTGACAACTTAAAGGACCACTCTAGGCACTCAGACCACTTCAGCTTAATGAAGTGGTCTGGGTGCCAGGTCCAGCTAGGGTTAACCCATTTTTTCATAATTATAGCAGTTTCAGAGAAACTGCTATAATTATGAATGGGTTAAGCCTTCCCCTAATCCTCTAGTGGCTGTCTCATTGACAGCCACGCTATGCGTGCTTCTCACTGTGATTTTCACAGTGAGAGCACGCAGCGTCCATAGGAAAGCATTGTAAATGCTTTCCGGCTGAATGCGCGCGCAGCTCTTGCCGCGCGTGCGCATTCAACCAGGAGGAGGATCGGAGGAGAGAGGAGCTCCCTCCCAGCGCTGGAAAAAGGTAAGTTTAAACCCCTTTCCCCCTTCCAGAGCCGGGCGGGAGGGGGTCCCTGAGGGTGGAGGCACCCTCAGGGCACTATAGTGCCAGGAAAACGAGTGTTTTCCTGGGACTATAGTGGTCCTTTAACTTTGCTCCTGTCAGACACCTATGGTCACATACCCTAATTCTGAGGAACAGCAATTGAGAGAATCTAGCTGTACTGAGCTATAGGTAAAGTCAAGCAGAACCATGATCATTGTGTGAGTGGCCGCCAAGCCGATCAGCCATGCTTAGCTCTTCTGAGACATCTGGCTTCTACCGGGGATGTTCTGAAATAACTACACTGGCATAGCACTAGGGCAATCCTGGCACACTAACTGCTAGAATGTTCCTTTTAAAGGTTATATCATCCACATCAAAAGGAGTTTTCATAAAGATAAACATGACAGTGGCCATGAAGAACTGGGTTAGGTAAGCAAAACTTATCTTCTACTGCACCCATGGTCATTGGGCACCAAGCGGAGCAGTCACAGTTGGTGGTCTCTGCAGACTCCATACACTGACAGAGCTGCTTTAAAGGGATTCTATAGTGTTAAGAGTTCAAAGCTGTATTCCTAATTCTTTAGTGTACCTCTTTCCCCACAGCCCCCCTTTGCAGCAATGAAAGGATTAAAAAAAAAACAAACAAAAAAAACACACTATTTAACTTACCTGTTTAGTGCTGGCTCCGCCTCCTCCAGTGTCAGTGCAAAGGGAAACCTATCGCATATATGTGGCGAGTGCTGCCCATGTATTAGGCCTTTTCCATAGAAAAGCATTGACTGAGTGCTCTCAATGGGAATTTCCAAGACGTTGGTACATGATCTGCTTCTTTTCTCATCACTGACCATATTTAATGGGAAAAGTCATTTCCATTTTACTGTTTCTGGCGTCCATAGCCTTTGCTGCTTTGTCATGAGTGTAATGGTTAATGCTACAAATACGGAGTCCACAAGCGGCTAGCCCAGCTCTTAGCCTGCACTAATACTCTTTGACTTGTCAGGTGCTGCTAGTCCTCTTTGGACAGGTTGGCAGCAGGTGGTATTCCACGTATGGTAAAGTTATGACTGCTGCATGTCTCTGCTGTGGTGTTCTGGCTCATATTCATGTAATTCAGTGTTCTAGGAGTCCCTAATAACAAGCCATTTGAATATAATTTATGGGCTTAAATACATTCTAGAAATATTTCTCTATGTAAAACCAACTTTAACTAATATAATTTGACAATGGAGAGCGCTAGCGGTCCAGCAGCTCTTGTGGAATTATAACCTACAGGGCCTCCACCTGTCCAACCCCAACCATCGCGGCTGACAAACAAGCTCCCCAACGAAGACAACATAGCGGCAGCCTTTGACCTTTTCTGGACCAGATGGCAGGCCATAAAGGCGCAGACCCTAGCAACCACAAAGGTCCACCA
Source organism: Pelobates cultripes (assembly GCA_933207985.1). Classification (NCBI taxonomy): domain Eukaryota; kingdom Metazoa; phylum Chordata; class Amphibia; order Anura; family Pelobatidae; genus Pelobates; species Pelobates cultripes. The sequence continues at coordinate 88,579,834 of OW240920.1, forward strand.
ACTTGCCTGCACCTAAGCGCACAGCCACGCCACCGACCGGCAAGCAACAGCAGAGGGTTCAGACCTTAAGGCCGCACATCACCTATCCGACACCATCGACAGATTCAGAGAATCTCTCTCCACAGCCTGCCGCTGCACAACCCAAAAAAGAAGTGCACTCGAAAGGCCTACACTCGGCCCACGGCAGGAGAAGCAAAGATGGCTTATCAGCACATCACCCACTAACAGCAATGCACAGCCGCAACCAGCCTCCAGAAGAACTTTGCCTCCTCGTTCAGTGGACAATCAGACACTTACCCGCAGAACAGGGGCAGCAGGAAAGCCGACACGCCACCAAAGGACTCTCCTAACCATCCGAGGCACTCACGGGGGACTAGGAAGTAACGGTGGAGACCTTCCACATCCCATGACCCATGGTACTGGGGACCCGGACTGCCACACGCACCTGGACTGTATCCAGCATCCAATAGGTATTGGCTGAACTATTATGGGCACCCCACAGGCAAAATGGCCAACAAGCTCTCATGGGGTTAATTGCCTGTCTCCTGGACTGATACCGCATCACACAACAAGATGCAATTTAAAACCTATCACTTGAAGCCCATTTGCACTCGAGTAACCGCAATGATAAGATAACCATACCGAAATGTTTTATTTTCATCTTGGCACACACATAATGTTTAATGGGGAGATTTGCCTTCACACTACAGTGTTAATTAATGAAGCATTTCATAGCCCCCCTTGCTATATAATAACCACCCTTGTATAAAAGCTAGACCTACCCTCTATCAATCTGTTAATGTTATTCCGTGGTACCCACAGCTAGCTAACTGGAAACACTAGCAAAGTTATATTCAGTTATGACTATTATAATAAGCGATCATTTTATTTTACTGACTTCAATGTTGAGCCAAGCTGATGTTTGTTATAAATATATATAAAACTGTGCAATTTCTCATGCCACTGTTCAACTTAAGTATATTCTCAGACACGCTGTTGTGGCGTATGACATTGCTATGTATAATATGCACAACAAAAATAAAGAACTAAAAAAAAAACTGAGGAACTGCAAGGTCCAGGGACTAAAGGTACATAATTGTAGGAGTCGGGTGCATAAATCTAAATAGCTAGGAAAACTATTAGGAGTATGTTTTGTGTTCCATTAAATGTAGATATCTTCCCACTTAATCCTATTTCTGCGTGACTCCATCTCATCGCTCTGTCTATTGCAGCCTCTCCCAGTTACCTACACTAAGCTTGCTTGACTCCATTTTGCCCCCAAATTAAATCTATATTCTGCAAAGGACACTTCCAATGCTTTGCAGTTACTGATGGGACATGTATGTATGCCATTTCTCTCTAGATGCATGTACACATCTCGGGCAGAATGTGGCGATTAAGTTTCCCATAATGCAAAACTGGAGTGGAAGTTCCTAAAGCTAGAACACTGGCTAAAACTGTGTCCTAATAAAGCCTTTAGTTTTTTTTTTTTTTTTTTGTTCTTGCATCCACCATATTATGCACACCAGTGAACACTTCAATAGCATTTACTAGGGTGAGGGGGAAACAAGAACTCTTCCTTCAGAGAAGTGACTGAGCCACTTTAAAGTGATCCGTGTGTCTGTCTATCCTCTATGAATTATCATTGGAGAGTATTTGTTAAACTTTGACAAATACTTCAGCAAACAATTCTCCAGCTTTCACGTGTACCCTTTTTTAAAATTTATTTTTCACTTTTGTAGTTCTCTGACATCATGATGCCAACACTTCGACAGGCTCGGCCGGTTGCATCCAAGCTCCCTCGTCCTGGGAAGACCGTAGCAGTGGAAAATGTTCGTCCTGACAAGGTAATGTCTGATTACTGACCTGTCTTGGTGCATTGGCTGTTACCCTCTGGGTGCGATCGTAAAGTTCTGTTCCACTGACTTGAAATTGGTATACAACTTTATTCAGCCTTTGTACCTTTTATTGCATTTTCTGTTCACATATTCATATCTATATACTGTATCCGGATTGAACACTGAAGTACTGCCTTCCCTTGCATAATATTGAGAAGCAGTTTGTGGCTTCCTCCTTGTAAGCGGATTCATTTAACCCACTTAATAATAGAGAACCCTCACCTGCCGTACATGGATGAGAAAAGGGTAGGGGTACCAATGCCCAGGTTGCGTCCTGTTGAGTAGAGGGAGCTTGTCAAATTATCACTATTTCAGAGCCAGACAAATGTTAATTAGTTCTGCACTCTGTTGGCACACAAGCCATAAGTATGCCACATTGCGGGTATTAATACCAAAGGACAACAGAGGGCGTTTCACAGCCAGTGGGTTGATCAAAGATCTCCCTCACTATGCAAGCTGCCCACACCTTTGCACGATTGCAACTTGCACAGAATGCCCCCTTAAAATGCCTTGATACTAGACCAAGTTCTCCTTCTTACATAGCTGAAAAGTGACTTGTGTCCATCAAGTTCAGCCTTCCGCACATATGTTTTTGCTGTTGATTTAAAAGAACACAAAAAACCTAGTCTGAAGCGCTTCCAATTTTGCAACAGACTAGGAAAGAGATTCCTTGTTGACCACAAAATAGCAGTCAGATGTCTCCTTGGATCAAGCAGCTAATACCCCACCAATTAGAAATTATATCCCTGTATGTTTTGTTTTTTGCAAGTATTTATTAAATGGCAGTTTAAGCGTCTGTATGGACTCTGATAAAACCACCTCTTCAGGCAGAGCATTCCATATCCTTATTGTTCTTACTGTAAAAAAACCTTTTCTTTGCCTTAGATGAAATCTCCTTTCCTCCAGCCTAAATGTGTGACCTTGTGTCCTATGTATAGCCCTGTTTATGAATAGATTTCAAGATAAAGTTTTGTACTGGCTCCGAATATATTTTTGTATAATGTTATCATATCCCAAATCATTTTGCTGGAGGTTATCACGCTTTGACACATTCCCTGACAACTTTCGGAACAAGTTGTCTGCAGCATCTCTGTGCTGACCAATCTGCATCTTCTTGAATTAATGCATCTCTGTTGAAAATTCACCACGTGCATGGAGACACTGAATTTCACGTTGTGCAGCACTGACCCAGGAAGCACCTCTAGTGGCAGTCTGAGTGACTGCTACTTGGCGCAATGTACACTGCCTTTTCTCAGAAAAGGCAGTTTTTACATGAAAATGCCTGCAGTGACTGACTATACTCACCAGAACAACATTAAGCTGTAGTTGTTCAGGTGACTATAGTGTCACTTTAATAAGCTGGTTTCGTGTAGCATTTTGGCGTTTGACGGGTTCACCTTCACTGTAGTATACCATATTCTATGTGTTTAATAGAAATTAAACGCACTAGCTGTTTCAAAAAAGGCTGTAGTGTGTGTGTGTGTGTGTGTGTGTATGTATATGTGTGTGTATGTATGTGTGTGTGTGTGTATGTATATATGTATATATACGCATACGCAAAAGGGGTCTGAATGCTCTTTATATGGTTCGATTTTTGTTTAACATCATGCATGCATATAAATACATTCATTCATTTTCTTGTAGGAGGAGGGTGTTCAGGTCAAGCGATCGCCATCCTCTCCCCAGGGGGGTGTTAAGAAGAGATCTGCTTTTGGAGACCTCACTAATGTAAGTATATACTCACAACTCTGGTGTGTGGTTGGTTGTTTTTCCTTTCCTTATACCCCATTCATATTAAAGTGGCTTTATTCTGAGAGTTCACTGACGCTCAGAAAATGTTGATGATCTAAACTGTTACATTATGTACAATTACAGTAGTGGCTGTTCGTTTGCATGTATCTATTAGAAACAAGAATATACTGTTCCATAATTGTTTTATAGGCTCATAAAAATATCCAGCCGCAAAAGAAAAAAGATGGACAAAAGGTTGCCGTGAAAAAGACAAAAAACGCTTCTCAGAGTGGAACTGCTAAAAACAATGAGCTGAATCTCAAAAAGTAAGTGTATTAATATTGCCTTTTTTTTTTTTTTTTGGACCAAAACAACTCTTAGCTTAATGAAGTAGTTTTTGTGTATAGATCATGCTCCTACAATCTCACTGCTCAATTCTCTGCCATTTGAGTTTCAACACTTTGTTTATGCAGCCCTTGTCACACCTTCCTGCATATGACTTACACGGCCTTCCTAAACACTTCTTGTAAAAAATCACCTAATGTTTATAGTTCATTTATTGCACAGTTTTGTTTAATTTGCAATTTCTTATCTAATGCTCTGTTAATGGCTTGCTAGACCCTGCAGGAGCCTCCTGTATGCTCCACTTGCAGAGCAGGAGATAAAACGTTTAAAAGTAAGTTACACCTGATTGAAAATAAAACCATTTTGTTATGCAGGCTGTGTCAGTCACAGCCAGGGGAGGAGTGCATCAACCGAAATAAATAATTAACTCCCAAATGGCAGTGAAATTTCATAGGCCTGATCTGCAAAGTAAAACTGTTTAACTACTGACCATTGCATTTTTAATTTATTGAAATTAATGCACATTTAAAAATATATCTCTTTATGACTGGTTTTTTTTTTTTTCTTCTCACAGGACTCTTAAGAAAATTACAGCTGAGGAGCTGGTCTCTGAAGTTGTAAAGGAAGAAAGGCTAATCACTGAAGAAACCTCTCCACCTAAAGTGTGTTTGGAACAGGTATAACATTTCTACATTTTGTAACTTGGGCCCTGATTTAATATTGTAGGATAATTGTTATGTTATTATGTAATATTTGAATATTTAGATTCATTTATTAAAAAAAAAAAAAAGAATTCTGACTATTGGGAGGGGGGGAGAATTATTTTAAAACTGGTTTTTTTCCCCCCAGCAGAAAATGTTGTCATTTGAAAAGCTTGTGCCGCAATATTAATTCTAAGCTTTAGATTGTGGTGGGGTGTGTTCTGGTTTTATGTAATACGTGCTCTCAACCTATTTACTTCCAAAGTTTGGGCTAGAATTTAGAAATAAAAGTAAAAAGTTCTTTCTTTTAGTATCTGTGATCTAATGATCATATATGGCTGCAAAAGGCTGTTTCTAGATATTGAACACAGAAGAATTAGAGCAGAGACGCTGTGATATATGGGATATAATATTTTATGGGTTATGCATTGCTCAACCGAAGCAGAGCGAACAATGGGGCTCTATTAATCTCTTCTAATTTGTTTTAGCCATTTTTCCCCTGACCTTCATTCTCATCTATTTTTTTATTTTTTTTTTTTTTTATTTTTTTTTACCAGCATTACTGTATTATATAAATATTTGCATGAATTATATTCTGAACTGTGTATTCTCCCACCCCCCCACAGCTGCTGCCACCTGATGTAGAAGATATAGATCAGGACGGCAGTGAGGATCCATTTTCCAGTTCAGAGTATGCTTTGGACATCTTCAGTTATATGCGTGAGAGAGAGGTCTGTTTGTGTGTTGTGGTGTTTGTGGTTTTTTTTTTTTTTTTAACACTATGTTCGCCAGAAAAAACTACAGTTTATTGCATTTGTTCTGATGATTAGAATCATTCGCTTCAGGCTTTTTGTTGTAAACAGTGTCTTTTCAGAGAGAATGCAGTGTTTTATATTACAGCCTATGGATACCTCCACTGGCCACTCATCATATGGCTACTAGAGGTGCTTCCTGGGGCAGTGCTGCACAGTGAGCAGCACTGCCATTCAGTGTCTCCACCCTCTGCATGCAGACTCTGAGCTTTCCTCAGAGATTAATTGATTAAATTCATCTTGAGGAGATGCTGATTGGCCAGTGCTGTTTGACTTGTGTTGGCTCTGTCCCTGATCTGCCTCCTTGTCAGTCTCAGCCAATCCTATGGAGAAGCATTGTGATTGGGTCAGACCATGCTTATTATGTCAGACAACAGGCAGGTCAGAGGCAGACCAGGGCAGAGCCAGCAACTGCAGACTTGAATACAAGTGAGATTTTACTATATTCAGAGGGGCTAGATGGTGTTTTTAACACTACGGGAATACATGTTTGTGTTCCTGACCCTATAGTGTTCCTTTTATTCTCTGTGGATTTTTTTTAAAATTTTTAGTTTTGGGGGGTTTATTGGTTTTTGTTTTTATACTGTCAGACACTGCAAAACACATGCATACATTAAAGTGCAACTACAATCATTTAGTCTATACTTAAAGGGACATGCATCACTGACTTCTACCAGTAAACAAACCCCTTTTTAAATAATTATACAAGCCAAAATAAAGCAAAAACTTAAAGAGACTTCGCACTGTGTTCAAACTTTTATATAAGGCCCCCCCAGCACCACAACCTTCTCCGCTTTAGACTAGGGCACTAATGACAGAAACAAGGCATTATTGTGTAGCAGCATAAGAGAAACCGGAAAACCGAGCCTGCTCTTCATGAATCACTGATCAGACTCCCTCTCTTTTTCTATCTGAGTGTTGCAAGGGGAAGTGATCTTCCAACTGCACACGTTTAAATCTGTCAGGCATGCCCACAGCATTCCTAAAGATAGAGCACTGGCTAGATCCGTGCCACCCTAGTGTGTAAAGCATAAGCAAGAAGAAGCAGGTAAATATGGAATTAAAATAATAATAAAAATGTTTTTATATTTTTAAATCAGCCTGCAAATTAAGGCAATGGTCTTATTCAAAGCGAAGACTTTTAAATATTACGTGTGGGCACAATGATAAAACAGCGGGTATCTATCCACCCCATTTTTTTTATTTTATTTTAAAGGAAAATATTGACTAGCACATTATACACCTTTTAATATATTACAATTTCCTTTTGCTGTTTATTCAAATGTATAATTCAATATGTTTTTGTCTCTGCAGGAGAAATTTGTGCTGCCTAATTACATTGAAATGCAGGATGATATCACGAAGGAGATGAGATCCATCTTGATCGACTGGATGGTGGAGGTGCAGGTGAGTAGTGAAGTGACTGTGACATGTGTGGTTATGGCTCTAAACCAAGGATATAGCTCAAGTGGGAGAGCAATAGACTGAAGAGGAACTGACTTAAGCATATTCTAAAATTTCATTCAAAATCAAAAATGTTGAATTTTTTATTTTTTTTATTTTATGTACAAATATTAGTATTACTAGTTCAGTGGTAGTTTCCTCCTACTAAATGAGGTCTGGGTTAGTTTAGTTATTCATACTTCATCCTAAACAAAAATATCTATATTCAGTTCTTTATAGTTGTTGGTTGAAGTGGTGTTGTCACCTCCAACCCTCCCCTCTATGCAAAAGAAATATTTCATAAAGATAAAATCTTTAAGAACCTCATTGACTGTTGGAATTTCACTTAAAACGTCCAGGGACTTTACAGAATTTGCAAAGACCCCTGATGGTGACGGGACCCCACAAGCATAGGGCCCCACCGCGATGACAATTGGCCGAATCCGACAGGTCTCCTTTCATCGCTCTGCTGTCTACCTTCTCGAGCCACTTGCGGAGATCAAAGCTTACATTTATTTTAAAAAAAACATATTTTATTTAATTTTTTTTATTATTATTCCTGTGAGTGGTTGCGTAGCCAGGGCCTCAGTGCACTGCTTTACCTGCCGTTTTAACTCCATCTGCTGCTGTTGGTGTAACGCCATCTTTGGGGGCAAAATTGGCTTGCCCAGATTAAGATTTCATGGTTGGCTAATATCAATTCTGTGCAAGAGAGGCGCCTCTGTGACTGGTGGGATTCATGTCAAGAGGACCATCTGTTACAAAAGCATTTGCCCCATTACCAGGGAAATGCACCAGGGTTCTTCTAGATTCATAACTGCAGTAGGCTGTAGTGATGTGATATGCTTGGAGTAAGCCTTAAAGACCATGTGCAATATATATTGTAAGCAAATAATACTTGTGTAAGCAAATTGCCCTTAATTTGAACTGACTAAATAAAACTGTAGTAGATAAAGGAAATCCTAGCTGTCTTAGACCTCAATTGGTTTTAATGCTTACAATCTTTTCTAATATTCCTGGATTAATGAATCGTTCATGCTTTTTCCAACAGGAGAATTTTGAGTTGAACCATGAGACTCTCTACTTGTCAGTTAAAATGGTCGACCACTATCTAGCAGCAACTGTGGCAATGCGGGAGAAGTTGCAACTTATTGGGTCCACGACCGTGCTTATTGCTTCCAAATTTGAGGTGAATATTTGTGATGAATGCATTATCTGAAATATACAGTCAACTTCATTTTTTTGTATGGTTTTTTTTTTGTGTGTGTCTTCTAGTGTATCATTAGGGGAATGCGCGCAAATGTCCCAATCTGTACTTCTGTTAACTAGTACATTTTATGTTACAGCATGTATAGTTGCAACTTATTTCTAAAACAAGCACTATATAAAAAGATAGTGATATACAAACCAATAATGGAAGTAGAACAGGGACTTCTAGTGCAAACCATTTTTCCATTAAGAGCAGTGATCGTTATTAAAGATCATAAGATAAGCAGATAGTAAAGTCTAATATTGGGACACTTGTCTCAAACTCCAGCAGCAAACATGGTCAGTTACACTTTTACTGATGTGCGATAATATCCATATTCTACTGTTGCCTGTCTAACAGATTCCAGCCAAAAAAAAACATTTTATTTATTTATTTATTTTTTTTAATCTCTAGGAACATTGGCAGTGGTGGGTCCTAAATAAAGAACAGAAATCTGATAATTTTTTTTTTTTTTTATTTAATTTTTTTTCTGACATATGGTGGCAGTATATATGGGTTGTGCTTCCTAATTGGAACAATCATCTGCAAGATAGGTGATTAAGAAAAGTCCCCTCCCCTTTACCCTATGAAGGGCCCCCCTTACCGGCACACCCACCTCAGTTCTTCCTTGTCACAGCACGGGACCAATCAAGTGTCTGTTGAAGGTGAGGCACACCGGTTGCTGTCTGAAGGAGGAAGACAAATAGCAGCCTGGGTGGTAGGCTGAGCAGCATGGCTCCACCCCGCGGATATTCTGGAGCCCTTTCTGTTTAACTTTGCGCCGAGTATGTACCGGCTTGGTGAGTATGGGCCGAGGGTCGCCTTCATTATGTTGCAGTCCATGCGCCTGCGCACAGCAGTGAAATGCACGCTCAGGTGGCGTTGCGTTCCACCGAAGTTACGGGTGCGATATTGTACATGCGCGAACTGGAACTTACGGGAAACCGCAGAGTTGGTGGCAGCAGGAGGCTTGTTAGAATGGTTCCCCATGTCAACAACCCTCCACACAGCTCAGAGGTTTTCAAGGTAAGATTCGCTGATCTTTCCTTCGAAATTCTGTTCTGATTAAAATTGCAAGTTATGGATGGAATTGTTTTGCAGAAAGTGTACTGAGTGCAAAATGGACTGTTTGTACACCGTGGAATGCCTCTGCTATACAAGGCTTTTGCTCATAGTATCTGTGCTATTCCCCTTAATCTGGTTCTGGGGTTTATAAATCTGTCCAAGGTGCTGCAATTTCTTGGGTAAAATTAAGAAGAGAACATGCAATCATTCCTATCTTTTGAATTTTTATAGAGAATCAAATAGTGTATCAGCTGCGCTGCCTGAGATGTTCCGCAGAGACGTCCTTCGATTCCTTCTAATGTCTGGCAAATGTTTATATACTTCTTCTTAAGACTTGTGTGGTGGTTCATACTGTGTGGAGTTGGTTCCCACCTGATGTATTGAGAAGGTTCATTAGGAATTAATCGGTCATGGGGCAGGATAAATCTGCTAAACTTTAATGAGGGTTATCTGTTCCTCAAACCCCCGTGTCTTTCTTATATGCAGAAATGGGAACACACTTTGTAACAAGCTTTTCTTGCCCAGCGTTTAATATGTTTACCTTCAAATGGGTTACACCTCCAGGTACACCGGGAACCCATAAAATTCTGCAGAAGTAGCTGCTTTAAAAACCCTGTCGTCAAGAAGGCTGTGATTTCTTGCAGAAAATCTTTCCAGACTGCTGGGTTTCGGTATGGGTCTTTGCTGGCAGGTGCAGCGGTGTCCAAAACGTATACCTTTGTTTACAATCGTTAAAGGATCACTATAGGGTCAGGAACACAAACTTGTATTCCTCACCCTATTGGGTTAAAACCACCCTGAGCCCCTCATGCCTCCCTAAATATATACATCTTACTTGTATTCATGTCTGGACCTGCTGGCTATGTCTCTGTTTCCTTTAGACCTGCCAGCTGACATCAGCAGACGTGGTTGTCTGATCCAATCACAATGCTTCCCCATATGATTGGCTGAGACTGTCAAGGAGGCATCTCCTCATAGAGCTGAATTGAATCTCTGAGGAATGTTCAGTGTCTGCATGCAGAGGGAGGACACACTGAATGTTTGGATGCATTTTAGGCAGCAATGCCCCAGGAAGCACCTCTAGTAGCCAATGGAGGTATCCATAGGCTGTAATATAAACACTGCATTTTCTCTGAAAATACAGTGTTTATAGCAAAAAGCCTGAAGGTAATTCTACTCACCAGAACAAATTCAATAAGCTGTAGTTGTTCTGGTGTCTATAGTGTCTCTTTAACCCCTTAAGGACCAAACTTCTGGAATAAAAGGGAATCACATGTCGTGTCTTTAAGGGGTTAATGTAGGTTACTTAAGTCTCCTGATAAGCAGCTCATCAATTTTCCTGTTTTATTTGTGATTGTCACATACTCTATATGGATTTGACAATGACTGCCAAGATGGTGTGTGTGGTTTTTTTTTTTTTTTTTTTTTTATAACCGTTGAAAAAGGAAAAAAGCTCTGCCTCAAGACAAGTAGAGCTTGGAGGCGTAATCCTGCATTTCTATACGAAGTGTGGATGGCTCAGTAGGTTTAGACCTTGTTCAACCCTTGGGGTTCACGGGTTCATTTCCCCTGCAGGGTTGACTCTGCCCTTCATCCCTTTGGGGTAGATGACTGTAGTATGAGTCAATAGAGTCACTTAGCATTCCCATGATGCATTTGGGAAACCGTATATATCTCTTGCCTGGCTTTTAAGTAGAACCTACTTTCAATTAGTGGTTTCTTGATATAGTTAGAGGGTAACGCTTGCTCTTTTCAAATTTGCACAATCCATAATCTTCCGAACATCTGATTCTCTATTTACAGAAACAATGTTCAGGTAGATAGCAGAGTGCTACAGTAACATGGTTGGATACAGAGACTGTAATGTATTTTCTTCCCCAGGAAACAGGTTTATTTTTTTTTATTTTTTTTTTTGAGGTTCGTGTTAACCTTAAAACGTTACTTCTGCATCTATTTCACTGGAAAGGTCCAATTACTAATAAAGCAAAAATCCCTCCATAAGAACAGGAAATGAGGTTGCTGGGATGTCTTACATCTTCAATTCTTGCGGTCAACTGGGCAAAACCTGAATAGAAAGCACAACCCATACTTACTGTCACCATATATTTAAAAAAAATAAAAAACGTGTGTGTGTGTGTGTGTGTGTGTGTGTGTGTGGTGTGTGGTTTTGTTTTTTTTTTTTTTTAATTCAAATTCTGATAAAATAGAACTGTCACTTACCAGTTGTCAAATGTAAGTTTCAGGCTGTTATTGTCTCTTATTGTTGGTGGTAATTTCCAGAGGAAAAATAAAGTAATATTTATTCATACAATTCTTTTTGTTTGGGGATACATGGAATAATTTGATTGTGCATAGATTTAGTCTGTCATTTCTCTGCAGGTGTGTGGGTCTTAAGCTTTGTGTTTTAATTCTCTCAATTTTCTTAACCAGGAGCGCTGCCCTCCCTGTTTGGATGACTTTCTTTACATCTGTGATGATGCGTATAGAAGGGAGGAGCTTGTGGCTATGGAAATGGAAATATTACAAAAACTCAACTTTGACATAAACATTCCTATCCCTTATCGGTTCCTGCGCAGATATGCTAAGGTAAGAGCCTGTCATGTCTTTTGTTTCCCCACTCCCTTTCAAATTTATTTAGCCAGTATGAGTCGGGGGATGGTTCCCCTTTTTTATGTATGTATGTATCCATCCCCTGATGCGCACATATTTATATATATATATATATATATATATTATTATTTTATGTGTTAATTGTAAGTATATCTTCTTGACTGTTCCCCCAGTGTGCCCATGCGAATATGGAAACTCTGACACTTGCTCGCTACATATGTGAACTCACTCTGCAAGAGTATGACTTTGTACAAGAGAGTGCATCTAAAATGGCTGCCAGCTGTTTACTACTCGCACTGAAGATGAAGTGTCTTGGTGGATGGGTGAGTGCATCTATTACATTAGGTTTAAAGATAGTCTCGGTTAGACATACATACATACATACATACAACTAAGCACACCTTTAGGCCTTCACTCTTCCGGAAGGAACTCTGACGAAAAGGGTACTAGAAGCATCAAAGCAACTTTAGCTTAAAGGAACACAACAGGGTCAGGACCGCAAACCTGCCTTCCTGACCCTGTTGTATTAAAACCACCATCTAGCCCCCTGGTTCCCCCTTGCCTCTCTAAATATAGTAAAATCTTGGTTGTATTCAAGTCTGCAGCTCCTGGCTCTGACCTGCCTGTTGTCTGCTGACCTCTTCAGAAGTGGTGGCCTGAGCCAATCACAATGCTTCCCCATAGGATTGGCTGAGACTGTCAAGAAGGCAGATCAGGGGCAGAGCCAACACAAGTCAAACACTGCCCCGGCCAATCAGCATCTCCTCAAGATGAATTTAATCAATTAATCTCTGAGGAAAGCTCAGTGTCTGCATGCAGAGGGTGGAGATACTGAATGGCAGTGCTGCTCACGGTGCAGCACTGCCTCAGGAAGCACCTCTAGCAGCCATCTGCATTACAGCCTTGTGATAACTTCACTGGCCACTCCTCAAACACTGCGTTTTCTCTGAAAATACAGTGTTTACAGCAAAAAGCCTAAAGGGAAGGAATGATTCTACTCCCCAGAACAAATACAATAAGCTGTAGTTGTTCTGTTGACTATATGGTGTCCCTTTAATGAAAGAGTTTGGGTGTATAGATGATGCACTGTCATGGCCACATCCGTTATTTTTGTATTTATTTTTTTTTCAACCCACTTCGTGACTCCACTACATCTAATTTACCCCTATATGATCCTCCTTCTTCCCACACATGCCCAGTTTACACGCTCTTGTCCGAAATTCGGATGGGAATTCTGTCCATTTATTCGTCAGAAAGACGAATGAATAGAAATGTCAAATTTAACTAACTCTGAATATCTCTGTTCGTTTATTACAAGGAGGGAGCTACTGGCACGCAGCTCCCTCCTTTTAATATGTAAAGATAGAAGCGGCAGGGAACTATTCTCCCCGCCACTTCCTAAGCCCCCCCCCCATGTCCTCCCTCAATATATTCAAATCTCCCGAATGCACTTACTCTAGCCTCCACCCTCTAACTGTCCCTCGTGGTGGGGCATCTTTTAACTAGCGGGGATGGACATAGCGCCCACATGCGGAGGGGAGGAGGAATTATTGTCCCACAGTATCAGGAAGCCATATACTAAGCGGCTACAAGATACTGATCAGAATTTAATTTGAATGAAATTTCGAACCCACCTGAAGTATCGAATGTCGTCCTAACATGAATGAACAATCTGTTCTCATTCTATTGGGGCGAAATTCGGTAGTTTCGCTGGCGTTCTGTCTGAATTACAGGACGTTTTGGGAATAGTGAAAGGAGGAGGCATTGCATGGAACAATTCTCACATTTCATGGAGGAAATGTGGGAAATAGCTCTGACCACAGTTAATGGAGCACCCTTTGCTTAGGGAAAGGTAAGTTTGGCATGACAGTGCCGCTTTAATTTTCTGTGTTTTAGGAGTTAAAGGAACACTCTAGTGTTAAGAATGCAAACCTCTATTAATAACACTATAGTATATGCTACCTACGTAGGTTAGTGCCCCCATTCTATTAAAGAGTTAATAGGTTTTAAATGTAACTTTTACTCCACCTCCATGGCTGACATCCTCAATCTAGATTATCTCAACCAATACAATGATTTGCCATAGGAAAGCATTTGGAGGCTATTGTTCATGCGCAGCAATGCACTGCACCAATATCTATCTCCTAGAGATGCATTAAAACAATGCATCTCCACACGAATTACAATGTTAAACTTAACAGCTGTGTAGCATCAAATCCCACTATGTGATACCTGTGTATATCCCTTTTGTCTCTTCTGTACCCCCCTGTTTTTACGACCTATGTTGAAAACGCAATAAAGATATATTAAACAAAAAAACAATGCATCTCTACAGGGCGCATTCAGCGTCAGACACTGAATGGAGAGACAAAGTGCAGCAATGAAATCGGAAGTACCTTTTCTCTGAAAAGGCATAGTGTACAGTGCTGAGTCTGCAGGGACATGCTATAGACCGAAACCACTACATTAAGCAGTTGTGTTTATTGTGACTATGGTGTCCTTTTAAATTTTTTATTTTTTTTCTATCCACACACCCCCTGGCTGAGACTAACACAGCCAACATGAAAGAAAAAAAGGCTTTTTCAATAAGATGTTGGCTTACTTTAGAAGTTTTTATCACCTGCTCTGTAAATTGAATTTTAATCACTGTAGGCTCCTGCACAGTATTGCAAGCTATTAATAGAGCAGGAGATACAAAACTTTAATTTTAAACACTGTGCAATTAAGAAAGTTTAAACATTAGATCTCTTTACAGGAAATGTGTAGGGAAACCGTATTTGTCACACGCAGGGAGGCATGACTAGGGCTGGATAACCCGTGAAATAACTTCTAAATGGCAGAGATTTGAGCAGTGAGACGGCAGGCGCATTGTCTATACACAAACCGCGCTATTAAGCGGAAGTTGTTCTGGTGCTTAGTGTCCCTTTAAGAAGTCTTATCAAGGAGTTTCCTCTGTTCATTTTTATCTGTCCTGTGACTGTCATTCTAAGTTAGTACCTGGGGATGTAATATTCAAGAAATTCCCTTGGATGTTTTCCATGCAGGACCACTTAGTCAGTCAGGCAAAACAAGCTAACCAATCAAATATTTCCTCCTACTTTGATCTCCTGACATACTTTTGCCTTGCTTTTTACAATTGGATTTAACTTGTGAAGATTTGTAGTTTAGTCAATAACCCCAATTGTCACCATGGCGCAATAATAGGCCCTGTATTTTACATTTGACTTTATCTGGAATTTGTATAAATCAATGTATTGTATAATTGAGAAGTGGAGCATTACTAATTTTTATTCCCTCTGGCAGACTGCTACGCTACAGTACTACAGTGGTCACAGTGCCAATGATTTAATTCCATTGGTGAAAAGGCTCAATTTTCTCCTCACAGAACAGCCCAACAGTAAGCTAACCGCAGTACGGAACAAATATTCTCACAAGTAAGTACCTCTTTCCATCTTGTCTTGTGCGACTGCTTTTAGCATTCATGTTGATACTAAAAAAGTACTTGTGGGTGGATATATATATATATATATATATATATATATCTATATCTATATCTATATCTATATCTATCTATATCTATCTATATCTATCTATATCTATCTATATCTATCTATATCTATCTATATCTATCTATATCTATCTATATCTATCTATATATCTATCTATCTATCTATCTATCTATATCTATCTATCTATCTATCTATCTATCTATCTATATCTATCTATATCTATCTATCTATCTATATCTATCTATATCTATCTATATCTATCTATATCTATCTATATCTATCTATATCTATCTATATCTATCTATATCTATCTATATCTATCTATATCTATCTATATCTATCTATCTATCTATCTATATCTATCTATCTCTATCTATCTATATCTATCTATCTCTATCTATATCTATCTATATCTATCTATATCTATCTATATCTATCTATATCTATCTATATCTATCTATATCTATCTATCTCTATCTATCTCTATCTATCTCTATCTATCTCTATCTATCTCTATCTATCTCTATCTATCTCTATCTATCTCTATCTATCTCTATCTATCTCTATCTATCTCTATCTATCTCTATCTATCTCTATCTATCTCTATCTATCTCTATCTATCTCTATCTATCTCTATCTATCTCTATCTATCTCTATCTCTATCTCTATCTATCTCTATCTCTATCTATCTCTATCTCTATCTATCTCTATCTCTATCTATCTCTATCTATATCTATCTATATCTATCTATATCTATCTATATCTATCTATATCTATCTATATCTATCTATATCTATCTATATCTATCTATATCTCTCTATATCTCTCTCTATCTCTCTCTATCTCTCTCTATCTCTCTCTATCTCTCTCTATCTCTCTCTATCTCTCTATCAAGACCCTATTGGGTCGAAACGTTGATGACTGATTTTTTTCAACACCGGATTATAAACTAGTTTGAAAAATCCCTTGGAGTGCTCCTTCATTGATTATACATACCGAGGCTTGGAAGCACCCGGGTAATTTCTGTACTTTATTTTGGATTTAAAGGAAGAGTGCCAGAGTTTATATATATATATATATGAATTATTTTATTTTTTATAACCAAATGTTACTTTGCAATCTTTTGCAGGAATACAGTCTGGCTTTCTTTTAAAAAGAAGGGTCACTCAATTTTGGAATAGGCACCTCAAAGAATATTATTTTACCCATTCATGACAAATTGATGTCATAAGAAAATATATGTATACACTCTGTATTCATATTTATTACCTGCCAACTGATAGCTTTGACTTGTTTTTTGAGGAGGAGTCATGTCTGCAACTTGGCTTATACAAATTTCACTGGGCTGTGCACATACCCTATTACTTGGTGAAAATGCCTGTTACAGTCCAAAACCAATCAAAAAGCACTTATGTTGAGTTGCTACCTGGACTGTCTTTAAAGGGACACTAGAGTCACCAAAACAAATTTATCTTAATGAAGCCGTTTTGATGTATAGATCATGCACCTACAGTCCCACTGCTAAATTCTGCCATTTAGGAGTTAAATCACTGTTTATGTAGCTCTAGTCACACCTCACTGCATGTGACTTACACAGCTTTCCTGCAAAGCAAGATCTAATGTTTACACTTCTTTTATTGCAAATTGTTTCATTTAGAATTTCTTATCTCCTCCTCTGTTAATAGCAAACTAGACCCTGCAGGGGCCTCTTGTATGTCATTAAAGTTCAGTTTACAGAGCAGGAGATGAAAACATTTAAAGTAAATTACATCTGATTGAAAATGAAACTATTTTGTTTTCATGCAGGTTGTGTCAATCATAGCCAGGGAAGGCGTGGCTAGGGCTGCATAAAAGAAAATAAAAGTGATTTGAAGTTTTAATGCTCAATTATCTGCCATTTAGAAATTCAGAGGCATGGTCTATACACAAACTGCTTCATTGAGTTTAAGTTGTTATGGTTACTTTAGGGTCTCCTTAACATTCCCCTCCCCCCATTTACCATTATAGCACACATTTTTTCTAAATCTACTTATTACACTCAAGCAATCTGACTTTAAACGGATAATCTCTTTGAACAGGTCACAAGAACCCCATGGGGTATGCATTCCATAGGTATTTGGGGAAAAAAATATGATGCAGAGGTTGTGTTTTTTTTTTTTTTTTTTAATAATCCTTTTCTCTGAACAAGACTGATTTTCTGTGCTTTTTATGTTGAGTCTGCCTCTCATTTTGATGCCAAATTACATTTCCCCGCTTAACCATTTTCATTTTTTGTTTTTACCTTGCAGGGTATTCTTTGAAGTAGCCAAGCTGCCTCCTTTGGATCTGCTAATGTTAGACACAGTTCTTACAAAAGAACAATAGTCCAATCTTCTATTTTGTATATAGCTTTGTAAATAACTTGTACTTTTATATATAAGGATTATTTCAGCACTCTGCTACAACTTTATATAAACTTTTGTATGTGTTCCAGTTGAGCTTTGTCAAAATAATTAAAATATGATGAACAATTCGGCATGATGTGGTGCTTGAAGTAGTAAGTGCATCTCTTGTTTGAAGTACCATTCTTCATTTTTACTCCAGTATACAGTTGTGTGATTGCCTCTTGAAGAATTCAGCTGCTGTTATGTTGGTATTCCACTCGAAATTATTGGGTTACTCCATTACATGCAGGGGTACACTGGTCGTCCGCTTTGCTTATAGGGCTAACTAATGAAAGCTGGTACAGGTACAACTCTAGTAGCTAACTGCACGATCTCAGTATGTGCAGAATATCATTATGAAACGCTGTACATACAGGGTCCTTGTACCATAATCACCTCAAAACATTGAAGAAGTCAAGGTACTTGATAGATGAAAAATTTTATATGACTGAACTTAAAACAAAAAAATGAACACACTTAAAAAAAATGCTGCTATGTAAGAGGAGGAAACTTAAAATCTAAAACAAAACATGCCAATGAGTGTGGTCCTGCATCAGCCGTGCTTTACTTTATAGAGAAATCTGTAACAGGGTTGATGTTCCAGTAGAGAGAAGGAAAATGGCAAATAATTTAGGTAAACTAGATAAATGGTTAGAGCTGTGGCAACGGACATATAATGTGGACATAAAAATCCAAAGGCAGAGTATGGTATAATTAATACAGTCCTAACCTCAATATCTGAGGCAATGTTTTTTTTAAATCCTCTTAACGCCATTATGGCGTTCTATGCCGTCCCCATTCTAATGGGCTTTAAAGCTGTTGCGGAAGCATAGAACGCCGTAACTGCTTTCAGCGTCTGGAAGTCCGCGGTACTTACCTTCACCGCGATTCTCTTCGGGAGGATTGCCTGACAGCCCTCCCACTGCAAATATGGCCCCCTACAACTGGCTGTGGATCTGCCTGCAGGGGGAGTGTCTGTGCTGTCACAGTCCCCCTGCTGGTGGGAAAGTAAAAAGAAAAAAATTACACGTTTAAAATACTCTCCCATACGAACGGCGGCCACCCAGCGGTCGACAATTAAACTGCGGTTAACCGCTGCTTCTGGGCGGTAAATTGCCTGCACACTCCCCCAGTAGGTGGTCTGGCTGTTCGGTAAATGGAATTTACCGAACATAGTAGAAAAGCACGAACAAGCCTTCCTACAGGGAAGAACAAAGGTTTTAACAGAGGGGCCATAATCCTGAGGCAGCAGGCGAGCAACCAGGCTCCTCCAGAACCCAGTGGCGAGGTTATTTTCGCCACAATATGTGTATAAATTAAATATATATATCTCTCCCGGGTGAAGTATACAGATTCCCAATAGTGATGACTGCACTCCTCTGACTTGTTTTAAAATTTAAATATTTCTTTATTTAGCAATTCATTAAAAAAAATGATCAACATTTCAGCCCCACAGTGGGCTTTCTTCAGGATCAAAGAATCACACAAAATATATATATATATATATACTGAAACAACTTATACTATAAAAGGAATAAACCAAATACTCACCCCAGCTGTTGCCACTTCCCGGCCGGCGTCCCTCTGTCATCAGAGTGCATGCGCAACACTACCCAATCGGAGCCACTCTGCATCCACTACACACTTACACACTCTACAGAGTGTGTTAGTGTAGTGAATGCAGAGAGTGTGTTGTATTAGTGTATGCAGAGTGTTTTAGTGTGTGTGTGTAAATGTGCAAACTAGGGCCTGCAATTAAATGTAATTGTACATTAAATTTAATTAAATGTTATTTCCCCCTTCCTGCTTCTTACCTGTGTCCAGGGAGGGGGGAGATTCCATCCCTGGTGGCATGGGGGCCCCCCGCTCCCTGTTACTGCAGAGGGGGCCCAGCAGACTGCGTCTGTACATTTACCTCCTCTCTTCTAATAACTCTTGCAAGGCATGCGTGCCGCGCAGAGCGTTGCCATGGCAACGCTCAGAAGACGGGTCTCGCAAGAGTTATTAGAAGAGAGAAGAAGAGTAGACGCAGTCTGCTGGCCCCCTCTGCAGTAACAGGGAGCTGGGGGCCCGCAGCTGCACATATAGATAGCGATATTTGCTATTTGTGTGCAGAGAAGGAATGTGGTTGTCACCCCCTGATGGTGGTCCTGCATCCAAACATTCCTCCCTCTCCATGCAGACACTGAACTTTCCTCATAGAGATTCATTGATTCAATTCATCTCTATGAGGAGATGCTGATTGGCCAGGGCTGTGTTTGAATCATGCTGGCTCTGCCCCTGATCTGCCTCTTTGTCAGTCTCGGCCAATCCTATGGGGAAGCATTGTGATTGGCTCAGGCCACAACATCTGATGATGCAGTGGGCAGGTCTAAAGGAAACATGGACAAACTATGCAGCTGCAGGCTTGAATTCAAGGAAGATTTTTACTTTATTTTTAGAGGCATTAGGGGACCAGGGTGGCTAGATGGTGGTATTAACCCTATAGGGTCAGGAATACAGGTTTGTGTTCCTGACCCTATAGTGCTCCTTTTAAGGGCAGGCATGACGTCACAACATTTGAATTAATATGAAACGCTCTAAGCAAGTGGACAGTGTGTAGGAATAAGCAGGGAAGTAATGGATTTGTGGGCCAGGAGGGGGAGCTGTTTGCAGGACAGAATGGTAAGTATGTACAGCTCCTCCTTTAGGTCATGTGGCCACATTGAGCATTCGGCTCACGCAGGCTCTTGTATTGAGTATGTTTGCTACAGAAGGGAAGCCAGCGGGAAGATGTGGTTAAAAGTACACCTGCAATCCACATGTGAGGGTGACTATTTGTTTCATGTAAATTAATAATTATAAATAATATGAAATGGATTGTTTGGATTTTAATGAAAGGTCCACTCCAGTCAAATACCCTCCTCTCCTAGAAAGGAATGTGCACCCCATTCACACGTTTAGGCTTATTAACAAAACATGGAGTGTGGTGAACTAATGAGGGAAGTGCCAATTTAGGCCAAAATAGCAATTTGGAAAATCTTCAATTTATTTTTATTCTCTCTTCCTTCTCAGAATGTACAATTCTCTAATCATGTAATTTGTTTAGTGCATTATTTTTATTTGCCAAACTCTCTGGTCCATTTTTCAGAGGAACCTACATTTTTGTCATGTTTCTCAAAGCGGTTCCATTTCAGACTTAGAACTTAATATGCTCTTGAGATCTTACATCATGTTCTCACAGCAATAGCTTCTCACATCACTGTATTCCCATGGGTGTATAGTGCTGGAACATCTTTACACCATCAAATGCTTGTAGTTCAGTCAAGTAAATGGTGATTGAAAGTACTCTGTAAACTATGACCTTGCACTAGTTTCCTTCATGCTTAGCATTGTACAGTTGTCCGTACAAGAACTGTTAAACTACATATCCCAGAAACCCAGATTTCAACCGCTCCTTCATGAAGGAGAAAAGAGGTCACTAAATGTGGCACAGGCTACTTAGTAACTTATAGTGGCTCAGTCACTTCAAACTTTCTCTCCCCAGCACTTCAATCCATTCTTTGTTTTCAAACATAAGACAATGTAGGACTACTTTTGTCTTATGTATTTTTAAGGAAAGCTCCACTTCCTTTGTCAAGAGTAGGAAAATACATACGAAAAATGTTGATGAGTTGATTAAAGCAACAACGATGAGCCAAAATAATATATTGCTACAAACTACCACTGAAATATGGAATTTGTTTTCTTGAGAAAATAACTAGTTTTCTTGTTTATAGCAATCATATTTTAAAGTATGCTAGAACAGCCCTTCTATTCTACTGAGAAGTTAGCTTGATGTGTATAATGGCTTACCTTTTTTCTTTTAAGTCCTACAAAAACATTACACTCTCCACCCTGCATTTAAGGCACTTGGCCATATACCTTCAGTGAACAGTAGAAAGATCAAATAGGATTTCTCTCCCTTTTTCCTTATTTAGATTTCAAACGACCTTTATATCAATGAATATACAAGTTGACATAAACTATAGCTCTTTTTATGTATTCCTAAAGGGACACTCCTGGCACCTATAACATTAGTAACCCACACCATAAGTTGTCCTCCTACTGCCCTCCCAAACTATACACATGCAGACTCTTCTTTATAGCTGTATTGTTTAGAGTAGACTCTTTTCAAAGCAAGAGGCAATTGTGGTTGTAGGTCAATTTACCAATTAAACCTGTACAACGTGCAATCCAGTTATTTATAAAAATAAATTAAGCAATGCACAGCTTCTATCACCCTGCTTAAATGGTCACTCGAGAACCAACGGAGATAGTGCAGAGTGCCATATAACTACCCAAATTTGACAGAGGTATTGAAGCTCTACTGCCCCTTAGACTTTTCAATCAGAAGCCAGAACAAGTGTTATATAATACCTGCGTTAATCTTGTCCAGCCTGTGCATTTGGTGAGAGCACAGTGCAAGCATAACTTGGACAGTGCTCCTTCTCACTCCCTGGACTGTGTATGCTCAGACTGTAGCTCTGCTGATAGATACACATAGCCTGGTTTACTAAACAGGCACCATCAGTTTTGTTGGAGCAGTTCTAAGCAATCTATGTGATGAGATAAATTACTTCTACACTGAACAAAATTATAAAAACAACACTTTTGTTTTTGCCCCTTTTTTTCATGAGCTGAACTCAAAGATCTAAAACTTTTTTATGTACACAAAAGGCCTATTTCTCTGAAATATTTTTCGCAAATCTGTCTAAATCTGTGTTAGTGAGCACTTCTCCTTTGCCGAGATAATCCTTACAGGTGTAGCATATCAAGATGTTGATTAGACAGCATGATTATTGCACAGGTGTGCCTTAGTCTGGCCACAATAGAAGGCCACTGTAAAATGTGCAGTTTAACTGTATGGGGGGAGGGGAGGGTATCCCAGTCAGTATCTGGTGTGACCACCATTTGCCTCACACAGTGCAACACATCTCCTTCGCAAAAAGTTGATCAGGTTGTTGATTGTGGCCTGCGGAATGTTGGTCCACTCCTCTTCAATGGCTGTGCGAAGTTGCTAAATATTGGCAGGACCTAGAACATACTGTCGTATATGCCGATCAAGAGCATCCTAAACATGCGCAATTGGTGACAAGTCCGGTGAGTATGCTGGCCATGCAAGAACTGGGATGTTTTCAGCTTCCAGAAATTGTGTACAGATTCTTGCAACATGGGCCATGCGTTATCATGCTGCAACATGAGGTGATGGTCGTGGATGAATGGCACAACAATGGGACTCAGGATCTCGTCATGGTATCTCTGCATTCAAAATGCTATCAATAAAATGCATCTGTGTTCATTATCCATAACATACGCCTGCCTATACCATAACTCCACCACCACCATTGGCCACTAGATCCACATCACATCAGCACACCACTCACCCACATGTCGCCATACACGCTGTCTGCCATCTGCCCAGTGCAGTGAAAACCGGGATTCATCCTTGAAAAGAACACCTCTCCAAAGTGCCAGACGCCATCGAATGTGAGCACTTACCCACTCAAGTCGGTTATGTTGACTAATTGCAGTGAGGTCGAGACCCCTATGAGGATGGCGAGCATGCAGATGAGCTTCCCTGATACGATTTCTGACAGTTTGTGCAGAAATTCTTTCGTTACGCAAACCGATTGTTGCAGCAGCTGTCCGGGTCGCTGGTCTCAGATGATCTTTGAGGTGAAGATGCTGGTTGTGGAGGTCCTAGGCTGGTGTGGATGGATGTACTGCCAAATTCTCTGAAACAACTTATACTATAAAAGAATAAACCAAATACTCACCCCAGCTGTTGCCACTTCCCGGCCGGCGTCCCTCTGTCATCAGAGTGCATGCGCAACACTACCCAATCGGAGCCGCTCTGCATCCACTACACACTTACACACTCTACAGAGTGTGTGTGTTAGTGTAGTGAATGCAGAGTGTGTTGTATTAGTGTATGCAGAGTGTTTTAGTGTGTGTGTGTGTGTAAATGTGCAAACTAGGGCCTGCAATTAAATGTAATTGTACATTAAATTTAATTAAATGTTATTTTCCCCTTCCTGCTTCTTACCTGTGTCCAGGGAGGGGGGAGATTCCATCCCTGGTGGCATGGGGGCCCCCCGCTCCCTGTTACTGCAGAGGGGGCCCAGCAGACTGCGTCTGTACATTTACCTCCTCTCTTCTAATAACTCTTGCAAGGCATGCGTGCCGCGCAGAGCGTTGCCATGGCAACGCTCAGAAGACGGGTCTCGCAAGAGTTATTAGAAGAGAGAAGAAGAGTAGACGCAGTCTGCTGGCCCCCTCTGCAGTAACAGGGAGCTGGGGGCCCGCAGCTGCACATATAGATAGCGATATTTGCTATTTGTGTGCAGAGAAGGAATGTGGTTGTCACCCCCTGATGGCGGTCCTGCATCCAAACATTCCTCCCTCTCC
This sequence comes from Pelobates cultripes, assembly GCA_933207985.1. Classification (NCBI taxonomy): domain Eukaryota; kingdom Metazoa; phylum Chordata; class Amphibia; order Anura; family Pelobatidae; genus Pelobates; species Pelobates cultripes. Next base: position 88,604,049 of record OW240920.1, read on the forward strand.
ATGCAGACACTGAACTTTCCTCATAGAGATTCATTGATTTAATTCAGCTCTATGAGGAGATGCTGATTGGCCAGGGCTGTGTTTGAATTGTGCTGGCTCTGCCCCTGATCTGCCTCTTTGTCAGTCTCGGCCAATCCTATGGGGAAGCATTGTGATTGGCTCAGGCCACAACATCTGATGATGTCAGCGGGCAGTGGGCAGGTCTAAAGGAAACATGGACAAACTATGCAGCTGCAGGCTTGAATTCAAGGAAGATTTTTACTTTATTTTTAGAGGCATTAGGGGACCAGGGTGGCTAGATGGTGGTATTAACCCTATAGGGTCAGGAATACAGGTTTGTGTTCCTGACCCTATAGTGCTCCTTTAAGGGCAGGCATGACGTCACAACATTTGAATTAATATGAAACGCTCTAAGCAAGTGGACAGTGTGTAGGAATAAGCAGGGAAGTAATGGATTTGTGGGCCAGGAGGGGGAGCTGTTTGCAGGACAGAATGGTAAGTGTAACGGACCGTTTTGCACACAAGGGGTAAAAACCGTTTAGGCGATCGGCCCCCTTTCCAGAGATACAGGCACAGCTACTGCAGAACATCAAACTCCCAAACTGGATACAAAATAGCACTCCAACTCCCGAACTGGAACCTCCCAAATAGCTGCTAGCAGACGAACAGGAAAAGCAGACAATCAGCTTACACTCCTGGCAATCAGTCTCTAACAGCATACAGTGAATCCCCCCAAGAACGAGACAAGGCTCCGTGTTGAGGGTCAAGCAGTGGTCTGAGGTGCTGGCACACCCAGCCTGGTTTTATTACAGTCTTGCAAATACAGGACCGCCCACAGGGAGGTATAAAACAACCAATCACATCACAGTTACATCCCACATATTCCCTCCCCTTATCCTGAGAGGAAACTCAATTATACATACAGTTAAAACATACTTTCTACCCAACTTTCATAACTCCAAAACCATACATCACATTCACATAAAATTACATATTCACAATCAATCCATTCAGGGGAACAACATATTAAAAAATGACATGAATCAGACAAGGGGTTCAAAAGTTAGTAAAAAGTCCTTTGTGACTAAATGAAGCATGGCTTTCTGGCCCAAACCAGTTTCAGAGTCTTCTATCCTGGAGAGTAATTCAATTATCTCCCAGGACAGACACAAGACTCCATTAAGCACATGGTTGCAAAAAGACACAAAACACTTTAAAATACATAAAGTCACATTCATTACATAAAACACAGACATGTAACATAACCCCAGATAGCTCAGGTCTGAGCGCACATTATTAAGTGAATGGCGCTCAGACCACACAAATACAATTTAATCACCATGGAGCCAAAGTCTTTACAGTCAGTTTCATATGAATGGGCTCCATGGGATTCCTATCTGGGGTATAACACATTCAACCAAAACTACCAACCCCAGGCAGAAAAGCACGAATGAAGCTTTTCTGCAGGTAAAAAAGATGTCTTTTAACAGGGGACCATAGTCCAAAGGCAGCAGGCGAGCAACCAGGCTTCTCCAATGCAATGTGGCGAGATTGGTCTCGTCACATCTCTCCCCTTTTCCAAACAGACTAACAGGGTATCTGACCTCCTGCCGGTCAGTGCCCTTGTTAGTCCAGCAGCCCACCCACAAAACAGAAACAGCAGTACAGCCCACCCACAATAACTGGTTACTACACCTGAGTAAGGGAGAATCTTGTCCATGTCCAGGTGCCTCACCACAGCTGTGTGGGGGACTGATAGGCTGCCTTGGTGGGTTGCTGAGTAGGCAGAGACCAGCGGTACTCTGCCCTGATGCCAGTACTACCGCGGGAGTAGTCTGGTTGAAGCCTGGTTGCTGGAGACCGACTGTCTCCCCTTTAGTTACACCGCTCTGCTGCTGGAGACCGACTGTCTCCCCTTTTGTTGCACAGCTCTGCTGCTGGAGGGGGAGACCGACTGTCTCCCCTTTGGATACTCTAAGCTGTCGCTGGGGAGAGGGGGTAACAGGCTCCTCTCCCGATAGAACACTCTGCCGCTGGGGAAAGGAGACTGAGCTCTCTATTCCCTGCCCATTAATGATCCGCCGCTGGGGAGAGGTGGTAGCAAGCTCCTCTCCCATACATACTTTCATCCTCTGTGGAGGGAGACCGACTGTCTCCGCTCCCAATACAGTGTCCTGCTGCTGGGGAAAGGAGACTGGGCTCTCTATTCCCTGCTGGACACTCTGCCGCTGGGGAATGGAGACTGGGCTCCCAATTCCCTGCTGTATCTCCCGCTGGGGAATGGAGACTGGGCTCCCAAATCCCAATAAATAACACTGCCGCTGGGGGATGGAGACTAGGCTCCCAATTCCCAAAAAATCACGCTGCTGCTGGGGGGGGGAGGACACTGCTCTCCTCTCCCTGGACTTCACACTGCCTTCCCGGCATATCACTTGGCTGCTGGGGGGCAGGAACAACTACCTCTGCCCCCTGTAACTCAGCCTGTCGCTGGGGAGGGAGGACACTGCTCTCCTCTCCCTGTACTTCACACTGCCTTCCCGGCATATCACTCTGCTGCTGGAGGGCAGGAACAACTACCTCTGCCCCCTGTAACTCAGCCTGCCGCTGGGGAGGGAGGATGCTGCTCTCCTCTCCCTGCACTTTACACTGCCGCCGGGGAATGGAGACTGGGCTCCCAATTCCCAATAAATCACACGGCCGCTGGAGAAATGAGACTGGGCTCCCAATTCCCTGCAAGACCGGTGGCGAGACCTCGGTCCCATCTCTACCGGCCACCTGGGGTTCTTCCCAGAAAATATCAACAATGTCTTCCCAGCTGAATGGGTCTGGAACTGGATCTGTCACCTTTCTGTCCTGCTGAATCTTCTCAATGGAGTGGAAGAGATCTCGGTAGTCCTGCTCCAGTTCCCACTCCAGGGTTGCTAGGTGAGCCAGGTCTTGCTCAATGTCGTGAGTGTCGTCCCAGTCATACCTGCTCTCCCTCCACTCCAAGAGATCACTGAACCGGGCTTGTGTAGGGCTCCCAAATTCAGGCTCTGAAAAAGCCTCCCATAACAAGCCAGGACCATTAAACTCCTCTCCCTCTGGCTTGTCATACTCGGCTGTCCAGGGCAGGTACTGTGCCCCATACCACCAGAGCGCCTGGTATGCATCTTCCAGCCAAATCTCCTGCCATACCCGGTGCTCCAATTCCTTCACCCATTCATCTAGGGGCTGCTCTCCCAGGAAGGGCATCCGCGGGGCCACTTGCTTCTGCAACCGCTGCTCTTCACTGGGGAGACTCTCACCCCGCTGGTACTGTACATTATCCAGGGCCTGGTACCAGATGCCTTTCCTTAATGCATCCCGGCCATCCAGGTCCTCCTCCTCGTATGACACTGCTGGTTCCATGCTGTTGCTGTCAGGGTCGCTGTACTCAGACATGCGTTGCCCTCAAATTGTAAATCCACGGAATGGTGTTGCCTGTAGCTGTCCTGTAGTCTGTGGGAACGATCCCGCCGCTTGCCACCAATTGTAACGGACCGTTTTGCACACAAGGGGTAAAAACCGTTTAGGCGATCGGCCCCCTTTCCAGAGATACAGGCACAGCTACTGCAGAACATCAAACTCCCAAACTGGATACAAAATAGCACTCCAACTCCCGAACTGGAACCTCCCAAATAGCTGCTAGCAGACGAACAGGAAAAGCAGACAATCAGCTTACACTCCTGGCAATCAGTCTCTAACAGCATACAGTGAATCCCCCCAAGAACGAGACAAGGCTCCGTGTTGAGGGTCAAGCAGTGGTCTGAGGTGCTGGCACACCCAGCCTGGTTTTTATTACAGTCTTGCAAATACAGGACCACCCACAGGGAGGTATAAAACAACCAATCATATCACAGTTACATCCCACATATTCCCTCCCCTTATCCTGAGAGGAAACTCAATTATACATACAGTTAAAACATACTTTCTACCCAACTTTCATAACTCTAAAACCATACATCACATTCACATAAAATTACATATTCACAATCAATCCATTCAGGGGAACAACATATTAAAAAATGACATGAATCAGACAAGGGGTTCAAAAGTTAGTAAAAAGTCCTTTGTGACTAAATGAAGCATGGCTTTCTGGCCCAAACCAGTTTCAGAGTCTTCTATCCTGGAGAGTAATTCAATTATCTCCCAGGACAGACACAAGACTCCATTAAGCACATGGTTGCAAAAAGACACAAAACACTTTAAAATACATAAAGTCACATTCATTACATAAAACACAGACATGTAACATAACCCCAGATAGCTCAGGTCTGAGCGCACATTATTAAGTGAATGGCGCTCAGACCACACAAATACAATTTAATCACCATGGAGCCAAAGTCTTTACAGTCAGTTTCATATGAATGGGCTCCATGGGATTCCTATCTGGGGTATAACACATTCAACCAAAACTACCAAACCCCAGGCAGAAAAGCACGAATGAAGCTTTTCTGCAGGTAAAAAAGATGTCTTTTAACAGGGGACCATAGTCCAAAGGCAGCAGGCGAGCAACCAGGCTTCTCCAATGCAATGTGGCGAGATTGGTCTCGTCACATCTCTCCCCTTTTCCAATGGTCTCGTCACAGTAAGTATGTACAGCTCCTCCTTTAGGTCATGTGGCCACATGGAGCATTCGGCTCACGCAGGCTCTTGTATTGAGTATGTTTGCTACAGAAGGGAAGCCAGCGGGAAGATGTGGTTAAAAGTACACCTGCAATCCACATGTGAGGGTGACTATTTGTTTCATGTAAATTAATAATTATAAATAATATGAAATGGATTGTTTGGATTTTAATGAAAGGTCCACTCCAGTCAAATACCCTCCTCTCCTAGAAAGGAATGTGCACCCCATTCACACGTTTAGGCTTATTAACAAAACATGGAGTGTGGTGAACTAATGAGGGAAGTGCCAATTTAGGCCAAAATAGCAATTTGGAAAATCTTCAATTTATTTTTATTCTCTCTTCCTTCTCAGAATGTACAATTCTCTAATCATGTAATTTGTTTAGTGCATTATTTTTATTTGCTAAACTCTCTGGTCCATTTTTCAGAGGAACCTACATTTTTGTCATGTTTCTCAAAGGGGTTCCATTTCAGACTTAGAACTTAATATGCTCTTGAGATCTTACATCATGTTCTCACAGCAATAGCTTCTCACATCACTGTATTCCCATGGGTGTATAGTGCTGGAACATCTTTACACCATCAAATGCTTGTAGTTCAGTCAAGTAAATGGTGATTGAAAGTACTCTGTAAACTATGACCTTGCACTAGTTTCCTTCATGCTTAGCATTGTACAGTTGTCCGTACAAGAACTGTTAAACTACATATCCCAGAAACCCAGATTTCAACCGCTCCTTCGTGAAGGAGAAAAGAGGTCACTAAATGTGGCACAGGCTACTTAGTAACTTATAGTGGCTCAGTCACTTCAAACTTTCTCTCCCCAGCACTTCAATCCATTCTTTGTTTTCAAACATAAGACAATGTAGGACTACTTTTGTCTTATGTATTTTTAAGGAAAGCTCCACTTCCTTTGTCAAGAGTAGGAAAATACATACGAAAAATGTTGATGAGTTGATTAAAGCAACAACGATGAGCCAAAATAATATATTGCTACAAACTACCACTGAAATATGGAATTTGTTTTCTTGAGAAAATAACTAGTTTTCTTGTTTATAGCAATCATATTTTAAAGTATGCTAGAACAGCCCTTCTATTCTACTGAGAAGTTAGCTTGATGTGTATAATGGCTTACCTTTTTTCTTTTAAGTCCTACAAAAACATTACACTCTCCACCCTGCATTTAAGGCACTTGGCCATATACCTTCAGTGAACAGTAGAAAGATCAAATAGGATTTCTCTCCCTTTTTCCTTATTTAGATTTCAAACGACCTTTATATCAATGAATATACAAGTTGACATAAACTATAGCTCTTTTTATGTATTCCTAAAGGGACACTCCTGGCACCTATAACATTAGTAACCCACACCATAAGTTGTCCTCCTACTGCCCTCCCAAACTATACACATGCAGAATCTTCTTTATAGCTGTATTGTTTAGAGTAGACTCTTTTCAAAGCAAGAGGCAATTGTGGTTGTAGGTCAATTTACCAATTAAACCTGTACAACGTGCAATCCAGTTATTTATAAAAATAAATTAAGCAATGCACAGCTTCTATCACCCTGCTTAAATGGTCACTCGAGAACCAACGGAGATAGTGCAGAGTGCCATATAACTATCCAAATTTGACACAGGTATTGAAGCTCTACTGCCCCTTAGACTTTTCAATCAGAAGCCAGAACAAGTGTTATATAATACCTGCGTTAATCTTGTCCAGCCTGTGCATTTGGTGAGAGCACAGTGCAAGCATAACTTGGACAGTGCTCCTTCTCACTCCCTGGACTGTGTATGCTCAGACTGTAGCTCTGCTGATAGATACACATAGCCTGGTTTACTAAACAGGCACCATCAGTTTTGTTGGAGCAGTTCTAAGCAATCTATGTGATGAGATAAATTACTTCTACACTGAACAAAATTATAAAAACAACACTTTTGTTTTTGCCCCTTTTTTTCATGAGCTGAACTCAAAGATCTAAAACTTTTTTATGTACACAAAAGGCCTATTTCTCTGAAATATTTTTCGCAAATCTGTCTAAATCTGTGTTAGTGAGCACTTCTCCTTTGCCGAGATAATCCTTACAGGTGTAGCATATCAAGATGTTGATTAGACAGCATGATTATTGCACAGGTGTGCCTTAGTCTGGCCACAATAGAAGGCCACTGTAAAATGTGCAGTTTAACTGTATGGGGGGAGGGGGGGGTATCCCAGTCAGTATCTGGTGTGACCACCATTTGCCTCACACAGTGCAACACATCTCCTTCGCAAAAAGTTGATCAGGTTGTTGATTGTGGCCTGCGGAATGTTGGTCCACTCCTCTTCAATGGCTGTGCGAAGTTGCTAAATATTGGCAGGACCTAGAACATACTGTCGTATATGCCGATCAAGAGCATCCTAAACATGCGCAATTGGTGACAAGTCCGGTGAGTATGCTGGCCATGCAAGAACTGGGATGTTTTCAGCTTCCAGAAATTGTGTACAGATTCTTGCAACATGGGCCATGCGTTATCATGCTGCAACATGAGGTGATGGTCGTGGATGAATGGCACAACAATGGGACTCAGGATCTCGTCATGGTATCTCTGCATTCAAAATGCTATCAATAAAATGCATCTGTGTTCATTATCCATAACATACGCCTGCCTATACCATAACTCCACCACCACCATTGGCCACTAGATCCACATCACATCAGCACACCACTCACCCACATGTCGCCATACACGCTGTCTGCCATCTGCCCAGTGCAGTGAAAACCAGGATTCATCCTTGAAAAGAACACCTCTCCAAAGTGCCAGACGCCATCGAATGTGAGCACTTACCCACTCAAGTCGGTTATGTTGACTAATTGCAGTGAGGTCGAGACCCCTATGAGGATGGCGAGCATGCAGATGAGCTTCCCTGAGACGATTTCTGACAGTTTGTGCAGAAATTCTTTCGTTACGCAAACCGATTGTTGCAGCAGCTGTCCGGGTCGCTGGTCTCAGATGATCTTTGAGGTGAAGATGCTGGTTGTGGAGGTCCTAGGCTGGTGTGGATGGATGTACTGCCAAATTCTCTGAAACTCCTTTGGAGACGGCTTATGAACATTCAATTCACAGGCAACAGCTCTTTTGGACATTCCTGCAGTCAGCATGCCAATTGCACGTTCCTTCAAAACTTGCGACATCTGTGGCATTGTGCTGTGGGATAAAACTGCACATTTTAGAGTGGCCTTTTATTGTGGCCTGCCTAAAGCACCTGTGCAATAGTCATGCTGTCTAATCAGCATCTTGATATGCCACACCTGTGAGGTGGATGGATTATCTCTGCAAAGGAAAAGCACTCACTAACACAGATTTAGACAGATTTGTGAACAATATTTGAGAGAAATATGCCTTTATGTACATAGAAAAAGTCTTAGATCAGCTCATGAAAAATGGGGGCAAAAACAAGTGTTGCGTTTAGAATTTTGTTCAGTGTATAAACTTTACTGGGCAGGGTTTATGGGAGAAGATCAGACTATTAAAGTCAGAATGAGACACTTCTGTTTGCAGCCTCTCTAATGCACTCATTCATAAACAGCTGAGTATATGTGTACATACTCTGCTTCTTATGCATGCTTTCCATTTTGTTAACATTATGTTTAGAGTTTCTGTGTTGATAATACGGAGTAGGTGATCTATAGAGCAAGATATGCAGCTGCATTTATTTATTTTGAGTACTTTGATTAAAAGTGTCACAAGACACTAGATCCATTCTTGTAGCTGAGGGCAGACCCTCGAAACAGCGATTGGAAATGTGAAGGCAACTACTGATTTATTTTTTATTTATTTTACATACTATTTAATGCCATGTCCTTATAATGCATTGAAAATAGTTTTATCCCAAAGTATTCCTTTAAATAGCTGATTTTGTGTTTTTAGGGATATATATACCTTTGGCTTTCATGACGTCCAAAAGAAAGCTGGACTCCCATAAACTGCATAACCAGATTTTATAGCATATGCTCAGTATTCCCATGCAAAACTATGGGAGCGGCACGTTTTCCAGGTTTGGGAAGCTCTATAGACATAAAATTGTAAGAATTATCGTTTTTTTGCAGGAGATTAAAATGTTGTTTTATCATTATTTTATTTATAATTTTCCATTTGAAATTAAATTTTTAGTGCATTGTTAGGAAAGAACAACGTTGTCAACTGTAGTCTGGAGTGTCCTTTTTAGTGCGTTTGTAACAAAAAAAAAATAATGAGAACTTTGGATTAGATATAAAGATTACCAACAACAAGGAGAAATGTAAGCATACCCCCAATGTACAGTCATCTGGCAACCCCACAAAGAACTGAGGAGTGTCACTGAACGCCATTTAATACCTTTCACCTTTAGATACAATAGCCAGGGACAGACATTACCCCAGAACCCTCTCTATGTATAAATACATACACACTTTACATTATAGGAAAATGACTTTTTTTTTTTTTTTTACTTTTTACACCGAGTTTTGTGAACTTGATTTTTGCTGTGTCACATAGATGCTCCAGTATTGCACTTTCTATTCACAAATTACACAATGTTTGTCTTCCACGCCGTATACAATATACCTCTTGCAATTTTGTCTTATGAAATGTCTACAGTAATGAAATTGCACGTCTTTTGAATAAGTGAACTTTGAAACAGTGGATTGAGGTGAGGGATGGGTAAATCAAGGTTTAAGGGAACAGCGAGCAGACATCAACTGTTCACAAGAAACTCCAAAATGTCTATTCCACCAATAAATATTGCTCCAATGAAATACATTCACTATGACGCCTTAAGACCAAAGATCATAAAGTTCTATGCCCACAGATAACAAATCACAGCTTCACAAACAACATAGTACATTTAGAGTAAGTAAACATTATTTTTGTTCTTTTCTCTTTTACTTTATGTTACATGCAGCAATTCTTGGTCCAGCCCAACTCCCGGGACAATCAAGATAGTGCCATGTTTTGGCCCTTCCATGATAAATATTGAGCTTTGAATAATTGGGTTAGTAGCAACCCTAAGTTGTAACATTGGAGATTATAGTTGGCAGTGTCCAAATGAGCAGCTCTTGTGAGTATTAAGACCAATGGCAAGCTTATTTCTTATTTATGACTCTTAAAGAGAGACTATTAATGAGGTATTGCAGCTGAACGTAAGCCTTGCCGCATGTTACCTAGTTGCTATGAAGTCAAAGGCCCATTAAATTGCATTGTGGACCTTTAAAGCTTTCCAGAAAATATAGTCCTCAGTGTCTCTTTTAGGCTTTAAAAGCCAAACCTAAATGTGATTTAAATAATTTATTGATTTGAAATAGTCGTCCTTTAAATACTTGTCCGGAAATGAGTTTTGCTTGACATAGTCTTTGGTCGGAGTCTGAGGCCTTTAGAATTGGTCTTGATCCAAGGACTTGTCACAGCCAGTAACAAATGTGAAAAAGCCTTGCATGGTACATCATTTCATTCCACTGATACAATTTCCAACAAGTCTCCTACATGCCACTACATGGACTGCTGATATCTTTAATACCCTGTAGAATCCTCTTCATATGACCCACTTTGGCAATTCCCAGATCCTAGATGGAAAAATAAGAGGTGAATGCACAGTGTGCCATTATGAAAGTTACACAACCTGGGACATGATAGCAAGTGGTGAAGAATGAATCCATGATTTACATCTGAAACCTAAATAGTAATCTGGAAAGTGTACCTATTGTTTACCAATGGTCCCTTACAAGTGCCTAAAGTCATTTTTTATTTTATTTTTCGGCATGGCAGCATTTTTGTGAATTTGTATTTTTAAAAAGTAATTTTAGTAGAGGTTACGTATTTTGCCGAATTCAAAAGCTGTTAAGATTTGATAAGTTTTTAAGGAAAAATAAAGAACAATTAGATATAACTATGGAAATATCAAAGATAGAAAGGGCACTTATCAAGCCACAGCATGGAATATATGGATAATTCTAAAGGGGTTGCTTCCATTAATAGTAATGGAAAAAAAGACTTGCATTTTATTACTGCAAAAAAATGTAAATTATATATATATATATATATATATATATATATATATAAAATGAGAACCTCTGTTTCGGTGTATGATTTCACTCTCCCAATGACGTGGACATTGCAACAAATGTGATGGTCATGGGTTTATGAGTATGAAATAGACAATGGGACGGTTAGTGGCGGTGTAACCTTTAATAGGGTACCTTAAGGTCTCTCCTTTCCAGTAATACCAGCTCTGAGCCCTGGATATCGTGACGGATAAAAATGTCCTTGTACTCCCCCAAACCCAAAACGTCCAGCCATGCAGCCACTTCCTCAGTGCCCCACTTATCCACTGGCAGAGAGACAGAAGAGAATAGATATCGAATAGTACATGGGTCAGCCAGGAAAAGTGTGACCATACACCATTAAAATGTACCCCTTCTCCTCGTTCATGCAGGTAAAAGATACATTAGCAGGATACAAATTGTGGTAATATAGTAAGTTCTACTCAATATATTGGTAATAGTGATGTCGCGAACCGTTCGCGAACTTGCCGCGAACCGTTCGTGGCGAACTCCGGTCAGCTGACACATCCCTGCCAATCTCCGGCAGACCCTCCCTCCCAGACCCTCCCACCTCCTGGACAGCATCCATGTTGAAGCTGCCTATGGTAATTACATATTCATTGGATCATCTCTTTTCAGTGTTAATAGGTCTGGTAGGGCTGGTAAAATTGTCATGGGGCTATTGTCCCCTGGGCCACTAGCATACAGGGGTTGGGTGGTTCATCCTTGCACCATTCCTCTACATATTAAAATTAATGGGAGGTGCATTGGTGCATTGGTCTGCTGGCAGGTATTGCAAGAGTGATGACGCAGAGACAGGAATTATGTTTGCTAGCCCAACCCTGTGTGGGTTTGTACATGGGCTGGTGGCCCACATGGTTTCCAGGCCTGGACTGGCCCGCTACAATATTTTCCAGTGGACTGCAGAGTATGGGGCAAACCAGGTGTGATAGCTACGTATGATGTCCTTGGACGTATAACCAAGTGGCTGAAGGTTGAGAGGACACAGTGCTCATGACATTCATAACACATGATAGTTGTCATTGGTGTCAGTGGAGTCACAGGAAACAGTCTGTGTGTCTTAGACATGTGCAGATCTCTGTGAATGGTGCAGAATGCTATGCAGATCATACTGATGGAGGTTGCAGGGATATACACTGTGTCACTTTGCAACCCGTGTACTGCCATTTGTTTTCACTTGCCCCAGAGCTCAAAAGTTGCCAGCCTTCCCCTGTCAATCAGTATAATCACAGTCCTACCATAATCTAATCCGGTGTTATACTGTTTACTTGTATTTGTTTTTGTCACCAAGAAGAATCAGCGTAATTTCTGTAATAACATTATATAATTGTTCACAACATAGTAAGTGTTAAGGATTGTTTTATGGTACATACCAGTTAAAGAGCTGTTAGATTTTTGCTTTTGACACTTTTCCTTTTCCTTTTTTGGTTTTGGAATAATTCGGAGTTTAAAGCTCCCTTTGCCGCCACCTCCGACATTGTCCTAATTGTGGATAAATTATAAAAAAAGGTGTTTTTTTTACATTTACTAGTAATGTTGGACTGTTAGCAAAAAACAAACAATGAGCATTTACATTTAGAGATTCCTACTTTGTTGATGGGTTGATAGGGAGCGGTTTGGGATTCGGTATAAAATAATGATGGTACATTAAATTAAAATCAATACTGTGTATCTATGAATGTAATAACATAGGAAAGTGGAATAGATCACTTTCTTAGCAGACTGGGCATCAGATTCTAGTTTAACTTTTTTTTAAATAAATATATAAAACAAATTGTGTGATGTAGTTAGACTGTGTATAACAGTACATGCTCTAGAATAGCATTGTTACCGAAGCCTCTCACCTCCTCTGATGGTTTCATAATGTGAGCTATCCAGTGGATATCAGCCAGTCTCTCCAAGTCTTGACTGATGGCATTGAGGGAGCAGTGCAAACCTTCTTCCTCCTGAGGAGAGTCCCATTGCTGGTGACAAAAATAAATGAGTAAACAAAAACAGTACAGTTCTGCATAAAATAGATTGTGCAAGTTCTACATAAGTTCATTCCTTGTATGGCATACCAACCTGCTTGCTTCCCATAAAGGCCTGTGTCTCTGTATACAATGCTTTGATACTAATGGCCACATCAACAGCGGTATTTCTGCTCAGCAACTACAGAAAAAAATATTAAGCAAAATATTAATTTGGTAACATGTTTTCTATTTAATGAAATGTAAACGGAAACCAATGACGAATATAACATGGGTAACATTACTATCATTAAAGGAGTTGATAGGTGGACAATACTACACCTATCAGCTGATTTAAATACTTCTCAGGATCGCACACAAACATTCACCTCTGGTGAATTGTTGGATTTATTGGAGAAAGCTTCATTCAGAACTCCAAAGCTCCCATTCACTGCGTGGGCCAACTCTTGTTCTATGGCCTTGTGAGCTTTAGCTGCCACCTGGATCCTGAAAGAGATAAGAACAAGTCTTGTCATTATGTGATTTAATGAATCTGAATTGTTTAAGGTAATGGCAAGGCTACCAGCAGGCGGTTAGCCATTATGTTTGTATGGGATACGAAAAACAGGGTGGGCATGTAGGCTTCCCCGCCCTGTAATTGAATGTGGTGCGGCTGGGAAGACAGGAATTCCGAATGTCCCCCTAACCAGACTGCATTTCTAAGGGCTGTAACGTTTCCTTGGCAGTCACATGCAGCAACGCTAGAATTATGTGATGTTCTATCACCCCCTCCTGGAGCTTTAATGGTGCAGTATGGGAGTGCAAGGTCAGCTCCAGCTGTTATATGCACTCATGCTCCCCCATAGACATCAGAGGGTGGTTGAAAATATATCTAAATATACTGTGCGGCAAAATGTGTGTGTCTGGGAGTAGGTATCTGTGTGTCTGGACTAGGATGGGCAACACCTTTGTGAGGGAAACCTTGATTTCTAATGTAGTCTCAGGTAGGTCATATTCGTATATATGTCAACATGTTACTAAAAGTGTACAAAAATGGTTATATTACAATTAAAATGTTACTACCCGTGTAACTGTTGTTGGTATTATCTTGCTTTTTTTGGAGCAGCAATATGCTTGTTTAAGTATGTGAATCATTATCAACATATTGATATTTTAGATGTATTATATCTTAAAGACATGATATTTATGTACAAAATGTAACTTAGCTGAAGAGTTACTACAAGCCTGCTACAATAGCTGTTTCACCACGTCTCCCCGAAAGATATGTCATAGCAGGTCTGTGACTAAGTCCCCAAACTGCACTGAGAGCTATCTTCCCACTCCTAGGGCAGTGCTAGTGGGATGGAATACAGTCTTTACTGGAAGACATGTCACTGTATCAGATTAAAGACCCTTTCACTCAACGCCTGCCAGAAGCCTCCATGTCACATACTTGAAGATTCCTCAACAGCAATATCCTCCCTTTTCCCATATTGTCACTTTCCCTATTCACTGTGCTGACAAGAGTTGTTCCAGCAGCACCTGCTGTCAATTAGACACAGGTGCAATCTGTATATTAGTAAAAAAAAACTAAATTTAAAAAAGGCCAAGCTTGCTGTAGAGGTTAGGATGCCTAGCGTGCTGTGCTGTTGTCACATAATTAATATTTAGCAATGTTGTGATATAAACCTGGGTTTCTTTTTGCAGTGAATCAGTGTTATGTGCACCCAGACCACATTAGCTCATTGAAGTGGTCTGGGTATAGTGTCCCTATTGCACTTAGTGCTGCAATGTAAAGCATTGCAGTTCCAGAGAAACTGCAATGTTTACATTATGCCACTAAGTCTGCCTCCTGTGGCTGTCTATCAGACAGTCACTAGAGATGCTTCCTAGATGCTAACAGACTTTTGGTCCAGTAACTGCCGCTGGACGTCCTCACACTCTGCATGAGAACATTCAGCGTCAGCTATTTCCTTGTGTCCCCGCGCGCGTGGGATGGGGGAGGCAGAGGGAGCTGCGTATTCTTGTCACTATAGTATCCCTTTAATTCTACAGTCAATAGTAAATTCGCCAAGCAAACTAAATACATCTAAAATATTTTACAAACAAAATGATTCAATGTTTTTTGGACAAACTGTAATCACTGTATTAATGAAATTCAGATGAATTGAACCACGTTACAATTTTAATTCACCTAATTTGGATGAACTGAATTTTTGGCCATCTCAAATCCAATATAAGAGGATATATTTAGGATGTATTTAGGTAGCACAGTGTGAAAGAGCAAAGGAAGTTTGCAAGTAGACAACAATATCATACACAGATATAACAAGAAAGGTTCCTTAAAACATCCAATCATCATTTCAACGATGGGTACACATTCTGGTTTTGTCATAATGTTTAAGGTTGAGTAAGTGGCTCTACCTGCTCATCAGATTCTCTGCAGAGTTAGAAAGCTGTTGCAGTTGAGCAAACTCTTCCTCAGTTAGGTACTCCATTGATTGTTGAGAGTGGAGCCTCGGCCGTGGCAGAGCCCTGTAGTTATCCCCCTTTCTTTTATCCTCCCACAACTTCAAGGTGCTTTCAAATGCCTAGAGTAAACAAGATTGTAAAAGAATAAACCCACAGAGATTCATACACTACAAATCTCTGTTCTTGATCTTACGGATGATCTTACGGATGCTGGATGCCACCACAGCCACCATCTCTGGCCCCAGGAGTCTACTTACCCTATCTCTTGTAAGCATTTGTGCTCTGTTTTTGTGTTGGATCTTCAGAATTCCAGGTGGCTGAACCCAAGCTTCTCCGTCCACCTGTATAGGTACCCCTTCTTCTCCCAGAATTGTAATCTTTACTACACGGCACTATCAATGGATGCAAAAGTTGTAAGTTAGAGCCCTAAAGTCTGCAATTACGTGATATATCTATAAAATCTAGCCAGGTATCTACCATTCCAACATTTCAACTGCTATCTCTTCAGCATTAAAATATTACCTGTGCTATGCGATGATGTTGCAGATTTATAACACGAGACATTGCCATCTGGATACTGCCAAACACAGCCACCACTTCAAGCTTTTTGTCATCAAACGAGGGGGCACCAAAATTCTGCAGAACAAGAATATGGAATGAGAAATGGCTAAACATATCAGTTTACGTTTTTAACACTTACACATCCATGCAGTATGGACTGTTCCATATTTAATTAGTATGAAGAAAAAGTACATAGTAAAGGGTTACTTACTAAACTGAATTTCAAATTTCAAACTGAATTTCAAAGAGTAGATGAATTGAAAGCATAGCTAACTTTTTTCCAATCCAGCTCTTTTGATATTAAATTTGAAATTCACTTTGAATTCTCACTTTACTGAATAACCCTGTTAGTAAAATATTTACATAAATTTAGATTAACTGCTGACAATAAAATGTATGGTACTGGAGAAACCCCAGGGGAGAGCTATTGGCCTGCAGTCCAGCAAAGAAAGAATAAAGATGTAATTTTCAACATCCTACTCCCCAGCCTGACGAAGGAAATACATTTTGAAAAATAAAGTATATGTACAAAATGAGAAAGACCAGAGAGCCTTACTGTCCGTTTTTAAATACTGTCAGACTCAAGGTGTATGTATATGGTTGAAGGAACCTGTAGGGAGGCGTGTATTTTTCTTGTTTTTTTACATATACTTCATTAAAAAAAACACCTTTTTCCTTACAAAATGTGATGAAAGGATTATTATATTAAACAATAGTTTGAGGTGACAATTGCCCTTTATTAACGCCATTAGTGTCAATGTTTGGTAATATTTCTATTTGGTCCAGGTTTCACAATTAGTCTAGAGAAATAAATGATCTGCCAATTTTCAATTTGCATGACTGTTCGGGATATTGAAAAGGTAGAACTCTTCTCTCCTCTCATAAACAAGTTTGAATTACAAATTTCTTTCATGCATTGTAGCAATCTGGGAGAGGGAAGGAAAGTCTCAACGTCAATCCTCTGACAGTGAACACAAAAGATTACAAATAATCGGTATTTTGTATGCAAGACGCCTTAATTATTCATTTTTAAATAACTCAAAAATTAAAAATGTGTAAAATTTGCTGAATATTTTTTTATTCTAAATTCCGATCCATACCATACCATAATCCAGATTGCAGTTTGTACTATATTTATGTGCTAGTTATGCATCCCACTTTTAAAATAAATACTATGCTAATATTTCTTTCTTTTTTAAAAAGTGCTTGCTAATGGAGGTGCTAACTACAGGAGTAAAGAAATAGGAGAATGGAATCTAAGAGAACGTTTTAATTCATAAATCTCAAAAGCAATTCTTCATCATAGACAAACTGATTGTAATGTTCTGTACAACAGTGCCAAACAAACTAATGCCATCCAATCTTTTTTTCAACATACAGTTACTAATTCAGGAATTAACCTGAAAAATCGAAATTATTTATTTTAGTCTAGGTTACTGATCATGAGTTGACAATACAATTTATGTCTTGGTTATTTCAATAAAATCTTAGCGCATTTTGTGGTTCTGCTTCATGCATCTTTTAGAGATATACAGTGCCTTGCAAAGGTATTCATCCCCTTGGCATTTTTCATTTTTATTGCCTCACAACCTATTATTAACATGGATTGTTTGAGGATTTGCATTGTTTAATTTACAGAACACAACCTCAACTTTGAAGATGTTATTTATTTATTTTTATTGTGAAGCAAACGACAAATAGGACAAAATAACAGAAAAAGTCAATGTGCATAACTATTCACCCCCCTAAAGTCAATACTTTGCAGAGCCACCTTTTGCTGCAATCACAGCTCCAAGTCACTTTAGATAAGTCTCTATGAGCTTGCCACATCTTACCACTGGGATTTTTGCCCATTCCTCTTTGCAAAACTGCTCCAGCTCCTTCAAGTTGGATGGTTTGCGCTTGTGAACAGCAATTTTTAAGTCTGACCACAGATTTTCTATTGGATTAAGGTCTGGGCTTTGACCAGGCCATTCCAACACATTTACATGTTTCCCCTTAAACCACTTAAGTGTTTCTTTAGCAGTGTGTTTGCGGTCATTGTCCTGCTGGAAGGTGAACCTCCATCCTAGCCTCAAATCACGCACAGAGTGGTACAGGTTTTGCTCAAGAATATCCCTGTATTTAGCACCATCCATCTCTCCCTCAACTCTGGCCAGTTTCCCAGTCCTGGCTGCTGAAAAACATCCCCACAGCATGATGCTGGTGTTCTTTGGGTGATGTGATGTGTTGGGTTTGCACAAGACATAGTGTTTTCTTTGATGGCCCAAAAGTTCAATTTTAGTCTCATCAGACCAGAGCACCTTCCTCCATACATTTTGGGAGTCTCCCACATGCCTTTTCGCAAACTCAAAACGTGCCATTTTGTTTTTTGCTGATAGTAATGGCTTTCTTCTAGCCACTATGCCATAAAGCCCAACTCTATGGAGTTTACGGCTTATTGTCGTCCTATGTACAGATACTCCAGTCTCTGCTGTGGAAATCTGCAGCTCCTCCAGGGTTACCTTAGGTCTCTGTGCTGCCTCTCTGATTAATGCCCTCCTAATTGGCAGGTTTGCTGTTGTGCCATGTTCTTTCCATTTGGTTATGATAGATTTGATGGTGCTCCTAGGGATCAGCAAAGATTTGGATATTTTTTTATAACCTAACCCTGACTTGTACTTCTCAACAACATTGTCCCTTACTTGTCTGGAGAGTTCCTTGGTCTTCATGGCAGTGTTTGGTTAGTGGTGCCTCTTGCTCAGGTGTCGCAGCCTCTGGGGCCTTTCAAAAAAGGTGTGTATATGTAATGACAGATCATGTGACACTTGGATTGCACACAGGTGGACATCATTTCACTAATTATGTGACTTCTGAAGGTAATTGGTTGCACCAGAGATTTTTATGGGCTTCATAACAAAGGGGGTGAATACATCCACACATGTCAATTTTCTGTTTTCTATTTCTAAAAATAGTTTTATGTATATATATTTTTCCCATTTCACTTCACCAACTTAGACTATTGTGTTCTGATCCATCACATAAAATTCAGATTAATAAAACATTAAACTTAAGGCTGTAATGTAACAAAATAGGTAAAAAGTCAAGGGGGTGAATACTTTTGCAAGGCACTGTATATTAATATAATTAATTTGTACTTATTACAGTGCTACATTCATGTGAATACAGAGGTCGTTCTTACATTGTCTTCTTTGGTGCCTCCCCAGAAGTTGATGCCTCCAGCATAACTGGGAATGTTAAGAACAGCAATACCCTGCAGGCTAGGCAGGGAGATTGTCACTCCATCACACTAAAAGGGAAAATACAATTACTATTAAGGCTCCTTTCTCAGATAAAGGATACCTGACCTAGGTTTGTTAGACGGTTAATATTTTAGTGAATGCTCCTTACATACCTCTAACTTGACTCTCTGTTCTAGATTCTTGTAGGTTTTCTGGAGAAGTTCCTTGGTTCCAAGCACACCATACCACATCATATTTCGTGTCCTACTACTGCACGATTCAATAAAATAGAATAACAGGAGTTACAGAAATCAACAATTCAGAGCAAGAGTAGTAAATTATAGAATATACTATAATTATGTAGCACTTTTGCATGGGAGCAAGGGTATGAGAGATAGGTATGAAAGGCATCATGTGTCAGTAAGAAAAGGAAGAGGAAATGTACCAACAAGAGTAACACGATTACATAAAGCATTTTATAAATGATAAATGGTATTAGAGTGTGTATGTGCAGAATTATACAAGTAGTTAAGCAGACTAGAGACTGAGACAAGCATCACTTTGAAACCTTTTGCTGACTTGCAAAAAATTTGGGGACAAATGGAAGATTTAGAGGTAAATTCCAAATGAACAATACAATTTGTGCACACGGCTGATAAATTCACTGGTACTATACTCCTACTATTACATCTGCAATAGGCAAGGCCGCAGTGGTTGTACAGTCCAATTATCTAGCTTATTATACACTTATAGATCTAGGATATAAGGCTAAGGCTATTGATGGAGAGTAGAGAGCAGGGGATAGAGGTTGGAGAGGATTGTTGTATTGTAGATTGGCAGATTGTTGTATTGTGTACAATTAGATATGTTACACTTTAGTACTCTAGTACACAGATGCATTCAAACACGCTAACACTACTAAAAAAAACAGACATAATAATACAAAATTTAGTGGCTAAATTCAAAAGTTTCTAGTAGGTACCTGCATTTCTTGGGATGCTCATCCCTCTTGTTGTTAAATTCTAGAGAAATTTTGGCATCAAGACCAATCCCAAAGTAATTATTCATGGTACATCTTTCTAAAAATTGTCTGCAATGAAGTAAAAAGAAAGTGTTAACCCAGAATTATACTTAGGATCTAAATATCTCACTTTAAGAATATATCTGATTTCCAAAAATATAAATGAATTGGGATATGGTGGAAGAAGGAGTTTGAAAGATTAAGATATGTAGCACAAACATATCTAGCTTTTTGAACATCATACTTACATTGAGCTTGGATCCTCAGTAAAGTGCAATGGACTAAACGCGTAGGGTCGGTCTAGGATTATAGAGGATGTGGTAGAAGAGACAGTTGGACGTCTGGAAGCTAAAAAAACACATCATGTAAGTTACATAACATATTATTTATATACTTATTAACAATTAGAACAATTGCTTTGAACAGTAATATATGTTTAATGTTAGAAGCACAATCACTATATTAAAAGGAATCACAGTAAAGTGCTTTAACAATAGTGCTAAATTTAATGTTTAGCCAGCCCTGGTTAATCTATTGGGCCTTCCAAATAAAACAGAATAAATATAAATATAATTTCTTGTTTTTATACTTTTTCAATCCTCATACATTCCAAGACACCTCCTGATCTGAAATCCTAAACAACACTAAATCAGCTGCTCATAAAAAAACATAATAGCAAAAAGTCATTAAGCATAATTTCTTTTCACTTATTTTGCAAAATCCGTTTATGACTTCCAGAAAACGTTCTTTATACAGATGATGATGGACAAGCATGTCATGAATCTCAAACAAGGGCTCATTACAACTCTGATTTTATGCTAGGCTAATGCACTTGAGCTCTCTTGGGTTAAGGTCTGGGGTCACTTGATGGGTGACCAGAGAGAACATAATTTGTATCTAGTACCATACAATTTACAAAGACAAGAGCTCAGCAAGCTGTTACAACTGCCCTGCATGGAAGAACCCTGAATCCCACATATTAAATAAGGCTAAGTCGGTGGGAACACAGGCTGGATCATTAGGTTGAGAATTATATCAGAGGAAATAGGAAAATGGATCAATCACTGTGTCCTAGGTTTAGCAGCTTTAAAGAGGTTGATACTCCTACAGAGTATCCAATGCACTAAGAGAAACTGTACTGAAACCCACAGATTGTTAAGAAGTATGGAATATTTGAACAGTTGTTTAATTTTCATATTGCACCCATCCTCCTTTGTTTTACACTCAGATTAAGTGCATGGAGCACACAACGCAATAATTCTTAGCTTGCTGTGAATTTGCATTTATTTATTTCTAAAGGATCACTTTACTTCTCCAAAAAGAGTGAATGCGATTTTAAGAATTGATTGGGTCTATAATAAGTCAAATGGCCGGTACTCCATAGCAGCACATTTACAAAAAGTGTAACGTAAAGGTTTGTATTTCTAATTTCCATGTGAGTGAAAGAAGAAGAGTCATACAGCCTCACCCAGCCTCTCTGCTTCTTTGTTGAAATCTTCGGAACTCTCTTTCTGGATTGGTGATGTAACAGGGTTATTAAAAGCCTGGGTGTGTTTGTTCTGCTCATCCACAGCTAGAAGGAGAGAAAAACGATATTGAAGTGATTCACTCTTAGATTTCCGGGGAGTCTGTCTGTCTGTCTCTGTCTGACCATCTATCTCTCTGTCTTGCTACCTATTATTAGTTAATTATTCTTTATAAAGAACCAACACAATAGTTAGAATAGACAGACTAGCAAACAACAAGACAAGTTCAGTGTACAGGAACATAAGATGCTAAGGGCCCTGTCTAAACGAGTTTACATCTATTTATCTATCTATCTATCTATCATTGACCTACCCCTTTTTTTCTCATTGCTGCAACACATTGGGCAATATCATTAAATTTTACCAGGGTGTTGTTCTGGCAGAATTGATAGAAAATTTACCTATGTCACCTCTTCTTCACTTGTCAATCAATCATTTGCATACACTAGTATGTTGATGGCACATCACAATATGTCAAAATGTGCAATACATATATGATGCAGGAGAATCCACCACCGGTTCTCCTGCTTGCATTCCAAGTAATAGCAGCACACACAAAGTAATGAAACTCAAAGGGCTATAGTTCCTGCTATACTCCCTCCCAGAATTGCTCTCTCCAATAAGGTAAAATCATTCACAACGTTCGTGTATGCATGCCCTAAATAATGTAAATATTAGAAAGTAAACCTAGCACAACAGATTCTCTTTTAAATATTTGCTGACATTGTTGACTTGATTGACAGACGTCTTCAGTCATGCCACAATGTAGCACATTTTGTAGATGCATTCTACCTTTCTCTGCCTGTTCAATTATCTGCTTCAATGCTTTCTTTAAGCTGTTCGCTCTCAGCATGAGCTGTTCTTTAGACTTGAACATTGTGGCCACATCATCCAGATGACCTCCTTTCTCATTCACTTCTTTGCTGTTTTCCTTCAGTGCAGAGTCAGGATGGAGGGTGCATGGGGAAGGGGTCAGTATTGCTTGTGACTCCTCATTTAGGGCCCGAACAAGTGAATCAAGCTTCTCATTTAGCATAGAACACTAAAACAAAACAAACAACATAAAATGAAATCCTTAGCTGCTAGGCCACTTCACACCATGTGCTAGTGCTATTTTTAGGCTCTTGCATTCATTGAATTTAAACACCAAATATAAGGAGTCTCTAGATGCTGTGTGACTTGCAAAACGGGGACATCTGTATTTCCTTTAATTCAATAAAAGATAAGCAACCTATGTCTCCTGGACACATTTTATTTATTTTAAACTTGTAGACTTTATTAGAGTGGGAATTGGCAAGAAATTTGGGAGGCACGTTCAACGTCTCAGTATGTGTAGAACTTCAAAAGTAAATGTATAAAATTACGATGAGGTGGTATACTACTCAATTCACTCTATATATAATGGGACATACGCCCACAAACATGTGTTGGACATTCTATGGCTTCCTTTATTCATATGTGATGGATGTGCCAAAAGTTACCCACTACTGGGAGGAGATTAGGAGACTGATTTCTCACACTTTTAACAGATCCATTAACCTTGACCCCTGGCACGTCCTTTGGATGTCTCTTTCACTCCCCAACAAACAACAATGAATAGGATCATTCTTGTTGCCTGTAGTGTCTAGCTGCTGTATGGCTGAAAGATGTACATTTTTCTCTCTGAGTGGCTCTGGTCAAGGTTAACAACAATAAATGTATGCATTTACTTAACACTTTGATAAATAATTCAACTGCCTTCTATAATACATACTTGGGATATCATTATTACTAATTATAACCAATTCCGCAGCGCTGTATAATAGGGATATCTGGTCGGAATGTATTGAAACCAGTATTAATTAAAAGTGAGAACGCACAAGGCTGAGCTTTTATAATAATAATAATTAGTATTTATATAGCGCCTTTCTCCCAGTGGGACTCGCGCTTTTCAGTGCACGCTCTCAGAATGAACCAAATCGGCAGCTGAATAGTAATAGATGTTATTATTACCCAATTGATGGTACTCATTTTATCGACCTCGGAAGGATGAAGGGCTGAGTTGACCCTGCCGGGATTTGAACCCGTGACCTTGCAATTTTGAACAGGCTTTGCAGTCAGGAAGCTCTTGCAGACTTCCCCCCCCCCCTCTTTTCCTTCTTCCTTATTCTTATTGGTTATTGCTGATGTTTTAAAATTGTTGTAAAATGTGAACCACCATTGAGCATTTTGTAAATTAATGTACCTTGTATGTGTTCCTACATTGGTGCTCTTACACAGATTATACCACACCTATTGAACTGTATATTTAGTAATTCTTGGCTAAATAAAGAATTCTAAAAAACAATGCAAGTGCCTATTGTGTGATAAATAAATAATAAGTTCCTTTTTCAGCAAATAATGCACTTTAAGACAATACATTTAAAAAAATCCAAATATTAAAAAGTTACAATTTATAATGCGGAAAGAAAAACCCAGACCAAACATGGGTGCACTTTGAGTAGTGTACCAAAGGTGGGTCGGAGCCAAACACCACCCTGGTCATAGGGAGATGCCGAAGATGCTACACACTGTGAAGCACTGCCCCAGGAAGCAACTCTAGTGGCCATCTGAGGAGTGACCACTAGAGGTCTTCTTAGGCTGTAATTTTCTCCGAAAAGACAGTGTTTGCATTGAAAAGCCTGTAGCGACTGAATATACTCACCAGAACAAATACAATAAGCTGTAGTTGTTCTGGTGACTAATGGGGCCCTTTAAAAATAGGATCTAACCTAATATGAACTAGTATAAGGTTTGTTTTTGTTTTTTACATACATCCCTAAATCTCAAAAAAACCCTCATCTCTATGAAAAGATTTGGACTGAAGATTTATCTTCCATACCTCTCTGGACAATGTCCAGAATTAACAAAGAATTAAGTGATGGGCAAACAGAGTGTAACTCTATATTTACTGCCGTGCAGTGGCAGGTTTGGCAGCTAATAAAAAGTATGTTTTTAGTTCTTTATCGACTCAATGATTTTGAGCATTGTCTTTTTTTTAATAAAATTTAATTATTATTATTTCTAGGTGGTGGGTGTCACTATGTGAGTTGATATAAAACGATTGTGAGATTATTATGACTAATTGGCATTATGTTTTTCAGGTCTTTTCTCTCTGAGTTGTGATGTTTGACTTTTATTCTATAATTTTAATTATATATTTTTAATCTATGTATATTATTTTTTATATAATACAACCATATGCTTTTGAAACAAGACACTAATGAAACATCATCTCTATATAAGTATATTTGTGTTTGCATTTGGTAATAATCTCCTTTGTATGTTGGTGTATGGAAAACATTTTTCACTGTTATATCATTTCACATTATGTACAGATTCTATATCACTACATATGTATTTTCTTTACTATAGTTACTGAATTTGAAGCACTCCACTTCATATAATTTATATAATAGATTTGGGTTTTTTTTACTTTTGAAATTATTTGCCCATAGAAAATCCCATAAACCTTAATGATGACTTCTTTAGATAAATCATTTGAATTTTTTTTCTAACAGATAGCAATCATTTAAAAAGCTTATCCAAAAATATTAAATCGAGGCTAAAGTCCTTTAGATATTATTTTGCATGTTTTTCAGATATTGTTATCACATTAGTCAATCCATTAGCGTTACAATGAAAATATATTAGAAATATAATATTGTAAATACAATTATGTTTTTTGTTACATTTACCTTGTCCATTTTGACTGATGAGTATAAATCTTAGTTATGTAAATGTTTATCTGATTCCCGCCCTTTCAAATGACTCCATATTGAAAGGAAAGGTATTATCTGTCAGCGGGGGGCAGGGACAAAGTTTGCCTAAGGCATTAGGAACCTTGGGACTGACTGTAAATGCCACATACATTAAGATAACAGAGTTATGTAAATCTCAATGCACTTGTATTTTTTATGGCAGTGTGAATGTACATTTCTTTTTGCATGTTCATATTTGTCACTTTAACTACCCTACACTGATTTTTGTGATATTTCACATAATAGCCATGTTCTATAGGTATTTGAAACATCACATGATGCACAGCAATGCACGACCCTTAATTAGGCAAATGACTTTTGAAAAATATAATGCAAAAGAAAATATATTTATTCTTATTGTGACTTATGACTTATTCTGACTTATGACATGCAGAATAAATAACAATTCAGGCACTCCGGGATAACAAAAAAAAAAAACAGCTCTATTGGTGTAAAAACAGCAAAGTTTCGACAACACAGTTAACCCTACAGTTACAGATAAAGACCCTGTAGGGTTGAAAAGTTGCTGTTTTTGCACCAATAAAGCTGCTATTTTTTGTTATCCCCGAGTGCCTGAACCGTTATTTATTCTGCATATCTTAGCAGGGAGGCCTGGCCAGCCTTGGTTTCAGAGCACCTGGGTTACTTTGTAAGTGCGGTATCCAGTACGTCTCTATCATTCTGACTTATGACTTATACTGACTTATAGTGAGCTACCTTTTCTCTATCTCTTTGTTTTTTTAGAGTACCACCCTGCTGTAATGTGTTATCCCTATTTGTGTGTTAAATTTCGGCTCTTGTTTCATCACTTTGTCTCGTTAGTTCACTCTGTAGGAGCTTATTAGACTGAAACTGTGTGAGCAACAAGCCCTTAGAATTTATTCCATCAACACGGCTAAGTGATGCCCAATACAAGAATCCATGATAAATTAAGAGAAATAAAACACCTTTCTTGCCATATTCTCTGCTTCCTCTCGGTTTTCTGCTGCCCTCTCATACGCTTTTCCTACTTCTGTGATGAAATCATTAACGGAAAGACACAGGAACCTGATAAAATGTGTAAATGTAAGGTTAATTTTTCAGTTTTTTTTGCAGCACAAATTAATGTTCAGAGCTAGAGTTAGACAACATGCAGCTTAGTTTTAAATTCACTTAACATGTTAACAATAAAACACGAGAACTAAACATGAGTGTTTTTTATCCAATAATCCAATAATTACACCAAACACTACAAACTGTTACATAAAATTTGCTTCAGCCTCAGCTGTGTGTATTTCCCATGATTCTTCTTTGTGGATTTCTATGATGGTGTAACATGGAATCTTTGGGACTGGAGAGCAATAATCTTTATTTTCTGTGTTTGTACGTTGTTGTTTTTTTTTGCTTTTGTTTTTTAATGTTATTTGATCTTTCCTGCGATAAGGCTATTTTTCATAATCTCCAGAGAGACTCAAAATTCAGCACTATTTCTAAGGAGTGCATTGCATAACCAACAAAAATAAGAGGTACTGTAACTTATTGCTTTTTAAGGAATGGGCATTCAGTTATGGTTATTGGAGCCTTAAAGTCATAATTTGCCCAAGGAACTGTTTGACCAACTTAAATGCATTTGATAAGTTTTGGCCTAATATTCATGCTGTCTTTTTTTCCATATTTCACATTTTTCTCCAGTGAGTGGGCACAAAACATATCAATCATTCCCAGCCAGACATAAAATAAGAGCACTGACTCTCCTTGCAT
The DNA here is from genome assembly GCA_933207985.1 of Pelobates cultripes. Taxonomy (NCBI): domain Eukaryota; kingdom Metazoa; phylum Chordata; class Amphibia; order Anura; family Pelobatidae; genus Pelobates; species Pelobates cultripes. Next base: position 88,631,034 of record OW240920.1, read on the forward strand.
GTATGAGAATCAGGGCCGGACTGGCCCACCGGGATACCGGGAAATTTCCCGGTGGGCCGCGGCACCTGGGGGCCGGCAAGGTTCTTGGGATTGCAGTTTCCCAGCCGATTCTGCAGAAGAGCGCCGGTCAGGTTGTTAGTTTCGAGCCGGAAGCGGCACCGGTGCCGGGTGGCCGTCGGAGTGATAGTGGTGCTGCACACCTCGAGTGTGCATTCTCTGTCGTCCGTCACCGTTATAGTGGAAACAGAAACCTCTGTCTGGCTGCCAGTTTCTGTTTCCGTAACCCGCCGACCTGTAATCCTCCTTCCTATCACTCAGCCGGCACCGCGACCGGAGGTACCGCCACGCTTACAGGCAGGGTAGAAGAGAGGGGGGGAATAAAAATAGGGGGGGAATAAGAAGAGGGAGGGGGGGAATAAGAAGAGGAGGAATAAAAGAGGGAGGGAGGGAATAAAAAGGGGAGGGGGAATAAGATGAGGGGAGGGGGGAATAAGAAGAGGGGAGGGAGGGGAATAAGAAGAGGGGAGGGAATAAGAAGAGGGGAGGGGGGATAAGAAGAAGGGGAGGGGGGGAATAAGAAGAAGGGGCAGCTCTATAGGACAGGGGCCAAGACAGGGAGCTCTTTCACACTACGCGCGCACACACACACAATGCAGGGGGAAACACACAATGCATCTATTACACACACACACACACAATGCAACCCTTACACACAAAGACAATGCATCCTTTGCACACATACACAGAAACAGACAATGCAAACCCGTACACACACACATGCAAACACACACACTTCTTTTCTTACATACACACAGAAATACAATGCATCTCTTACACTCAATGCACACACATACAGACACACACCTTGCATCCCTTATGCATACAAACACAGATTCACACAATGCATCCCTTACACACAACCAGAAACACATAATACATCCTTATACACAAATACACACTGCTTCCACTACACACAAACACACTGCATCACCTGCACAAACTGGTAACCCTAAACACTACATGCCATAAGCACACATATTAGATCCTCTACAATAACACATAACACATCCCCTACACACTCCACTCCCTGTGAGCGAACTCATGGGTGGGTAGAACTTATGAGTGGGCCTTATGGGCATACTCACCGTCAGGCCCTGGGGCCCAGACCTTGAGCTGTGTAAGGGGCCCCAAAAAATGGAGCTGCTTCCAATTCTCCCAGAATATTGAATTTTGTGACCACAGCTGCAAACAGCCTCCAGAGATCCTGTTCTACACCAGACCAGTGGAGCCAAACTGCAGCCCATCATCATCCTCATCTGCTTGTAAGTAGGCAATCTAGTATATTATTAGTGACACTAATCTATAATTAACCTCACATTAAAGGGACACTATAGCTTAATGAAGTGGTTCTGGTGTCTATAGCTGGTCCCTGCAGGCTTTTTAATGTAAACACACACTGTGTGCAGCACTGGCGTTAGTTCATATGGCAGATCATATGGGTGGGGCATTGTGATGTGATGTGGGGGCAGCAAATTTTTATTTTGTCTAGGGCGGCAAAAATCCTTGCACCGGCTCTGATCCTGGCAGGTGCA
>OW240920.1:88632725-88741781 GCA_933207985.1 Pelobates cultripes
CTGGGGCCGGCCCTTTAAATACTGCAGCCGCCTGAGCGCTCTGTGAAGAGCGGTCAGGCGGCTACAGCTTCTCCCCTGTAGCGTGGCCGAGCTGCACTCCAGTCCGCGGTGGCCGGCCGGCCGGAGTGATAGGAAGGAGCACACTGAGTGTGCCCTTCCTGTCAGTCCGGCCGGTGACAGGAAACAGAAACTCCTGTTCCGCGTGGGGTTTCTGTTTCCTGTAACCGGCCGGACTGACAGGAAGTGCACACTCAGTGTGCACCTTCCTATCACTCCGGCCGGCTACCGCGGACCAGAGCGCAGCTCGACCACGCTACAGGGGAGGGGGTAAGAAGAGAGGGGGGGAGGGAATAAGATGAGGGGAGGGGGGGAATAAGAAGAGGAGGGAATAAGAAGAGGGAGGAGGAATAAAAAGAGGGAGGGAGGGAATAAAAAGAGGAGGGGAATAAGATGAGGGGAGGGGAGGGTAAGGGGAGGGAAAGAAGAGGGGAGGAAGAAGAGGGATGGGGGAATAAGAAGAAGGGGCAGCTCTATAGGACAGGGGCCAAGACAGGGAGCTCTTTCACACTACGCGCGCACACACACACAATGCATCCCTATACATACACAGAAACACAACATGCTTCCCTTACACACAGAGAAACACACAATGCATCCATTACACACACACATACACACACACACAATGCAACCCTTACACACAAAGACAATGCATCCTTTGCACACATACACAGAAACAGACAATGCAAACCCATACACACGCATGCAAACACACACACTTCTTTTCTTACATACACACAGAAACACAATGCATCTCATGCACACACATACAGACACACACCTTGCATCCCTTATGCATACAAACATAGATTCACACAATGCATCCCTTACACACAACCAGAAACACATAATACATCCCTTATACACAAATACACACTGCTTCCACTACACACAAACACACTGCATCACCTGCACAAACTGGTAACCCTAAACACTACATACCATAAGCACACATATTAGATCCTCTACAATAACACATAACACATCCCCTACACACTTCACTCCCTGTGAGAGAAATCATGGGTGGGTGGAACTTATGAGTGGGCCTTATAGGCATACTCACCGTCAGGCCCCGGGGCCCAGACCTTGAGCTGTGTAAGGGGCCCCCCAAAAAATTGAGCTGCTTCCAATTCTCCCAGAACATTGAATTTTGTGACCACAGTTGCAAACAGCCTCCAGAGATCCTGTTCTACACCAGACCAGTGGAGCCAAACTGCAGCCCATCATCATCCTCATCTGCTTGTAAGCAGGCAATCTAGTATATTATTAGTGACACTAATCTATAATTTACCTCACATTAAAGGGACACTATAGCTTAATGAAGTGGTTCTGGTGTCTATAGCTGGTCCCTGCAGGCTTTTTAATGTAAACACACACTGTGTGCAGCACTGGCGTTAGTTCATATGGCAGATCATATGAGTGGGGCATTGTGATGTGACATGTGGGGGCAGCAAATTTTTATTTTGTCTAGGGCGGCAAAAATCCTTGCCCCGGCTCTGATCCTGGGCAGATGCACCAGTCTACTTGACTGGTTTTGCCCCACAGGCCTAAGGCTGCCAGCCCTCCCCTGGCCGCTGGGGAGGTCTTTTGGCGGCCGCTGGCGGACTTGTCCTGGCGGCCGCTGAGGGAGCTGCGCGAGCTGCGCGAGCTGCGCTGGCTCTGCTCCCCAGCACGCAGCTGAATGAGACCGGCGCCGGAATATGACGCCATATTCCGGCGCCAGTCTCATTCAGCAGCGCGGGAGGGCACTAACACAGGAAGCACCTCTAGTGACCGTCTGAGTGACTGTCACTAGCAGTGTCACTTTGAAGCAATGTAAACACTGCCTTTTGTCTGAAAAGTCAGTGTTTACGTTGAAAAGCCTGTTGGGACATGCTATAGACACCAGTACCACCACATTAAGCTGTGTGTGTGCGTCTGCTAGTGAGTGAGCTTGCTTGCATGCGTGTGCCTGCTAGTGAGTGAGCTTGTGTTTTTTAAGTCAATGAGCTGATGTATATCAGTAAGATTGTTTGTCTATGAGGCTGTGTATCAATGAGCTTGTGTGTGTCACTGAAATGTCAGTGAAATTGCCTGTGTCTGCATGTGCGTATGCTTACTGTATAATTAAACGTTTTACCCTGAAAGGACCAATGTTTTATATTAGAAAAAGCAATATATATATATATATATATATATATATATATATTACTCAATCATCTGTCCTGGCAAGACATAGCCTTACATATTACACGCGACAATATATGGCGCAGTGACTTATGGGGCTGGCACAATTTTTTTTCCAGGGCTGCTTTGTATCCCCAGTCCGGCCCTGATGAGAATCAATGACTGTTGATATAACTGCTGGTTTAGGTAGTGACAAACAAAACCATCTTCACAGAAATCGAAGGACAACTTACTTGGCAGAGGAAATTACGTCACAGTGCTTGTCAGAATCCAGGATCTTAGTCAGGTGAAAGGCAACCGAATCTGCATACTGTGAAATCTGCGCCTGACAGAAACAAACAGAAACTCATAAAGGGAAATGGCCAAAGATTACTGTGCTTTTGCCTTTTCAGATCCTTATTCCAAATGGCTGATATCACCAAAATAAATTTTTAGTTTACATAAATCGGGAATTCGTAAGCTCTGGTGGCATGATCAATCCACCTACTAAGGCGGTGATTAAATAATGAATGCAGCTACATTAAATTCAGTGCTGTTGTTAACGGAACATTTTCAAGTACACATTAGAGTAGTAGATAATTTGAGTTATAGAGTTCCTTTAATCTATATTTTCATTTTAAAATGAACGCTCTAAGCCAAACAGTAGCTCCCCATTTATTACAAATGTATGTTCTAAGGCAATCAGTAGCTCCCCATTCATAAAAAATATACTGCAAGGAACCATTGGACCAATTTGTATGAATTTGACATATATTTGTATTTGGAGTATGCTGATTCTGAAAATGTAAGTTTTATGTGAATGTGATGCATACTTTTCAGAGAGAAGGAAGGAGTGGCAGTCGGGAGCGGAGTGAAGGCAGGCAATCAGGAGAGAACGCAGGGAGGAAGACGGGAACAGCAAGCACCGGGCGGCAGGTAACTGGCCGGGAGCAAGAAGGCTTTCGGGACAGCGGTGAGCGGGAGGCCGTCAGGGGTCACTCCCAGGAGCAACGGGATAGGAGGAGCGCCAGCAAAAGGGAAGACAGGGGAACAAAGCGCGGAGGGGCAAACTGGCAAGGCAGCAGGAGGTATGGGGACAGGAGCCCAGCGGGGAGCTGGAGCAGTAGGAGAAGGTCCAATTCCGAGGACAGATGGCTGAGGCGCCGGCGCAGTGAGTCAGGGTCGTCAGAGAGGAGCTACGCTGCTCAATGGAGGAGAGGAAACGAGCGGGATGAACGAACAATGCATGGGTGCGGGAGTTGGGATGACAGGTCAGAGCGCAGGGATGAAGGGAGGGTGAGGCTGCAGTCGAACAGACCACCCAGGCTGTATTCGCCTTGCAGGTCGATGAGTAGGACACCCATGAGATCAAAAAATGAACAGGCGGACAGGAGTTGGCGTCCCCTGGTTACTTCTGAGCCGGTCAAGGCGGAAGAAAGGATGGCGCCCCCGGGGCCAGCAGCGGTCGGGGGCCTAAGCGGTGAGTCACCAGCTGCACCACACTCGGGAAGTCTACTAGGGAGTTTAAGATCGCTATTAGAATCATGGTCATGTGACGGAGGGTTGCCACCACAGTTCGAGAGAGTGTGGGCTGGGGGTTAGGCCCGCTGTGGCGGCAGCAACCAAGGTGGGTGAGGGTGCCGCAGAACCGGGTCTAGGAGCGACGGAAGGCGCAGGTGAGCATGTAGATCGATGCGGGTAAGTATCGGATGCAGCGCCGCAAAATGTGCACGTGTCTTTTGCGGGACTGCTGGGGTGTTACTTAAAGGCGGAGGTTAAGGATAAAATATGGAAAGGGGACTTTGTGGAAATATTTTCCCTGCTTCCCCTGGAAGAGTTTTTAGACTTAAAAGAGGAGGATAAGAAGGATGCAAAGAAAGAGGAAGAGGAAGATACCCAAGACTTTTGGGAACTGGCTGAGGGCCTTTTGTATCTTAGCGAGCGTAATCGGGGAACAGTGCTCAGATCGCTGTTCGCAGCTCTTTTGTTATCTAGACGGGATAGGGGACGCCTATCGGACCTACAGGGGACTAGCATGGTGGAAATATGACGAACAATTTTGTCAACGGTTAGCAGCAAACCCGTCAATGCGGTGGGACCAGATAGACCTACCGCTGTGGATGAGGCTGATGATGGCACAAAAGAGTGCCCCCTTTCTCGGAGCAGCCGGCGCGGGCTTGAGCGGGACCGTGTCGGCAGGTCAGAAGAAGGGTTTCTGCTGGCTCTATAATGAGGGCCAATGCAAATGGGGTGCGTCATGCAGATTCAAGCATGAGTGCTCCGGTTGCGGGGGTAATCACGGAGTCTCAAGATGCTTTAAGAAAGGTAAGCCAAATGTGAGAGGGGGGCCAACGGCGCAACAGCCACCGCAACTGCAGCTGGGGGTGTCACCGGTGAAGGTAGGCGCGATGCTGCCTTGGTTAAAACTATATGCTAACCAAGAGGTAGCGAGGTTCTTATGGCTAGGCTTTACGGAGGGTTTCGTGATACCGTTTCAAGACAAGGGTCCGGGTGAGTTATGTGAAAATCTTCGGTCGGTGGGGGAGCATCCAGGGGTAGCTAGAGAAAAGTTATGCAAGGAAGTGCAATTGGGGAGGATGGCAGGGCCATTCGCTTCCCCGCTATTAGTAGGTTTGCGAGTGTCTCCACTTGGGGTGGTCCCCAAGAAGGAGGTTGGTAAATTCCGTATGATACATAATTTACCGTACCCAAAGGGGGCATCGGTAAATGATGATATCGACGAGGCCCTGTGTTCTGTTTCCTACACATCATTTGACAAGGCTGTCGAGTTGGTAAGGAAAGCAGGGCATGGGGCACTGATGGCGAAAGTGGATGTGGAAGCGGCGTTCAGGCTGCTTCCCATACACCCGGATTGTCATCACCCACTGGGGTGTTATTTCGATGGGGGGTATTTCGTGGACTTGTGCCTACCTATGGGATGCGCCATCTCATGTGCTTACTTCGAGAGGTTTAGCACCTTTTTGGAGTGGGTGGTACGGCGGGAATCGGCTGGGGGTGCAGTGGTGCACTACCTTGACGATTTTTTATGCGTCGGCCCACCAGGAACGGAGCGCTGTAGCCAAATATTGCAGGTCTTTCAGTGGGTGGCGCATACGTGCGGGGTGCCGTTAGCAGAGGACACAACGGTGGGGGAGATCGACTCAGTACGAAGGGAATGCAGATTACCTGGGGACAAGCTGCACGCCCTTAGGCAACTGGTGGACACGGTTAGGAAGGCAAGGAAGGTAATCTTGCGTGAGCTTCAGTCGTTAATAGGGAGCCTGAATTTTGCATGTTGGGTAATTGGGGAGGGCCTTCTGCAGGCAATTGGCGCGGGCGACGAGCGGGGTGAATAAATCGTCGCATTATATCAGAGTGTCGGTAGACATGAAAGAAGACCTGGGGGTATGGGCGAGGTTTTTGCAGGAGTTTAACGGGAGAGTGTTTTTTTCGGGAACCAGTGGGGTCATCCAAAGACATGGGCTTGTTTACAGACACATCAGGTAGCGTCGGGTTTGGGGCGTACCTAGCGGGACAATGGTGCACGGAGAGGTGGCCGAAGGGCCGGGAAAGCGAGCCCATTAATTAGGAACATGGCGTTTTTGGAATTTTGCCCGGTGGTCGTAGCGGTAGCATTATGGGGTTCAGAGCTAGCCAATAAGAGAGTGGGGTTCAATTCGAATTTCATGGCAGTGGTGCAGGCTATCAACGGGTTATCTGCTTCTTCATGGCCGGTGGTACAGTTACTAAGACAATTAGTACTCTTATGCATGTCGTTTAATATTGTGTTTCGAGCTCGACATATTCCGGGGCTAACCAATGCGCTGTCTCGCTTACAGTGGGAGCGTTTTCGGGAGGCGGCGTCGGAAGCGAAGGAAACGGGACAAGCTTGTCCAGCAGAGATGTGGCAGCTCGGGACGTCCTGCTTGGGGACTACATAAAGAAGTCTTTGGCACCTGGGACTTGGTCCTCCTACGTTAAGGTTTGGAAGGTTTGGGAAGAAACAATGCAGCAGTTAGGGGCGGAGGGCTCTGTGAACAATCGGCTGGACGTGCTGTTATGGATCCTATGCCGCTTGTTCGCGAAGCAATCATCACCGTCGATGGTTGATAGGCACTTGTCAGCGTTAGTATTCCTGTTCAAGTTCAATGGCTGGGATGACGTGACGAAGCATTTTATAGTGAGGCAAGCAGTACGGGGATTCAAGAAGTGTAAGAAAACAGGAGATACGAGAAGGCCAGTTTCGTTCACGGTATTGCAAGGGTTGATGGGCAAGCTACCTGAGATATGTTTTTCCGCGTTTGAAGTGGCGTTGTTTATGGTAGCATTTTCATGGGCCTTTTTTGGGGCGTTTCGGATAGGAGAATTGGTTAGTGCCAACAAGAAAGGGGTTGGCGGGCTCAGGTTGGAAGACGTGACGGTTGGTGGGGACAGGGTAAAGATAAGACTGGTTCGTTCGAAGACTGATGTCTTCGGGAAAGGTTCCATGGTCACGTTGTTTGAATTACCGGGGTCTGGGTTGTGTCCAGTGGCGAGTGGGGCCGGGTTTTTGGAAAACCGACCGGAGGTGAAAGGATGTTTCTTTATACATGCTGACGGCACAGCGCTGTCGCGCTTCCAATTTGTGCGGGTTTTCCGTTTGGGCTTACAGAAGTTAGGACTGGAGCCTATGCAGTTCGGAACTCATTCATTCCGTATAGGTGCACCCACTGAAGCAGCGCGCTTGGGCTTAGGAGAAGAGCAGATTAAACGGATTGGGAGATAGGAATCTCTAAGGTTCCGCTCGTATGTGCGGCCGGATAGACTGGTGTGAAGAGGTGGGCAATGCGGGGAGAGTTTGGGGTAGTATATGCTGCTTTATTGCTATTGTGTTTTCTTTTAGGTTGGACGGTGTGGATAATTGGCCATTCGTACATCTATTGGGCACAGAAAAGGACCGCAGTTCGAAGAAACGGAACACAGCTGGGCTTTCCTGTGGAACGGGTGGCGTTATCCTGGTTTGGTTATCGAGGGTTTGATTGGCAGAACATTAGTATAGCAATGTTTCAAAAGGTTGCGAAGGAAGCTTTAGCAAATGTGGTAGTAGTTCATGGGGGGGGAGGGATATAGTGAACTGGTTAAACGAATGAAGCAGGATGTGGATCGACTGTAGGGGCTGATCCCTGGCGTAAAAGTGGTATAGTGGGAGATGGTGCCGCAGTTGTGCTGGAGACATGCCTGGGATTTGGCTGCAGTTGCTCGATGTCGGGGTAAGGTGAACAAGACCATGGCGGTGTTTGTTTGTAGGTTAGGAGGGGTAGTGGTGCGCCATCAGGAATTGGAGGAAAAGTTACCTGAGTACTTTCGAGCAGATGGGGTGCACCTGTTGGATGTAGGTTGTGACCTTTTTAACTTGGGTTTGCAGGAAGGTATAGCGCAAGCCCTGTTTTTGTGTGGTTGGGGTCGCACATGTCCTTAAGGAATCAAGGCAAGTGCTGTGGCGGAAAAGGTCTTGGATAAACAGGAAGTTTGGTGGGTAAGAAATTGGTAGGCCAAGGTCTAGGCTAGAGTAGACTGGAGTTAAAAGTGTGGAGGTAGGTTCGAGCCCATCGGTGGCTACGAACCAAGGGGTGTAGGTCTCTTGGTAGGCCGTGAGTTACATGTTATGTATTATTGGTTATGTTAATGTTTGTTCTTTGGTAGGGTCATTGTCGGGGGTATGGTACAGGAGAGAGCGGAACGAAAATTATACTCCAACAGAACTTATGGGTGTCTGAGTGTTATTAAAGTTAAAGGTTGGCACATGCCGAATAACGACTGTGCAATAATGTCATGAAACCACGACAGGGAGGAATGGGCCTTGACAGAGCCAGGAGTAGGCAGGTGAAGTTTAGGTCAGGGGGCTGACCTATGGTAATGAAGGGGGAGGGGAAGTTAAATAGCGGCCATTTTAGGGTATAGCCATTTTAACTTGAGCCTTTCTTACCTGTAAATTGTCCCTCCCACCCACCCTATGAGTATGAGGTAGTTCCCATTTGGTCACAGCGGCGGGAAAAGGTCTTTGTTAAACAGGAAGTTTGGTGGGTTAGGAAATTGGTATGGTACAGGAGAGAGCGGAATGAAAGGAGTACTGTTGACAATGACCCTAAATTGTTAATTTATATATTTATAATAATTAATAAAGCTGTCGACTTTATACTCCAACAGAACTTATGGGTGTCTGAGTGTTATTAAAGTTAAAGGTTGGCACATGCCGAATAACGACTGTGCAATAATGTAATGAAACCACGACAGGGAGGAGTGGGCCTTGACAGAGCCAGAAGTAGGCAGGTGAAGTTTAGGTCAAGGGGCTGACCTATGGTAATGAGGGGAAGTTAAATAGCGGCCATTTTAGGGTAAATTGTCCCTCCCACCCACCCTATGAGTATGAGGTAGTTCCCGTTTGGTCACAGCGGCGGGAAAAGGTCTTGGTTAAACAGGAAGTTTGGTGGGTTAGAAAATTGGTAGGCCAATGTCTAGGCTGGAGTAGGTCGGAGTTAAAAGTGTGGAGGTAGGTTCGAGCCCATCAGTGGCTACGAACCAAGGGGTGTAGGGGTGTCTGGGTATACCCCTGCAGTTAGACAAACAAGGTGGGGCCTCTTGGTAGGTCGTGAGTTACATGTTATGTATTATTGGTTATGTTAATGTTTGTTCTTTGGTAGGGTCATTGTCGGGGGCATGGTACAGGAGAGAGCGGAACAAAAGGAGTACTGTTGACAATGACCCTAAATTGTTAATTTATATATTTATAATAATTAATAAAGCTGTGGACTTTATACTCCAACAGAACTTATGGGTGTCTGAGTGTTATTAAAGTTAAAGGTTGGCACATGCCGAATAACGACTGTGCAATAATGTCATGGGTTTCTTTGTGAGCCTACTTAAACTGCATCCAGAAGTGTCTGTTTGGTCACCCATAAAGGGCACTATATTTTAACTAACTATATTTAATAAATATGAGCATAAAACTTATAGTAACTGTCCTCTCACCTGAAATTTAGATTCTCCATTTTCATCCTCTCTAATTGAAGGAGGAGAGTGTTTGGGAGACTCATATGTGAAAATACTCCATCTGCAAGAGTAAGAGAGGCAATACAATAAAATTAGCAGCTTAAACTTGACAACGTTTGCAATACTCTGATACATTGTAGAAGGAATGCCATTGGTATTCTCCATGGCATCATAGAAATAGCAGTTTTTAAAGGAACACTCAAGCACCATAACCACTACAGTGCATTGTAGTGGTTCTGGTGCTGTGATTGTCCTGTTGTCCCTACTAGTGTAAGTAGTCAAACTATTTCAGAATGGCTTGGTCTCTTACACGCAGTTTGCCTGGTGCCATTACTTATCTCTACTACTTCCTATGGTGTACTGGGAGGTCCTAAGTAAGAGATTTTGTTAGCTTTCCTGATCTAAGCCGTGCAATGCAAAGCTAGCACATAAGCTGAGGGCATCAGAAGAACGCTCTAAGCAAATGAGCTAAGGCCTACACTGTCAGGCTATGGTGAAATATAGAGCTTCCGGCTCTCAATAACTAGTAGTGGATGCAGACATGGTGCCTGATAGGCCTAAGGAAAGAATTGAAACCATTCTAAAATTCTTTGACTCATTCATATGGGGGGAAGGAGGTGCCAGTAGTGCTGAAGTATACCTTTAAATTCCTCTCTCTATGACAGCATGAAACATTATACTGTTTTAGTGCCAGCAGAGCTTAATCCTTGCTCACACCGAAGAAAAAGAAATATAAATCAATACACATTTAGTAGCCTCACGCTGACCAATTAGATTGGACAAATGGTCAATGTTAGTACTGTTATACCTCATTAACGTTTTATGACTTAACATCCAAATACAGAGGCACACTTGGGAGGACCAGTAGTAACTACAGAGACTGCGATTGGGTCTCCCAGTATTTCCCTAGTGCCTGTTAGTAGTTAATGAAACAGCAGCATATAGAGTGAAACAAAAACCGTAGTTAAACAATTATTTTTGTTCATCAAATTTGGGTTTGGTGATTACTTTTAAACGGAATAGTCTCTGTACATTACAGTTTGAAAAAAAAAATAGGTTTGAAACAGAAGTGTGTGTGTACACGAATGCATGTGTGTGTGTTTGTGAGTGTGTAGGTGTATGTGCAGAATATTTAAAGGATGCCAAATATACCCTTTACAAAATAATCAAAAATATGTGACAGAGGAGATTTTTTGATGCACAAACACATAGCACATAGCAAAAATACTTTGTTTGCGAACGTTAGACTTGGTTTTTATTCCATAGAACTTTCACCAAAAAAAGAAAAAAAGCTGACTTGCACTGGTAGAGTACATGCAAAAGAAAGTACATTTTGTTAAATGATGATGATTAAAATTGCAACATCAGGCCTGGAAACAGCAGTTTAGACACAACTCCTAAAGTGTATATAGATTACTTTCGTTGGCTGACATCAGTATCTCTCTTTTCTTTCATTCAATAGAGTTCAGCACACAAAGTGTAAATAGATTTAAGACATATTGATGGCCCACAAAGACTGGAAAGCTTATTATTTGCTAAATCGTGAATGAGTGAAGGGTCATTGGTGTTCAATTGTAATTGATTATTATGCACGAGCATGGAAAGAAATTTCCTTCTGAAATTTGGTCAAATCTCTATTCGATTCATTTGAAATTTGTTAAAAATGTTTTATTTATTTTTGATAAATTCCAGACAACCATTAATAATCTCTATGAAAATGAATTAACTTACTGTTTGTAAAACAGGATCAATTCAAAATGAAAGCAAAATATACATTTTAATTGGTGGCTGGCCAGCGATTCCTAACCAGCTGCCACATTAAAAGTTTAAAAAATAGCGGACGGGGCTGGGTAGCCAAGATGGCCGGACGCGATTTCATGTATCTCCTGACAATTTTTAAGCAAACTACATGTTTTAAGCAGACTTACCTGCACACTATGCTACAGGAGGGTGACAATAAAGCCCAGCACATCAATCCAGCCTTGATTCGAAGTGCCCTGGTACATCGGCTACAAGTCTGTACCTGAGGCCTATCGTGCTTAGCTCGCCGACGGCTGGGGGCAGCGTCCGATCTACCGGCATTAGATACGTGGCACGTGACAGCCCTTTGGACCAGGGGATATCCTGGTCCCCACTGGAGTATCTGTTTGGACACCTCAACAAGATCTCACCAGATCGGTGTATGACTAGTGTTTAAGATGGCTGCTCAGCAGGGTCCTACATGCTCCTCCTCACAGGCACAAGAGCACGTGGACCAGCTACTTTTACCTTTCAACCGCATTTGTGCGGAGTTCTGGGCAAGGCTCTCTGCCGGGGAACTTACCACTACGCCTGCTGATCGAGTCATGGTGCTCTGGAGCTGTACTGCTGGCCGCCGTCACCTGTCTGAGTACTCTCCACATGTCTCCACGTGAGTGGCGCTGTGGAGGAGAAGGCGAAGGTGAAGAAAGCGCCCACGAAGGGTGATTAAATTACGGCGCTAGGCCCTGCCCGCTAGTACCTGCTTGCCCTGACTAGGGATACCTGGGATAACCAGCTTCCCCACTCACGACAAAGCCTGCTTGGTTCATGGTTCTCCGACTCCAGGCGCACCCACTGGACAGCACCCAACTCCTGCCTCCCAAAGGGATCAGCTGAGCCGAGCTCCGGGCACATCAACAGTGCTATGTCCCACTGTCGTCAAGGATGAGGATGTCGAGTCAACTGTACCTGTCAGGCACCTACGGTTCACAATAAAAGCCTATATATTCTTGTTTGATTTTCCTTTTTTTACAGTAATTCGTATCTCTTATTATAGTGCAGGGTAACAAATGTATAGCATTTACTCTCAGTGGATTTAATTGATGAACCAAAGCTTTATTTGGCCTGTTATCATCACTCCTAGCAGACAATGGGTCATTGTCCAACAATTAGTGCTAGGTTAAGCTAATAATTAGTTCCTCTTTACCTATGTACACGTCAGTAGGCACATGATTGTTCATATTGCATTTACTATTCAGTTTATGCCATGTTCTCTTATCTCTCTAATCATATTCCTCGAGTCCAACTCGACCCGCTTCAGTCTGGTTTCCGCGCCAAGCACTCTGTGGAAATGGCACTGACCAAAGTATCCAATGATCTACTCGCTGCAAAATCTCGTGGTCACTACTCTATCCTAATTCTCCTTGACCTGTCTGCGGCTTTTGACACTGTTGATCATCAACAGCTTCTTCTCATCCTCCGCAATATCAGTCTACAAGATATTGCTCTCTCCTGGTGCTCCTCTTACCTCTCCCAGCGCTCTTTCAGTGTTTCTTTCTCTGGCTCTGCTTCTTCTCCCCAACTCCTCTCTGTTGGTGTCCCCCAAGGTTCAGTCCTTGGTCCCCTCCTGTTTTCCATCCACACTGCGTCCCTTGGTAAACTCATTAGCTCCTTTGGCTTCCAGTATCATTTCTATGCAGATGACACGCAAATCTACCTGTCCTCTCCTGATCCCGTCTAGGCCGTTACGATCTGCTGAAGACTTACGTCTATCTTCTGTCTGTACTCCCACCTCTGATGCTCGCCTTCAAGATTTCTTGAGGGCTGCACCGTTCCTGTGAAACTCGCTTCCCTCCTACGTTAGATGCTCACCCAGTCTCCACTCCTTCTAAAAATCGTTAAAAACCCACTTCTTCATAAAAGCGTATCGTTTAAACTGTTAATAGCTCCCGACTGATTCCTCTTCTGCAACTGTCACTAGTCTAATACTATCCTTACCTTTTTGTGTCATTTTATCCCACTCCCTCTAGCATGTAAGCTCACTGAGCAGGGCCCTCAACCCCTCTGTTCCTGTGTGTCCAACTTGTCTGGTTACAACTACATGTCTGTTCGTCCACCCATTGTAAAGCGCTGCGGAATTTGATGGCGCTCTATAAATATCATAATAATAATATTAGTATCTCTCGTTATATTACAAAAAATGTGCTTCAATCACAATGTCATGCACATGTTATTCAATGTAAAACTTTCTTGCTTCCTTAAGCCGTTGTGGCGTAGTAGGTTACGCTGTTATCTTATGCACAATAAAAATAAAGAATATATAAAAAAAAAAATGTCTATAGAGATCAATATGGCTCCCACACTAGTACAAGGGAGGGCGCATGCTGCAGCCATGTCTGAAAGACAATCAGAGCTCTCTAACTGAGCTTGAATAATGGAAAATATTCAATGCTATGCAATATCAGTCACAGTGCAAACCATCAGATTGCACTGCCTGAACTTGCATAACATGGGAAAAAGCCCTTAAAAAGGGTTTTCCCACCTTGACAGCTCATTGTGAGTTGAGTCCACGCAGGGCTCACATGGGTTATTTTTATTGCGTTGCGGTATTTATTTTTTCCATCGTTTTTAATTTTTGCAATCCATATTTGTTTTTTTGCCAATCTTTATTTTATTGAGGTAAATATTTAGTTTTTTGTTTTAAACTTGTGATGGAACAGAAGGGATTTTTATTTGGCCTTTTTTAGGGCAGAATAAAGTAAGATAAAAGAAGAAAATAGATATCTATTGGCAAATATGAATCTTTTTGTAGGTATTAGTTGTATTACCTCCCTTACTAATATTAGGGTTAGGGGGTAAGTAGGTTTTCTTTGTTGGGGTGGTGTGGCAAGGGACTTGGGGGTAATAGCTGGGGTAAGCAGGGTGGACAAGATTTTTTTTTGGGGGGGGAGGTGGCATTCTCACCCCCCCCTTCTATATATATTTGGAGGCCCCAGCCCATCTCCTGTGGGTATGGACACTAGGTTCCCCCCCATGTAATCAATATTAAAGCTCCCACTTGCCATGGGTGTAGAGCTGGGAAGGGAATATTAGGTCCTCCTCATTATCAAAATTAAAGGCCCGCATGCCAGCTCAGGCGTTGCATGGGTAGGACACTAGATTCCTCCCTGTTATTATTGTTTAAGTCCTCACCCAGTGCCCATTTATGGGTCCTGGGGAGACATAGCCCCCTCCCCCATTATTCAGAGCCCCATCCATCTTAAATAAGTGCCCCCCCTTTATTTAATTATAGCCCCCACCAGATGGCCCTCACTCTATTATTTAATAGACACCCCACAGTTGGGCTCACGGAGGGATACTATGTCCCACGCGCTTTATTTATTTAAGTAATTATTATATTCCAAAGGTGGGGGCACAGGGTGGTGTATGTTACTAGCGACTCACCAGTTTTTTCCAACAAGGAGCAGCCATTCGCTGTTTAACCTGCCCCCACTCACGGGAGCATGGAGTAGTTATAGAACTTTAGTTGCTTGGCATTCATACAAATGATCGTATGAACAAAAAGAGTTGCGCGAAAGTTTATTCAGTGACCCATTCATTCAGTGCAGTTAATTCAGCCGTTCGCTATATGGCAATATGTAATTTGCCCTAGGACAAAGTGAACAAAAAACTAAATTTTTGTTAAATTTGCCACTCATCCAAAGATTAATGCACATGTCTGTTGATTATTGTTCTCTTCGTGCAGCAATAACGATTTCATGACCAATATTTGTCTTTCTGTACAACCTCTTTATGAATTTGCTGTTTCTAAAGTACAAGTTGTGTGTGCTGTTAAAATATACAGTTTACACATCATTATTATAGTGAATACTGTGTACGACCAAAAATGGTCTCCCTTTGCTTCACTACCTGTCCAACATTTTAGTAGTTGCACGTTCCAGCTTCTCAAGTATTTGGAGTAGTTGAGCGTCATCATCACAGAGGCTTCCCCAGCCAAGAACACGTGCCAAGTCATTCCCAGTACCCAATGGCAGGACCCCAAGCTGGCACTGCATATAAAAAAATAAATAAAAGGAAACTTAAATTGTGAAATATGGGATGTGACAGTCAAATATATAGATTGTTGCAACACCAGACACTGGGCACCATTTTCACTCTTTATCACCTGTTTGTGAAGTCCTAAGTTGTCAATCTCTGACAGGACCCACCCAACGCTGCCATCTCCACCACACACCAAGATCCGAAAGGTGGAAAATTTCTGGAACAGACGTAGCCTTCAGGAGAAGTTTTAACAGTTATTAAGTGATGCAAAATATAAAACCATATTATATATCTAAATATGCATTACTTACATTTTTCCTTTAGTAATACATTTAAGTTACTATGTAGAAAAACAAAACAAAACACACATTGTCTGACCACCTCTCCAATCCTAAATCTAGCAGCAGTCATATAGTCATATTTCAAAGCAACCAAACAAAGAGGGGACACTGTTCATTTTTTGCAATCAATGAACTTTATTAAACAGCTCCAACTAACTGAATCTAATTTAGATCTAGCATCAGCATGTAAAGTAGAAGCAAATATTGATTTATTAGAATGTTCTTTAATATATTTCTAATATAACAATACATTCAAAACCTTGACATTCCAACTATTACATTTTATATGATGGAGACTCCAGATCAGTGGGGCTATTCATGATAGTAGGACCACAACATTTACTCTTGGACTGAAGCCTACAGTCTTTTTGCCACCTAGCAAAACCAAATTTTGCAGACAGATATGGGTTTGATTTATCAAAAATAATAACTATGTCTTTTTTTGCCCTCTTTGTGTCCTCTGCTGCCTAAAGCTCATTTTTAATGAAGGAAACATTTTTGTGTGGAGGTTGTATCCCTATTTAAATGTGTGACTAATGATCTGACTTTAAACTTTGTGCCTGAGCTCTCCACTGTTTTAGGTTGGTTTTTTTCACTTTGTCATCGAAGCTGAAAGTTTTGGCACAGAGTTACATTACATGTAATACATACAGGACACTAAAACTTACAGGGCAACCAATTCTTTCATTAGCGATATCACAACTATAACCTCCAACACCAGAACCGCATAAACTTCAAGGATGCTGTACAATGTGTACTATTCTCATATAAGTCCACAATAAATGAAAAATATGATAGAACAACTGTCACCTCAAAAATTTTTTTATTTAATCATCATTTCATCAAGTTTTGAAAAATATATGAATATATTCTTTCAAATATAGTCTATTTACGATCTTTCAGCCATAAACATACACCTTTGATCTGACCGTATTTCTAAGACAGTCTCATTATATTCCCTGTTTTACTCCCTCCATAAAAGCAAGGAAGACCATAGAGACTAACTGTCGGGTTCCAAACACTGTCCGACCCATGGTGTATGTATATGGCTGAACGATCCTGTCCTATATTAAAGGTAGGGATGAGGTTTTACATATACTTCATTTAACAAAAAATCATATTCCTTTTTGAGACTTGATGAAAGGATTATTTTATTATAATATAATATTAAGGTGACAGTTGTCCTTTAAAAGAAATTCTGCTGTACGCCTAAATTAATGTAAATGCCAACCCATCATGTTCTAATCATTGCTACAAGCACAAAGAATCCCACATTACATTTGTACCATCAACCTTAATATATTCAATTATACAGTGAATTTCTTTAGTTACATCAGCTGCTTTGCAGAAGCAATCAGCAGGGCTACAGGATGATGTATGATTGAAACCTCAATAATACTAGAGCACAATTCTAAAGCACTAGTTTTGAGTCACTTTAATTATTGAGAATACATAAGGAAAAGTAGATTTTGAGCATAGTGTGAAGATGCCAGATCCCTTTGAATATGACATTTTCATATGCACAATATGGTAACAGTCATTTGGACTGGAAACAAATTTAACAGGTTAACCCCTTTCACTCTATCCACGCCTGTTACCAAAATAAGGTAAGCATATGGGGTTTTTATACTAAACAGCAAATTGTAGTGAATTGAAATTAACACATTTAAGCTAAAATTGTTTTATCTACAGCTGAGCGGGAGATATTTTTTTCCAAATCAGCTAGTGTTGCCTAAATTCTGCAATCTGGTTTAGTGAATAAACCTCATAAGAATCAATTTCAAATGTTGCTTCAACAAAAATATAGCTTGTCTCCATAATGGCAATAAATTATAACACAATATATGTTATTCTAAAAGAGACTTGTATAGTGTAAGATTAATTACCAGTTGTGGAGTATTAATTATTAGGCATTAAAAGGAGTTTGTCATTAAATTATGGAGTTAAAGGACCACTCTAGGCACCCAGACCACTTCAGCTTAATGAAGTGGTCTGGGTGCCAGGTCCTTCTAGGGTTAACCCATATTTTAATAAACATAGCAGTTTCCCCCAAAGCCTCTAGTGGCTGTCTCACTGACAGCCGCTAGAGGTGCTTGCATGATTCTCACTGTGATTTTCACAGTGAGAGCACGCCAGCGTCCATAGGAAAGCATTGTAATTGCTTTCCTATGCGACCGGCTGAATGCGGGCGCAGCTCTAGCCGCGCGTGCGCATTCAGCCGACGGGGAGGAACGGAGGAGGATCGGAGGAGGAGAGCTCCCCGCCCAACGCTGGAAAAAGGTAAGTTTAAACCCCTTTCCCCTTTCCAGAGCCGGACGGGAGGGGGTCCCTGAGGGTGAGGGCACCCTCAGGGCACTATAGTGCCAGGAAAACGAGTATGTTTTCCTGGCACTATAGTGGTCCTTTAAGGCATTTTATATTTCATAATGTTTTTATAAGGTCACACCGTGATAGTACAAATGAGGCCAATTGTATTGATAATATCAAAAGGATCAATGTTATAGTATTTAATATTTATATTGTAGCTTATTTGTCTGTGCAGGCAGCTTTAGTGGTGTTGTTTTAGCTCACACCACTTTTGGTTCAGCTGAGGTTTGGTTGGTGTTTTGCTATTTTCAAAGTATTCAAAATAATCTCACAGCTGCCATTACATTCGTTTGGAAATAGATGTGACATATTCTGCTCAACAAAGATTCAGTTTGGTCAGTAGTGAAATCAATGAACATTAGAAGAATGTTATGAGCTGAACTGAAGTGAACAGAACTGTAACACTTTTTACAGTAACACATAGGCCTGTGGGAGTTTGGAAGTGCGAAAATACATTATATTTACTTGTCTGCATCAAATTACCTGCAGTAATCCTATGCCCTGTGCACAGTGAGACAAACATGCAGTGTATGCTTGCACTGTACAAATAATATGAACGATGAGGAAGTGAACTTTGTCACCTTAACACCTCCAGATGAGGCAGTGAGCCTAGGGTGTCACTGAACCATGTAAAACTACTTGCTAATGGTTTAACAAAAATTTAGAGACTACACGCATACGTAGCCTTCTAACGATATACCTACTACAATAAGATGTAAGGCAGGGATAGGTTACCTTTGGCACTCCAGATGTAGTGGACATGTGTTATAATGCTCTTACAGCACAATTCTCGCAAAGCATCAGGCGAGATGTAGTCCACACATCTGGTGTGCTAAAGGTTGCCAAACCCTGCTGTAGGGTAACTATGCTTGAAATGTATCCCTTTACAGCCACTGTAAGCAATCCATAGTATCCACAAAGGCAAGTGCCTATTCTCATAGAGACGTAAAATAATGGTGATACTAACTAGTGTACTTAAAATAGATTTGGTTGTAAATTTTCTGGCTAGATTTTATCTGAAGGCTAATCATGGTGTTTTTATTATTAATCTGTAAAAAGAAACATTATAATTTAATAAACATTCCAGTTATGTAGCAGAGCATTAAGAAACAATACTTATAATTCATGTAGGTCGAGAGCCATTCATTTTGTCTACGTAACAAAATGATTTCTGGAGTTTCTCTGTGTACTCACCCCAGTTGTGGCCCTCCATTCATCAGATCAAACACTTGAGCTGGGTTCAAAAACTGCTTGAATTTGCGGAGGAATTTTACACCCTGGTTATCTCCACTCTTTGAATTCACAAAGACAAGAAGAGGACTGGCACAGGAGGCAGGTGATGTTGCCTTCCAAAACCCTATGAATGAATAAAGGAGATTAGAACAGCTTACAACAGTGATACCTTCTTCATAGCTGCAATTTCTAGATGTACAATCATTGCACTCTGCCTCACAACCTGCATGATATATCGCAAGGTGTTCTGGACCAGCTCTCTCCTAGTACCTGTACAGTCTACTACAGCTCCCTCATCTATCACTTACATAGCCACAAAAGTAGGGTTCCAGTTTATGTACTGGTATAGAACTGTATAGTATACATTGTGTTTTTTGTACA
The DNA here is from genome assembly GCA_933207985.1 of Pelobates cultripes. NCBI lineage: Eukaryota > Metazoa > Chordata > Amphibia > Anura > Pelobatidae > Pelobates > Pelobates cultripes. Next base: position 88,652,063 of record OW240920.1, read on the forward strand.
CATTTGTTTTGCTTTAGAGCCTGCCTCCCCAAAAAGAAAACAGGCTCAGCATAGGCAAAGTAGTCACATGTCTGCAGGCAAATGTCCTGTTGAGGCACCTTGCTGGCTAACTAAAATGTGCCTTTTTAACATGGGATGGTATATTATTAGTGCCATTGGTGGCAGGTATTATCTACCCACATCAATAGTATACAAAGTCATATTAAAAAGGGATCGTTTCATTGCCAAGAAAAATGCCCCTACAGTACAAAAGCAAGATCGGGGAATGAAACGAGAAGAGCATCAGCCAGTGGCCATACATATATATTTTCTTTGTGTGAGAGGAGCAGGATAGGAAGCAGAGGAAATGTGAGTTCACATCCATAATCTCAACTAACAGCCCTTCACAGAGCAAATTATGCATAGGGATGAGCAGTGATCACTCTGTATGATACATGCTCTGTCCTACAAGACTTGGGGCAAGTATAATGCAATGAACTCTCTAAACACCAGTAGCACTAAACTCCATACCTCTAAACAACTCCTTATTAAACCATGTTTGGATTTAAAAAACAAAACAAAACACAATTTATTGATCTGATAGTTAATATGTTGTGTAACAGCTTGTTGATTCAAGGTAAAATCTAACTGCTGTCTAGGTTTTTCTATTCCATTTTGTAGTAAAACTGGAAATTGCCACAAACTGTGATTTTATTCGGCTTATTTGGGATTATCAGACATGTGCAAAACTGTCTTTCATTCTTTTTTCTGCCTGTATAACAACATGTGACCATGCAGCTATATAACCCTAAACCCTATAACCATAGCTTTACAACCTCTCGAAACATAATTCATAATTCACCTAACTCTAAAGGCCATCTTTACCCTAACTGTAGCTAACTTTAACCTCTCTCTAAGTGTGCAATGTCCGGTTTAAGCCGCCTGATATTAATATTTTTATATTTTTCTTCAAGGTGATTCCTGCCCTGCTATCAGTAATATATTTTTGGATAAACTTTCAAAACATTTTTTTTAAATATTAAAATATCAAATATATATATATAGATAGATATATAGATAGATATATATTTAATACCACAATATTAAAATATTTTTCAAACTATTACATTGTTTTAAAAAGTTTATCCTAAAATATTACATTATCTGAAATGCTTATCCTAAAATATTAAATTATTTGAAAGGATTATCCAAAAATATTAAATCGAGGCCAATGCTATAAAAGGGACATTATTTACCAATTTTCCCTTAATAAAATATTAAAAATCCCACAGTCTGCATATATTGCATATGTTTATAAGCACCATGTAGCAGACTATTCCCTTGTGCTCAGTTGTCCGTACCCCCTTGTTTGTCTCCCGAATAACTGGTGTGTGGTCCCCTTGTTATGCCCCAACGAACACCGACCTTGTGTTAAACACAAATTAACAACTTGATGCCTTCGCTTGAGTGCTTTCCCCTAAGTGGCCGCCATTCGTATAACCGAATGTACGTGGTCTAGTGCATGGCGGACATTTTGTCTCCCGAACGCAGGCAGCGGTACCTAGTCGTCGAACACCTAGAACTATTTTCGGCCTTGTGTCTCCACGAACCCGGGTCAAGATGGTACCGCTACTGAACAGGGGGAGCATTCGCTCCATAGCAGCCAGGGGGAGCGTTCGTCAGTGTTTGCACAGGAACCCCCGAAAGCAAAACTTTATTCAAACAGAACTTTCATTCTACCAAACCAATCTGAGCACTTTTTGGATATGTTGTGTGCTCAGATCGGGGCTATTTGAGAAAATGATTTTTTTTGTGTGTTCCTGTGTTTACTTTATGCATTTTTGGGGCATTTAAAAAATGTATGTAAGCTTCTGTATTTGAGAGATAATTAAGTTATCCTAATTTAAGCTCAATTATCTCTCAAACACAAAGGCTCTGTGTTCTTGATGTGAAAACTCTGTGCTAGGAGCCAGTGCATAAAAGCTGTGTGTGGCAGAATAAACTTCAGTTGTACTCCCAGAACTGTGTGTGGTCCAGTTACTGGGGAGAAGGTGGGCTATTTACTTGGCAGTATCTTGTTCCTGATATTATTCTTGGTGGTCCAGCGGAGGAGAGTCCCTGTCAGGACTAAGGCTCCGCTACACACCCATCCTCCAGACAGTTTCTTGTAACAATATATATTTATGAACTAAATATCAGGACCTACCATCAGAGTCAATGCTATTTAGTGCAGTGGGAGGTATGATAGAGACTTTGCAGGCTCCCAGAGGACATATTTTTCCTAGCTGCTCTTTACATGAGCTGTGTACCTATGGAGAAATGAAAGAGATTACATTGGGGTATCAGGAAAATAAAACAAAATGCCAAATTATTTCAACATTTAAGCCAGGGTGCACTTTTAAAGGACCAATTTCAACACTATAAAGACATCTTTAAAACTCATTGACTGACAGTAACATGTATATCAATAAAAAGGATAAATTTAATATTTTTTAAAGTAAATATTATGAAAATCAAGTTTTAATATATATCATTGGAAAACAAATACAAAAGAAACAATTTAAAATCGATGTGGTTCAGCAGAACAGTCAGTCATGAAATGAAACATAAGAAAATGTTCACCAGGAGGTAGATGGGGCAAAAACTAGAAAATTAAAAACATATAGCCAAAGTCAGCCTGGCAAACCCCCAGATATTTTTAAGCACATGAATGACAAAATAAGAATGAGTGTATTGAACTCGGAAAGAGTGTCGGAATAAAGTGGTGGATTGGTGTTGAGTGTTAGCAACTGTGTGACAAGCCTTCCATCTATGTCATCCTCCCCTCCATCTCCTAGGTGCCCAGGCAACCTGGTGTGTCTGATGTTATGACAAAAAGGCAAGATTAACAAATGTATCAGAAACATACTGAAAAGATATCATAGAAAAAAAAGAAGAGGATAAGAAGAAATTAAAAAAATTAAAAAAAACACTCTAAAAGGGAGAAAAAGGAGGGTTGGATTAAACATGTGTAACTGCGTATTAAGTTTTTATTTGGTTAAAGTTTATTTTTCCAAATAAAGAGGTTTATTTTATTTATTTATTGTTTTTTTTCTTTTGATAGGAGAGTATATCGAGCAAAAAAAGTAAAAAAATGATGAGTTTTAAATAGTATGCTACAAGTTACAGTTTCTCTCCTAAGACAAACTTTTTACTGTCAGTGAACAATGTACAAACATTGAAACTCTATTTAATAAAGTAGGGAAACTAAGAGGAATTTGGGAGGTTGAGACAGGTGACATCGTATATAAATATTTCTTACAATTTCTTTGCACCATAAGCATCTCCAGTCCTGCAGCCGTCGAACACTCCCACATGTCTTATCGCACACAGCACACTTCGCACTGACTGGCAGGTTACCTTCCAGCCACTGGTGAGGCATCGTCACCTGCACAAAGATATGAAGACAGGTGCAGAAAGAAAAATATTAGCAAAGACAAGCAGCCTCCAATTAAAATGGCAGTGAACGTGACACTGTTATCTATTTTCTTTAGAGCATCCACACTGCTCGATGAGAAATCAGATGTCATAGAAATAATTTGGGGTGCACAGTGTTATTAGCAAACAAAAGACCCTCCAGAATCTTCAAAGCTTAAAACATTGTTTCACGGTGAACAATTGTAAAGTTATCACACACTTAATGCATTGCCTTGCAGCACTAAATCACACTTGCAAACATATATGCTTACATAGAAACTAGCTGACGCTAATACATAATGTTACATATTATGTATTCACACCTCAGTGTATGCTCTAAAATTCTCCTCTGAACTATTATTTTTATTGTCGGATTTCTTCTTTTCTCTTTGTAACATGCAATGGCACTGATCATCAATTCCTTAAAGGACCACTCTAGGCACCCAAACCACTTCAACTTAATGAAGTGGTCTGGGTGCCAGGTCCAGCTAGGATTAACCCATTTTTTTTATAAACATAGCAGTTTCTGAGAAAATGCTATGTTTACAAATGGGTTAATCCTTCCTCCAATTCCTCTAGTGGCTGTCTCATTGACAGCCGCTAGAGGCGCTTGATTCTCACTGTGAAAATCACAGTGAGTGCATGCAAGCGTCCATAGGAAACCATTGTAAATGCTTTACTATGCGACCGGTACAATGCGCGCGCAGCTCTTGCCGCTCGTGCGCATTCAGCCGAATGGGAGGAACGGAGGAGGATCGGAGGAGGAGAGCTCTCCGCCCAGCGCTGGAAAAAGGTAAGTTTTAACCCCTTTCCTCTCCCCAGAGCCGGGTGGGAGGGGGACCCTGAGGGTGGGGGCACCCTCAGGGCACTATAGTGCCAGGAAAACGAGTATGTTTTCCTGGCACTATAGTGGTCCTTTAATTTTGTATAACTTGGTAAAACTTTAATAAAGATTTCTGTAAAAAAAGAAATTGCAGAATTTTCCAAAATAATACTGCAGTGAGTGATAAGTACCATTGATTACCAACTATCAATTCACATTATCGTTCGTTTCTATTTAACATTTAATTATCTCTACCCATTGGGACTGGTAAAGAAATTTTGTTTTTTTCTTCAGTGGAGTTAAGTTAAAAGAAAATAAACCTCCACTGAATTAAACACACTAAGAATTAGCTGATGCTAACATGACCTCTATTAAATGGAGTATCAAAAGATTATTTTACAAAAACAGTTATATAACATTTGGGGGTTTTCTTGGTTTCCATGCTTTCAATATGTCATTATACTCTGTGGCAGGAAGATCTATACTATGTCCTTGCTACAATAGGACAAAACATCCACTTATTCTTGTGATAACTATCTTTCAAATCCCAGCTTTTTATTCTGCTATAGAAAATCTGCAGCTTCTGTGTTTTCAATGCTCTCTTATAAATAAAATTGAGACTAGTACAAGTATAACATGCACCACTATCTGTCTATTTGTTCCCTTGTGTAGCTCAAATAAGGTTTAACAATCTCAACATCAGTGGGTAAACGTATAACCATCAATACGTCAGTTTTTACCCACCTGGAACTACAAATAGATATCACTGTAACATTCACTGACTTAGCTATGGTTTATTGTTGTTTTGCACGCAATGCTTAATAAAAAATAAGAACAAATAAATTGCCTCTTGAACACTGTCTATTGAACTCACCCCATCTTCATCCTCTATTATGTCATTTGCCACAGATGCCAGAGTGGTCCATTTGCAGTTATTTATGGCTCTGACGGCACAGCGTTTGTGAGCTTTAAACTTGCACACTGGAAAAGAGATGACAATTCCTTTTAATTTACAATATTACCAGTTATAAAAATTCAATGAACTCCTTTCAAAATCGCTACAGACTGGGTCAAATTACATTATTAGCGTTTGATGTTTAGAAAGCACAAAATTTAAATTTAGCATCTGAAATCAAATAGTTACAGTGAGGGAAAAGGGTATTTGATCACCTTCTATTTTTGAATGTTTGCCCCTTGACAAATAAATGATCAGTCTATAATTTTAATAGTAACTGTATTTTAACAGTGAGACAGAATAAAAAACTTTTTCCAGAAAAATGCATGTCAATAAAGTTAGAAATTGATTTGCATGTCAATGAGTGAAATAGGTATTTGATCACCTATCAATCAGCAAGATTTCTGGCTCCCAGCTGTCTGTTATACAGGTAACACTAGGTTCTCACCCAAGATTTGATGGTACATGGCCCTGTCCATGGTCCCTTTGATGCGGTGCACTTGCCCTGTTCCCTTAGCAGAAAAACACCCCCAAAGCATAATGCTTCCACCTCCATGTTTGACAGTGGGGATGGTGTTCTCGGGGTCATAGGCAGCATTCCTCCTCCTCCAAACACGGCAAGTTGAGTTAATGCCAAAGAGCTTGATTTTGGTCTCATCTGACCACAACACTTTTACCCAGTTCTCCTCTGAATCATTCAGATGTTCATTGGCAAACTTCAGACGGGCTTGTAAATGTGCTTGAGCAGGGGGACCTTGCGGGCGCTGCAGGATTTCAGTCCTTCACGGCATAATGTGTTAACGATTGATTTCTTGGTGACTGTAGTCCCAGCTGCCTTGAGATCATTAACAAGATCCTCCCGTGTAGTTCTGGGCTCATTCCTCACCGTTCTCATGATCATTGAAACTCCATGAGGTGAGATTTTGCATGGAGAGCCAGACTGAGGGAGACTGACAGTTATTTTGTGTTTCTTGTCCATGGTGGAGAGTTTGGAATCTGCATTTTTTTTCTTATTCTGTCTCTCACTGTTAAAATAGACCTACCATTAAAATTATAGACTGATCATTTCTTTGTCAGTGGACAAACATTCAAAATCAGCAGGGGATCAAATACTTTTTTTCCTCACTGTATCTATATGAGACTTTATATTTGAATATAAGTTTTTATTCCGTAGAGGTCATAAATGCAAACTCATCCCTATAACACAAAACAGTGTTTGTGCTTCTTACATCACCAAACTCTCATAATATAATATTGAAGTACACAAACAACATAAAATGATTTCAAAAGAAATGCCAAATAATTTCTTAACAGGCAGGTATACAGGCTTGTAGCAGGCATTTATAAACCTTGATTGCATTTCTAAGAACAATTTAAGACATACCTGCCTCATCCGGTAAGCTATATGATGCTTTAGTCATGTATTAATTAGCAGCTATCTATAATTAGTTTTTATTACATACTGCTTTTATTATATGCTGCTTGATTTAGACACAGTTGCACATGAAGCTTTGTAAACAACGCGTGTAACAAACACCACCACAATGACTCTGCACATAACTCATTTAAAGGGTAACAGTTACAATAACATTCTTTTAACAAAAGAACGTCTATAAACATTTTTTGCCTGCTTGATTTATTCTGATTGTCTGTATGATAATCAAAATGACACTTCGTGACAATTAAAACAAAGCAGGCATTTTAGATGTAATAGTATCTTAAAGGGTTACTCCAACTAAAACAGTGTTTTCGTAAAACACTGGTTTCGGTTGTAGTAATCCTCTCTGTGGCGGCCATGCCCCCTTTCCCAAACACACCAATTTAAAATATTTTTTTTAAAAATCTTAAACTTACCTTTTTTCACGTTCTCAATCAGCCCGATCACAGGGCATGCCGCCATGGCAATGCTGTATGTGCTGACGTCAGATGCCTATTTTGTCCAAAATTGACATTAGCCAGCACGGAACTTTATTAGAAGTAGTGTTACACCTCCAGATCTAAGGTTTTCATCTCTGTATGTGCAGGATTTCAAAGTGAAATGCTATACATACAGATTCCAGGAACAATGACAAGTTTAGATCACTGAAGTGGTCTTGGTGGGTGGGAGTAACGTTTCAATTTCTAATATTAGAACTGTGTTAATTATATTAATAAAATAAAAACATATATATTTTTTTAAATAACACAATGCCCCAAAACATTTCTGTCTATCTATAGTGGCAGCGGTCTGTAAGCTTGTTTTTTTACATTTTGTTTCTCGTTAATTTGCTATTTTATATCTCCAAAATAAAACTGTAAAGCCCTGCAGAAAATGTTGGCGCTATATAAAAATTCTGATAGGAACAATAATTATTTCAACTGTTACTGGCGAAGGACGGCAAGTTTCATGACAGCTGGGTGTTGACATATGCATTATTTAATGAGGTTTATTTTAGCAAACTAATTGATATTTAATGCTAAAAAAACATTGTTAAATACAATGCAGCATGTTGTAATTATTAATTCAACCCTTTAATTTTGACTATACATTAATATTTTAAAAGGCATTGTGCTAATTAGTATTGTAAAATGTATTATGATTTCTTTCATCATTCTTTTTCTTCAAACTTACTATCGATTGACAAATATTAACAAAATTGCCATAAGGCAACCATACTTCCATGCTACTAGTTAACTCTTAAAACAAGGGTTCTCTCTTTTATTTTTAAGGGCCCAAATTTTACAGGGGTTTTCTCTTTTATTTGTAAGGGGCCAAGATTATGTACACATCATGCTGAAATCTTCAGATGCTATATATAACAAAATCATTATGTAAAGCACCTTCACTAGAGCCAATGGGTCTCCATTGCCTTAGTAAAGCAGCACTGGTGCTTGATAATGATAATGAATTGCCCATGCTTATTTCAAATACCACTGAAATACCACAGTAACTAACGTTTGGGTCATGACCCTTGAACCACTGGAAAATGACCTTAGAATCACTACAAAATGGAAAATTCACGCTACTTTACTGATTGGTTAATAAATCAATATTGATGGACAGATCTGCTGCAGTCTGCAAGGCAGCTCCTTGCTTACCCATTATGTTTATTTAATTTGACTTATAGAGATCAGATATTTACAGAGGCCAGGGCATTCCGGACCCATTCATTTTGAGAAATATAGGTTTTATTGTAATATGTTTCAAAGCAAAGGTACAGAGAGAAGTGAATCTGAAGGACTTGAAGATCCCTGTCACTCCGGCAAGGTTTACATCGAACAGCATTATTATGTAGACAAATTGAAAAACTAGAACAGCAATTAGCGTTTTCCAGAACAAGTGTGAAAGAGTGTCATGATCGTATAACTAGACGTTTTTCAGGGTGCAAGGTATGAGCTATTGAAAGATGCAGTGTGATGACATCTAACTGACCTTCTACCCGTGTAAGAGGGATTCTGCGATCTTTTGCAATATGATAGAGCAGGGATGACATTCCGGGGCTTTGCTGGACTGGCCTCAATGGAACCCAGTCGGGCTACATATTGAAGTGGTCACACTAGGATATCAACTATCTCAGATAAATGTGTGGTTAAGGTTCCCATGAGATAACCCAACACCTACTCTCCCATTTCACCATTAGTGCAAAATATGTAAATCCCAGTGGGGTTGGTCTACGCTGTCACCACATAACATCCCACACTCCAGCATCTTATTTTTTTAAAAATACTTTTTATTTCCTCGTGTCCATCTCCTGACTACATATCAAATATGTGTAGTTATCATAATAAGTCTCTGTCCTCCCACCCACCACTCCTGTTCAAGTACTCAGCGGTTTTGTGGGGTTTATGAAAAGTAGTATTTATATCTATGGCAGAATCATAGAAGGTATAGTCAAAAAATGTAAAAAGTAGCATAATTTGTAGTAGTTTCCGAATGGAAGGCGGTAGGAAAAGAGTAGAAACAGATTGGATAGGAAGTTAGGTAAGGGAAGGCAAGTATAATGTGCAGGTGGTGGGCGCTACTCCGGAATGCCGCCCCCATCCATCACCGTTCAACTCAGCCCCCCCTCCCCTCCATGATGCTACGCCAGATAAATTATCCACAGCTCGACATGTTTGTCGCCGGTGTTAGTGGGCAAATCCTCAATTGATTCGGCTGCTTTAATCTCTTCCACTGTCTATTCATTGTTCCAGTGTGAACATGTATTTCATAATAATTAGCATATTTGTCCTTTTACTTGCCATATATCATTGTATGTGTCACGGTTCTCACCTGATAGACAGACGGCAAGACGTGGTCGCTCTTGGAGTTCCCAACAGGGGACTTGAACTGGGGATCTTCTCAGTCCTGGTCCTGCTTTCTACCTCTGAGCCACAGCAGCTATTTACAGTGAAGACTGATTCCAATCCTGTTCATCCTGACATGGCTACTACTCTGGGGGCTGCACCTTGACTTGGCTGTGTTTCACCTGACTCTGATCAGTCATCAGCAGGGTATATAAACCCAGCCTCGCCCTGTGCTCAGTGTCAAGTCCTTGATCCTGTTTGTTCCAGTGTTCCTGTTTCATCGCTTCGCATTATTGACCCCGGCTTCCTGACTCGTTTATTCTGACTTCTGGCATCCCTTGACTTCGGCTACTCCTCGTTGTTCCTGTCCTCTGGCATCCTTTGACCTCGGCTATCCCTCGACCATCCTGCTGGTTCAGTCCTTGCCTGTCCTGCGTATTGGTACTGCATCCTGCACAGCCCCCGTGCACAGACCCACAGGCCAGGTGAATTCTTACCTGACCACCTCGGCCTGTGGCTATCTGCAAGGGTGAGCATCATATCTGCGCTACAGACTCCCAACTCAGGTAAGACCCTGACATAAGGACTTGACCATTATGGAGTCCGCAGAGATGTGCTCACCCTCGACCCAGCGTGTGTCCAGCCTGGCCCAGACTGTTTCGGAGCTGCAGCAAGAAATTTTATTCCTTAAAGGCGCAGTACATCCAGCCCCGGAACCAGCTTTTCCTGAACCGTTTGTCATCATGCCCGACCGATTTGATGGTAGCCGCACATCCTTTCAGTCTTTCAAGATGGATTGTGAGGTGTTGTTTTCCTTAAAGCCTCGAACATATGCCACAGAATTCATCAGGGTCAGAGCGGCTATCAACCTGTTGTCTGGACGCATCAAAGTTTGGGCTCACCAAATGTTGCAGACGAAGAGTCCTGTCCTGGTCAGCTGGGAATCCTTTAGTACTGCTATGGACTCACAATGTAAGACCACTGTGGCCAAGTCAGCTCCACGTACTAAAAAATCTCAGACTCTTCCTAACCAAGAAACCGAGTACCACCACTACGCCCCAGAAATGCCTCCTTATGTTCCAGCTCTCAGGGAAACTCCAGAGGTATCCGGTGTTCCACTTGACCCTGTGGAACCTATGCAATTTGGACTCGTCCACTGCAAAGTGACACCTAAGGAAAAAGACCGAAGGAGAAGCTATGGCCTATGTTATTACTGTGGAGAAAAAGGGCACTTCATCACGCTTTGTCCTGTTCGCCCTCCTAGACCTCCAGCTCTCCGACTTGGTACTAGTTTCCTTCGCCCTGTGTACACCGCATACCAGCCTAAAAAGCCAAATAGAAGCCGTTGTGCTTGCACATGCTTGGCTTCCGCGAGAAAACCTCCATCCCCTGCTCCAGAGCCTCCTGCATCTACTCCCGAAGTTGCTTCCTGTGATACCACCACTACTTCCTGCCCGCCCGAAGAGGTTTTACCTGTGGATTGTGCCGTTGCTTCTAATGGCACTATAGTCCGTAAAGAAGACCTTGATATGTTCGAAAAAGCATTGTTAGCTGCGAACACTGCTCCTGCCAAAGTTTTGGAAGTGCTTGCCACCTGTACCCGGAACCTAAAAGACCTGGACAATTCTCCAGCCGTACCAGAAGCTGGTACTGCGGACTCCCAAGCTGTAAAGGGAATCCTTGCTGGGGAGTTTGACTATGGGGACTCACTGGATTCAGATAGTGACCCTGGAGAGGTGTACTATGCTGACAATGAACCCATTCACGCCCGGAGGTCGTTTTTAAAGGGGGGGGTACTGTCACGGTTCTCACCTGATAGACAGACGGCAAGACGTGGTCGCTCTTGGAGTTCCCAACAGGGGACTTGAACCGGGGATCTTCTCAGTCCTGGTCCTGCTTTCTACCTCTGAGCCACAGCAGCTATTTACAGTGAAGACTGATTCCAATCCTGTTCATCCTGACATGGCTACTACTCTGGGGGCTGCACCTTGACTTGGCTGTGTTTCACCTGACTCTGATCAGTCATCAGCAGGGTATATAAACCCAGCCTCGCCCTGTGCTCAGTGTCAAGTCCTTGATCCTGTTTGTTCCAGTGTTCCTGTTTCATCGCTTCGCATTATTGACCCCGGCTTCCTGACTCGTTTATTCTGACTTCTGGCATCCCTTGACTTCGGCTACTCCTCGTTGTTCCTGTCCTCTGGCATCCTTTGACCTCGGCTATCCCTCGACCATCCTGCTGGTTCAGTCCTTGCCTGTCCTGCGTATTGGTACTGCATCCTGCACAGCCCCCGTGCACAGACCCACAGGCCAGGTGAATTCTTACCTGACCACCTCGGCCTGTGGCTATCTGCAAGGGTGAGCATCATATCTGCGCTACAGACTCCCAACTCAGGTAAGACCCTGACAGTATGTTGTCTGCAGCGCTTCTATAATTGAAATGACTATATATTTCAAATAGGCTAATAGTTGTGTTCACCATGGTGAATTAATAAAAGTGCCAATTTCTAGAGAAATATGCACTTCTTATAAAATGTAAAAAAGAAGACCCACTTTTCACACCTAAAGCAATTCATTACAATTAATATACTATTACACATTGTAAATTGTAGCATTTTAAAACCCATTGGCCCACCTAGTAGACATTTTGGATACATGAGTAGACTAGAATCCTGTAACAAAACAGCATAAAATAAATGCAGATATGAGTATGGAAAGTGAGAATATGAGAGCACTTAGTGACAGCCTGCTGAAATACAGTCTCAGTTGTTATGTTATATTTCTCTCTCAAGACATTCTGGCATTTCCATTTCACTTTCAAGTATTACTTAAAGGAACAGTAAATATCTTTGTAATGTTGATTTTCAGTAATTGCCAGTTTACATGGCATGTCTGAAAGAAACATTACGCTGTTTCTGGCTACTACTCATTCAGGACTGGAAATGCAGTCTGCCAGACGGGTTTCCATGGCATTAGGAAGGATAAGGCACTTATTCGAGTATGTAATCTTGTCATTCTTAACTCCCACATCCCACCTCAAGAATAACTAGTGGCATTCACTCACTGTGTAGCAAAACATAAAAAGATAACAATAAAAAAAAAAATCTAACTGAAACTTCCTCATTCTTTTAACGTACATCTGTCAGATAGCGACTTACACAAACAACTGACAGAAATATCATGCATATAAAACTGGATCCTGTCACGGCACCTACGGCTACTAATGTGAATCACTGTCACTTGATGTAAAGCCACGCTTCACTCCATCGTCACGGCTGACTGCTAGACTTCACTTTTATACATCCCATGCGGCTTGCCATTTGCTGGACGTTCATTACAGAGTGTCATTCACATGACACCACACACGGATATTCTGATGTCGAACGCTGGCCAGTTAAATATCAATTACTACTATATAAACTTTGTACACAGACGCATGGATGGATGGCGGGTTCTATTAAATAATATCTGAGATTAACAGTTTGAGATTACGCCGGAACGTTTGGGGTCCTACAACTGTCAATTGTTGTTCCACTTCTCCATATATACTGACTTGTACTATGTATCTTGTATTTTGTAGTATTGTCTTAATAAATAGTTATTGAACTAATCTATGTACACAGACATGTCTTTGTCCTGTCTAGGCCCGGTATACTGAGAGAATGTTTATTATTGTTATTCACACATTGATTTGGACTGGGCAAGTTCAATTTCAGTGATTACTCTGGTCTTGGCTTTTCCTCATTGTGCATGTCTCTTGCTCTACCTAAAAACCATGGCACATTATCTGATCAGTAAAACAAAAGAAAACACAAAATGAGCTGAGATAATGTAAGTACTCCTAATAGTGGTAATCCTTGGGGTAGAATGAACAAAACTAGACTAGAGCAGAAACTGGAGTACTATACCAATGTAGACAAAACTAAGTACAGCATTGGATTAAAAAAATGAAAACTTGGATGCCCCACGGGATGTGCTACTTAAATTAGTTCGGGACTCTGATCGGGGGTCCTTATGGGAGCAGCACGGGGTTCCCCCACGATTACCTTTGAAGGAGCCAGTTTGATATTGTACAGGGACCTATCAAGACACACTCTCACATGGCGCAGAACCTTCCGCCAAATAACTCAGCACCTCCAAGAGAACTCTATCCCTTATAAATGGGGTCCATGCCGGCTGATGGTAGACCATGCAGGAAAGACGCACCTCATGACAAGCGTTTCGGAGGCACCAACCTTCTTCCAGTCGTTAGGTCTCTCAAGACCTGCAACCACCACAGATGCCCGCCCACCATGGAACATCGCATAAATCACTCCCTTTGTGCCCAGAGGAACAGTGCCAAGAGCGGCGGACCTCCCAACTGGAGCCGAGCAGACGCTCACCCCTATAACAGAACAGAATGTACTCTGTAGTGTGCACTACAACACCCAGTGGAAGGCCTTCTAGGCCCATTATATATACCAGTTTATACGCATAACTGCAGGACCACTACGCTATTTATATATTTCAGCGATTATGTTCCTTTGTCATAGTCTAATATAGTCTCAGTTTAGGATATACAATCTCTACCCTGGCTCCGTACTCACAAAATTAAAAACGGGTAGACGTAGTACCTGTGCGACTCTAAACCACACAATGATAGTCTAATATGTAACTTGTTATATGATGTCCTTTTGAGCACATGCTGTACCTTGAGTTCTTTTGCTTGCAAACCCTCAAAAATAAAGAATTTTAAAAAAGTGATAAATAAAATAGCATCATATCCTTAAAAAAATACTTTAAAAAAAAAAACTTAGCTTTTATTAATAAATTAAAAACCAAACCAATCTTAGAAAAAAAAACATAAAAATCAAAACAAAAGAGACAAAAGAGGGGAAATGATCCTACATACATGTGTGGTTTTTCTAAGATTGGTTTGGGTATACCTATTTTACCAATTTATTAAGAAAAGCTAAGTTTACCTTTTTTATCCATTGCTGCACTTCGTTCTGGCTATTTGAACACATATTTAAATTGGCACTTCAGTAAAGGAACAACGGTTTTGTATAAGGTTTGTGCTGCGATATTTTCTTTCCTTGGATTTCATAGGCTGTTTGCACCTTTGGACTTTCTTGGCTCCTCATCACTTGCTACACATTTTCTATAAATAATGCTCTTTTAGATTTAAATAATAATTATTACTGTTCTTAGTAATAGCCGACCTGTTTTAATGTTGACTCTAAAGGTACATTAACACAATGCTTTCTTACTGATATTCCTTAACCCATGGGTTAGAATCTCAATTCCATGCTGTTTCCAGTTGGTCAACACATTGGGTCAGAACAGGAAAATCATATTAATCAAAATCAAAAAGAAACTTCTTTCAATGTTTACTGTTACAGTATTGTACAGTGGATACCTGTCTGACCCTTAGAAAAGACTATCGGAGATATACTGCCATTTATTTTTTTATATATATCATATTACAGTTCAATAAATACTCACTGAGCTAATTTTACATTTAAAAAATGACTCACTGACCTAATTTAACTACGGGGAAAAATGGATCATTATCAAGCCTGCAGTGTAAGGATATGAAATAGTTAACTCTTTCTGCTTTATATGCTTTCAAATAATGTTTGAAATAATTATGCTGACCTTGGCAGATGTATTCTGTAACATGCTTTGAGAGGCCTCCCTTCTACAGGATGTATGACCTCGCTCGACCTCAGGATGTTCCTGTCCCGTCTTTATTCAAATGCTTATCTTTTTAATGTCAGACAAGTATGTACTATTAACTATAAGGAAGCGATAAATCTCGCTGCTTGCGTGACAAACTGTGTATAAATGCTAGCTTTAAAAATATACTCATTGAGAATCTTGTTAATGCACATATGTGATGTCTGTGTCTTTATTGCTAACAATGATTCTCCAATCAATATTGATTTGGTGACCAGAGGATCGAGAACTGAGGGGAGATCAGAATAGCCCTTTGCCTTTCATGCAGCTATACTATCTGTGTATGAGGTTTGGTTCCGTGACAAGTTAACCCCTTGTACCAAAAATTGAACATTTCTGATGTAACAGAACAGCCTTTAAATAACCTATATCACAATAGAAAGACCTGCTGGTGCTGTACCGCGCTGTAATTGCAAAATACAGGGAGTGCAGAATTATTAGGCAAATGAGTATTTTGACCACATCATCCTCTTTATGCATGTTGTCTTACTCCAAGCTGTATAGGCTCGAAAGCCTACTACCAATTAAACATATTAGGTGATGTGCATCTCTGTAATGAGAAGGGGTGTGGTCTAATGACATCAACACCCTATATCAGGTGTGCATAATTATTAGGCAACTTCCTTTCCTTTGGCAAAATGAGTCAAAAGAAGGACTTAACAGGCTCAGAAAAGTCAAAAATAGTGAGATATCTTGCAGAGGGATGCAGCACTCTTAAAATTGCAAAGCTTCTGAAGCGTGATCATCGAACAATCAGCGTTTCATTCAAAATAGTCAACAGGGTCGCAAGAAGCGTGTGGAAAAACCAAGGCGCAAAATAACTGCCCATGAACTGAGAAAAGTCAAGCGTGCAGCTGCCGCGATGCCACTTGCCACCAGTTTGGCCATATTTCAGAGCTGCAACATCACTGGAGTGCCCAAAAGCACAAGGTGTGCAATACTCAGAGACATGGCAAAGGTAAGAAAGGCTGAAAGACGACCACCACTGAACAAGACACACAAGCTGAAACGTCAAGACTGGGCCAAGAAATATCTCAAGACTGATTTTTCTAAGGTTTTATGGACTGATGAAATGAGAGTGAGTCTTGATGGGCCAGATGGATGGGCCCGTGGCTGGATTGGTAAAGGGCAGAGAGCTCCAGTCCGACGCCAGCAAGGTGGAGGTGGAGTACTGGTTTGGGCTGGTATCATCAAAGATGAGCTTGTGGGGCCTTTTGGGGTTGAGGATGGAGTCAAGCTCAACTCCCAGTCCTACTGCCAGTTCCTGGAAGACACCTTCTTCAAGCAGTGGTACAGGAAGAAGTCTGCATCCTTCAAGAAAAACATGATTTTCATGCAGGACAATGCTCCATCACACGCGTCCAAGTACTCCACAGCTTGGCTGGCAAGAAAGGGTATAAAAGAAGAAAATCTAATGACATGGCCTCCTTGTTCACCTGATCTGAACCCCATTGAGAACCTGCGGTCCATCATCAAATGTGAGATTTACAAGGAGGAAAACAGTACACCTCTCTGAACAGTGTCTGGGAGGCTGTGGTTGCTGCTGCACGCAATGTTGATGGTGAACAGATCAAAACACTGACAGAATCCATGGATAGCAGGCTTTTGAGTGTCCTTGCAAAGAAAGGTGGCTATATTGGTCACTGATTTGTTTTTGAATGTCAAATGTATATTTGTGAATGTTGAGATGTTATATTGGTTTCACTGGTAATAATAAATAATTGAAATGGGTATATATTTGTTTTTTGTTAAGTTGCCTAATAATTATGCACAGTAATAGTCACCTGCACACACAGATATCCCCCTAACATAGCTATAACTAAAACAAACTAAAAACTACTTCCAAAAATATTCAGCTTTGATATTAATGAGTTTTTTGGGTTCATTGAGAACATGGTTGTTGTTCAATAATAAAATTAATCCTCAAAAATACAATTTGCCTAATAATTCTGCACTCCCTGTATGCAGGAAATTGAATTCCAGCATTGGGTATCATGTTGCCAAATTGTAATGACAGCATAATATCACTGTTCTTTAAGTAGTTAAAACCTTGATAAAAGAATGTCCAGCCTGAAGGTTTAAAGGGACACTATAGTCACCTGAACAACTTTAGCTTAATGAAACAGTTTTGGTGTATAGAACATGCCCCTGCAGCCTCACTGCTCATTCCTTTGCCATTTAGGAGTTAAATCCCTTTGTTTATGAACCCTAGTCACACCTCCCTGCATGTGACTTGCACAGCCTTCCATAAACACTTCCTGTAAAGAGAGCCCTATTTAGGCTTTCTTTATTGCAAGTTCTGTTTAATTAAGATTTCTTATCCCCTGCTATGTTAATAGCTTGCTAGACCCTGCAAGAGCCTCCTGTATGTGATTAAAGTTCAATTTATAGATTGAGATACAATTATTTAAGGTAAATTACATCTGTTTGAAAGTGAAACCAGTTTTTTTTTTCATGCAGGCTCTGTCAATCATAGCCAGGGGAGGTGTGGCTGGGGCTGCATAAACAGAAACAAAGTGATTTAACTCCTAAATGACAGTGAATTGAGCAGTGAAATTGCAGGGGAATGATCTATACACTAAAACTGCTTTATTTAGCTAAAGTAATTTAGGTGACTATAGTGTTCCTTTAATGAGATTATTGGGGTTATCGTCAGCATCTAACCACAAAATTAAACATTTACACCAGCATAGCTTTATTGGAACAAAATCTCAATTTATTTTCCATTTTGGTTATCTTATCCTACAATTTTCAAATCTCTGGTTAATTCCAGAAAATTTACAATTTAGTGAATAACCCAATTAGCTCATGTAGGCCAACATTTTTTTTAATTTTTTTTTTTTAACATTGCATAATTTTTTTTTTTCTAGTTTAGCCTTTTCTATCCTACATTTAGAAAATCAACATTAGATAAGTAATCATATTTTTAATTTCTAAAGGATGCTGGTTACAATGTGATAAAAGCTTACATAAAATGTATTTACTTAATTTTCATCATTGACTGCTCATTAGTATTTCTCCAACTATTTATTTTCTGTATTATTTGTGTATTTTAATTGCTGTATTTTCCATTATTAGTAGCTGATTTTTTTTATTTATTTTTTTAGCAGAAAGAGGTTATACAGAGCTAGGAACAGCCACACTATGAGTATAATGCATAGACGAGTATAATGCCAACAATATAAGAAAAGATTTAACGGGACTGGATCACGTTGGTGAATGCCAGGACAGGCTACATTAGGTACCATAAGAATAAAAGAATTCCACTGAGAAATCGTTAGGCCGCAAAATTTACAGGGTTTGTAACCCTTACGTGCCATGGATGTATGCTGGTAACACATCCTGCTTTCTTTAATCTTTTTTATGTTCACTGCAGAAAACATACATGTACAATTAATGCAGACCAGTCATTATGAAGCTCCTGAAAAATAGTGCTTTTTAAATGCGTATATATGAAACAAACACAGTTTTCATAGGGATGTATCCAACAGAAGACAAAATCAACCAATCATAGACGTTCAGTACAAAAAATATAATTTCTCATAACAGTATGTATTATAGTTATTCTACTGCGCATGTCTTGCACGTCTTCTTGAAACTATGCAAAGGTTATCTTGTGAGAAAGAAAAGTGAGTATGTGTGCTTGTAAATAGCAGACAGGGGATTGAATTCTTGCTTTTAACCCTTGCAGACGTGGAAAGACTTAACTAAGACAAAAAGGCTTTTTAACCCTTTATTTACCTGTATCTATGACAAATCACCTTTTCTCTGGTACTTCAGGTGAGAGTTAGGCAAGGTATCTCCAGATGTACTAATTACACCTGTGGGCCTTTTATTATTTTTTTGTAATTTAAAAAAAATATATATATTTTTGTAGTGCACAGAAAATGTTACAAGCAGGCATGAGGTGCCCCGAGAGCAGTCCTCAAGCTTTTTCTCGTAAAACATGCGGGACATTTGATTTCAAGGCACATTTTTATATTATTGTTAGCTTATACTTTCAGTTTGTGAGAGTAGTGTTACACGTTAATTAGGCTAGAACAGTGTTTAAACTAGTCTGTGGCTATCACAGATTATGCATATATGAAAGGAGAAGAAGAAACAGATGTAAGAGTTAGACATGCAAGTTGCCAGGCAGGCAGGTATATCATCGTTATGTTAATAGGTGACAGGCTAACTGGGAGCATGGCCTATGCGTACTGTAATGCATAATGCAAGTGTGGGATGAATATTATGAGTGCAAAACAATTAAAATGGGTAAGCGGTGAATGTTACTTTAAAGTCCTCTGTCAATGGAAAGTCTCTGCTCAAAAAGTGCCAATGTGGTATGGACAGCGTCTATTGTATTAGAGGCATTGGACTTATACCTCTGTGTCCCGGTCTGTGAGTGCTCGGTCAGCCGATACCCAGCGCATTGAAGGGTGTTGGGATCGTTTGAAAGTCCTGCTGAGGCTCTGCCATGATTGCCATTGCTTGTTACTGGTTGCTGTTCGGGTCTCCGCTTCATGCAGGATCTGGGGTGAGCTTGTGGGCCAATTTGTGCCAGGGTCGCAGTGTGGCTTGAGCCTGCCTGTTTGTGTTTAAGCAGGTGGGATCTCGCGCCAACTTTTAGGTCCCGTCAGGCGGGGGCCTATGCAGTTGCAGTGGGTATGTGCGGGTCTTTTGATGGGTTTATGCACTGGAGCTTTAGTGTGTCGCTTCTTGCTCGCCATTCGTGCCCAGAAGGCGTCGAGTATGGCTTTGAGTTTGTCCATGATTCTGTGCTTGTCTGTGTGGCAATTTTTAATGCATGTGGCGTCCTCCATTGTAAGTGCCCGTGTAGCATGGGGCTGCCCTATATGCTCTGCTGTCAGCTCCCGCTTAAGCCCTGCTGCCTGGAAGGGTTGGACCGGGATCACCCCTGCCGGTACTGGGGGGGAGCGGGTAATCAGCGGTTCCGTGCCTCAGGCGCAGAGGAGAGGGGAGCGGCCGTCTCCCCCTTGCCCTGTCCACCGTGGGCCGCAGCCTGCCGCCTTGAGTTCTCGCTTGCGGGAAACACTGGAGTCCAGTATTGGATGATTCACCAGGGCGCCCCCAGCATAGGTAGCACACCAGGGCTTCATTTCAGGCATGAGATCTGCTAGTATTTCCCTGTAAACAGCCTGTGTGGTGGGAGCTCATCCACCATGCGACTGCTCTGCTTGCAGGTCAGGCCCCACTCCCCCCTTTTATTAATTTTTCACCTCGATTTCCTCACCAAAAGAGCCATCAAGGGAAGCTTGCCCAGATATCTGTTGCTACAGAATAATATATGTTGTTAAGTCCACGTCTCAGTATGCAATACGTCTATAGGTTACTGTATATATTTATTTATAGTTCTGTATGTCTAGGGAAATATTCACTAAGCATTGCATAGGTAACATCATTTATCAGAAATATCACACAGTTTAACAAAAAGTCAAAGGAATGCTGACAAATAAGGAAATAACTGAAAAGAGAAAAATGTTTCCTTCTATTATCTGTATCATTTACATTGTTATACCTCCTGGTTCACTCCCCAGCTTCCACGTCACATTTGGTCAGATAAAGTGCATTGAACTGGTTCTACCTGTTAATTATATCCCATGCTCTGGCTGAAGAAAGGAGTCACATCAAACTTTGTTAGTAAAAAGGGAACTCTAAGCACCATAACCACTAAAGCGAACTATGGTGGTTATGATACCAGCAGGTCCTGGCACCACGCCACTGTTAAAAGACAAACCATTTAGCATAGTTTGAGAATTACCTGGATCCCACTGGATGCCTGTGGTTCTCAAAGTTCCCTGCGATATATTAACAAATCATTTTTGTCCCTATTAGAACTTGATTCATTGTCTGAGAGGGCCATCAGACAATCCCATCCAATGATTTCTGTCCAAAGGTCAACTAAATTTATATTGATGAAGCAGAATGGAAACTTACGTTTGAGCAATATCACAGAAGACAGGAAAAATTAGAGGTGCTAAAGGGAACCAAGTTAGGGTCAAACAGCTTGAAACAGTTTTGGCTCTTAGCAGTGGGATGATGCAAGGGGACTTCTGGCACCTTTACTGCTACAGCATGCTGTGTTGATTATGGAGCAAGAGTGCCTCTTTCCATTTTCTGTGAGAGGACAGCTTTGAACTTCGTTAACACGTGGTGGACTCTCCTTTATCTTAGATATTCGTTTCCATGCTTTATTGGCATGCAGCAGCCTCCCATCAAAATGTGTACTGTGTATCATTTTCTATCATTCCCCTATGGAACTAGAACCCACTAACAACCCTGAAAGTCAAAACAATAAATCAGATGAGAAAAAAAAAAATTGTATCATGTGGTTTATAAAAAAGTATCTAAAACATTTTTTAGATAAATAAATGAGAAAAGGAAAGTAAAACAAGGATTAGTTAGATTAAAAACAAAAGAAGGAAGGTATGTAGAAGAGGAAAAAAGGTCTAGCTGACCGCCTCAATGAATATTTTTGTTCAGTATTTACAGATGAAAATGAAGGAAAGGGGCCTCAGTTAGGAAAAAGGACAAATGAGTCATTTGTTACATGTGAGTTTACAGAGGAAGAGGTTCTATTTCAACAGTCAAAAGTAAAGGCAAATGGGGGCGGGGCCTGATCACTGACCAAGGCAGACGTGCATTGGTGAAAACCCAAAATTAAGCTATTTATCCTTCAACTTTGTACATTCTAAGCCTGTAACCCGACTCCACATGACGGAGAAGCTGCAGCCCATCAAGAGATCCCCTTGGGGGCCAACATTATAGCTCGGTACTGAGCAGATTTGCCTCGGAGGCATACTGATAAGCCGTGAGCAGAGGAGGTGGCCAAGCCTCTGTTTGAGCCCATGCTCACATGATCCAGCGCCCTGTTCCCACCCCTTTTGACCGGTGGGGGTTATACCGGTCCCCACCAGCACACATGACCACTGGGCCTGTTTCCCTGCGTTAGCAAACGGAGTTGCATAGGTGTGTTTGGAGGCACCCAAAATGGCCTTCTGCAAAGATCTGTGCCGAAACGCATCTCAGCGAGGCTTTTGAGAGGGATTACGAGGAGCTATGTTCGCGCTTCTGGAAGAGGCTGGAGAAGCGGGCACTACAATGATCTACCTGATCGGTTCCCATGGTCCTGCTCCTCGATCCTGCAACACCTTCTCGGGCTGGGGACTCAAGCAGGAGATATCCCCAAACGCAGTCTACAACATGGAGAGGCTCTGAATGGGAGAAAGTCAACAGTTATTGCCCCGCGCACATTGCGTGGAGGGCGTCTTAGACAAGGCATGCTATCCCCAGACCATGCTTGGGGATGGTACTGCGGGTGCAGAGGGGGCCAGGGTGCTGACTCCTTCAGCGATATGCACCTGGGCTCACCTGTGCTCCTGTCTGTACTCTGCCTGACTGCTACGAGCATAGGCTGAGTGGCTCACACTAAGGGGGACACTGGTTAAGAAAGAATATTTAGTCTATAGTCTATATTTAGTCTATAGCCTCTGATTTTCTTGCTGATGCCAGTACCGTACTATTATCTAGCTGCTGATTGCCATTACACTCTGTTCTCCTTGTCTGAGCTCCCTCATCCATTCTTGCTTATCTTTACCTGGTAAGCTACTTTGTGGTATTATTATCTTGTATTACTCTTAGCAGAGTCAGTTACTTTGTCTTCCATCTTCTTTATTCTATTCTTAGGTTTTTAACCTGACTACACTTGCTTGCATATATTACTTTATAAAACAATCCAGTTTATCAAAATGTCCTGTACTGTTCCTAATGTGTTATCTGCTGTGTTGGCTATTGTAACCTTGACATTGTAGTTTATCTGTTTTTGTCTTCATATGCACAGCAAAAATTAAGATTAAAAAAAAAGTAAAGACAAATAAGTCGATGGGGCCCGATGGGATACACCCAAAGTTATTAAAAGAGCTTAGTGGTGTACTAGCAAAACCCTTAACCCGGATTTATTTAACCAATCATTGTTAACAGGAGTAGTCCCAGAAGACTGGAAATTAGCGAATGTTGTGCCCATTCACAAAAAAGGTAGTAGGGAGGAGTCAGGCAACTATAGGCCAGTAAGCCTTACTTTAGTAGTGGGGAAAGTAATGGAAACCATGTTAAAGGATAGGATTGTTGAACACCTAAAATCACATGGATTTCAAGATCAGAGACAACATGGGTTTACTTCAGGGAGATCATGCCAAACTACTCTTACTAATTTTTTTGATTGGGTAACTTAAATAATAGATCGGGGTGGTGCAGTAGGCATTGCTTACCTAGATTTCAGTAAGGCTTTTAACACTGTTACACATAGAAGGCTCATCAATAAACTGTAATCTTTAAGTTTGGATTCCAATATTGTTGAATGGGTTAGGCAGTGGCTGAGTGACATGCAACAGAGGGTTGTAGTCAATGGAGTATTTTCAAAGCAAACTCCCCAGTGGTGTATGTCAGGGATCTGTACTTGGACCCATTCTCTTTAATATTTTTGTAACAAACCGTTTTTCCCACAAGAGGTAAAATCCGTTTAGGCGATATTCCCCTTTTCTGATGCACAGACAGCTACTGTAAGCACCAATCTCCCAAACTGCAAACTACACGAATCCTCCAACTCCCGAACAGGAATCGCACGAACACTGGAAACAGCCGAACAGGAAAAGCATACAATCAGCTTACACTCCTGGAAATCAGCATACAATCCAGTTCCCCCAATAACGAGACGACACTTCGTTTTAAGGGTCAAGCAGGAACAGGTTTACTGGGGCTAACTGCCCGGCTTTTATGCAGGTCTCCCACCTGGTGCACACTCCCCTAGGGGACCAGATGGAAGACTGGGACACAAAGGGTACAAGGACCAATCACAGACTTACACATTTCGACAATCCCACAATACATCACAATCCCTCCTCTCTGGCCTGGAGATAATTGGGAAGTAATCCAATTATCTCCAAGGACAGAGGCAAAACTTCATTACACACATTTTCAGTAAAAAGACATAAAATTACATACGGTTACCTTTACCACATAAAACATACACATTCTACATATCCCCAGATAGCTTAGATCTGAGCGCACATTATTACCGAATGGCGCTCAGATTACATACATACAGTTCAATCGCCATGGAGCCAAAGTCTTTCTCATAGTGTTCGCGCAAATAGGTGTCCGTTTTCGGTTCCATGGTTTGGGCGCTGAACACCGCTGGCCATTCGGGAGTTAAAATGGCCGCTGCCACGTGTTCGGCAAACGAACAAAGGCCACTCAGCGTTCGTCAATTAAACTGCGGTTAACCGCAGCTGCTGGGCGGTCAATTGACGGCACACTCCAGTTCCCAGGTGGTCCATCGTTCGGTACTTTGAATCCTATGGACTGGCTGAATGCAGAAGAGGTAAGTTTAACCCCTTCCTCCCCCCAGTGCCCGGCAGGAGGGGAACCCTGAGGGTGGGGGCACCCTCAGGGCACTATATTGCCAGGAAAACTAGTATGTTTTCCTGGCACTATAGTGGTCCTTTAAAATATTTATCAATGCACAATATATACACAGCAATGATCCTATTAATGAAGCATGTTATAAACAGCGACTTCTTGTTATAGTTGTGTTACCCTAACATGCAAAACCTAGGTAAGAACCAAAAACATACGTAGATAGTAAGAAAATGTGTAAACTATTAGACAAGCTGAGATCAGGAGAATAGAGATATGAGAGAGCGAGTACACAGTTCTCTCAGATACACAGGGTCAGAGAACAAGCCAAAGTTAGAACAAGAGTAAAAATAGCAAATCAATTGCATCAATTGAAGACTTAAGAAAAACCACGTCAGGACACAGAGTCTGGGGCAGAAAAAGCTATTTAAATGACCCACTGATTGGTTCACATCAACCTTGTGAATCAATCAGGTTCCAGGGATGACGTGACGTATTGTGTACTTCCAGACAAAAACAACAGAATGCTGTGCTGATAGGCCAGGTAATGTGTAAGCCATATTAGGTAAAATTGCTGTACAGTAGTATTGTAATTGTTTTAAACTGTTCTGAGAGGGTATCACAGATTTTGGTAATGCAGATTTCTCCTGTGGGTACATCTACCTCCAGTTAATAAGATCTTACCTTAACACTTTGTGTTGTGAATCCAATAACAAAAGGTTAGTTTCAGGTGAAGACTACAATAAACCCAGACCAAGTATTGCAAACAAAGATGAACCCTTTCAGGGTTGTGTGACGGAAGACCCTGTGCTCCCCACAGACTATGGAATCTGTGCCAGGACACTCTGTGCTGGACCGGAGTATGGCCGCAACCTAGTGGAACAGTAAAGTACTGTCACTTGGGATGGTACCTCCGAACCGGGCACTTTTTGGATAGTGAGGGTGCTCGAGCTACCCAGGGATGTATGTTTATAGGGATGTTTTGTTGAGAGAGAGTTTGGAGGCTCATATTCCCTCTTTGCCTGTCTAGAGAGGTCACAGTGGGGAAAAATATTAATTCTAGACTGATTATATTGACTAATCTCATTAACAACTATCAGCCCAGACAGAGTTGCACCAGGGAGGCCATAGGATTGTGTTACATTTAATTGTACGAGGAGGAAATCCATGTTTGAGCTGTCTATATAGAGAGCTGTGTGTTCAATAAAGTGTTTTCATTTTATCCCCAACATTAAGTCTTAGGTAATGTGTAACAGAACGTGCTTTGATCACTAATGCTAACAGGCGACACAGTAGCCAGAGGCTATAAACGCGGTAGTCCTTCTACTGGAATAGGTACCTAGATATCCAAATTTATCTTTGGCTACAGAGTCTGGAGTGCTCAAGGGTCCCCTGGAAGCAGCGAGGAATGAACTGACTGATGTACTCAGTCAAAGTACGGGAGCTCCATTACAGGATGATTTGTGTGTTAACATTACAATATGAGTCATCCAAGTAAAACCAAAAATCAGTATGCAACAGTGAGCTCTGAGCATTGAACAACGACTTATATCCTCATCCTTATTGGTTCTAATTGTCCACATAAAGGATGGCCTTAAATATCATACATCATTGCACTCTCACACTAAGGGAGATATGAAAATCAGGTTAAACCTGCTAGAACAAGGCCCCAACATAGTTATTTCAACAGTTATTATCTGACTTGCCACATTTTTGGATTTAGCATAGCATACATGACAGGCCCATCTTTATAAAATGGAGTTTCAAACTTTTTCAGTCACCTTTTTATTGGGCACTATTTCTCGGCCTCACCCCCCCCACCTCCCCCCTTTTCTACCCCTTTGTTCTCTTTATCTAAGTCCTCGGACTCTCGAAGCACCTTACACTCTTTCTTTCTTATTCACTTTAAATCTTTATTTATTTTTTATTTATTTTTTGGCCACGATCGCACATGTGGACAATACATAGGGAATACCGGAAAGGTGTGGGGAAAGGCTATGCTTCTTACACAGTGTATGGGTGTTTTCTCCCTATTATTCTCTTTGCTTTATAAACGCGGTCTTTCTTTAATGTCTGTTATCAGTTTACTGTTTTATATATTGTAAAAAACACAGGCGGGATATCCAAGCTTACTTTGGACTGCGGTCTACTATGGAGATCGGAAACATGCTGATACTTAGTGATCTCTGATGGCGGGATTTGGGTGAACTTGATTGTTAATTCATTTTGCGGATGTAAAGTGCTATAATCTCAGTGTATGTGCTTATTTATGCTGATCGACGAGTTGATGTATGTGAACTGCTTGTGATGTCTTGTACTGGAATAAATAAAGAATTAAAAAAAAAAAAAAATGGAGTTTCTTGTTAGCAAAATGCAGTTTGCATTATTAGTTGCCAAGAAATACTAGAACAACAGAATATTATTACAACTTTATGCTGGCATGGGACGATTTTAGTGGTATCAGTTCCATATGTGGATGCTGGTGATAGGCATTTATTTAGTGTCTCTGCAGTAACAGAAAAATGTTTATTCAACAAATTTGATAAAAGGGGGAGGGCAGGTAACTTTAATCACTAGATAAAGATAATTAACTTTAACATGCATCAGTGCCAGAGTTGTGCATACAGATATGTCTGACGTTGCTTAGCTTCTTGTCTAATGTCTACATGGTTAGGACGAGGGACAGAGATGGGCAGCATCAGGGGGTATCTTAGTTCGGTCTTCACAAGGCGTACTGTATTCATCAACAAGCATGAAAAGACTTCTCCTGAGTGGGCAGAGTCAAATAAGCTGATTGAGAGATGTGGAGGGGTACCAACACAAATATATGGCCACACTCTATGAATGATGCATAGTGATAGCAAGACAGTTTCAGGAACAGCCAGAGGAGGTGACAAGTGCCTGTCCAGTGGGAATACCTTACCCTGAAGAATCTTGGTGGCTGGTATTCCCCATAGAGATGCAGTGATTGGAGACCTTAGTTGGTAGTTTAACACTATAGTTTCAAGAATACATGTTTACATCCCTGACACTATAATGTTCCTTTAAAGGCTGGTATCAAGTGCTTGAAGACTCTGACCCAATAAATAGGCAGATATGTTACAAATAATAATGCCCAGTTCAGTCACAGACTCAGAAATGGACAACACAGTAACCTCATTTACCACTCCTCCTATGAATAAAAAAGAACACATATTTTGCAACCATCAGTTAAAGGGAGACTATAGTCACCAGAACAACTACAGCTTATTGAATTTGTTCTGGTGAGTAGAATTATTACCTTCAGGCTTTTTGCTGTAAACACTGTCTTTTCAGAGAAAATGCAGTGTTTACATTACAGCCTAGTGATAACTTCACTGGCCACTCCTCAGATGGTTGTTAGAGATCTTTCCTGGGTCATGGCTGCCTAAAATGCATCCAAACATTCAGTGTCTCCTCCCTCTGCATGCAGACACTGAACTTTCCTCATAGAGATTCATTGATTCAATTCATCTCTATGAGGAGATGCTGATTGGCCAGGGCTGTGTTTGAATCATGCTGGCTCTGCCACTGATCTGCCTCTTTGTCAGTCTCAGCCAATCCTATGGGGAAGCATTGTGATTGGATCAGGCTACCACTTCTGGTGATGTCAGCACACTGCTTTTTTTTCTGAGTCTTACAGCATGCAGCTTCAAACTTGAATACAGTAAGATTTTTGCTATATTTATGGAGGCATGAGGGGCACAGGGGGGCTAGATGGTGGTTTTAACACTATAGGGTCAAGAATACATGTTTGTGTTCCTGACCCTATAGTGATCCTTTAACTTTCACACAATAACATGGCATTGTTACAAACATTGCAACCTTGGAAGGATCAACACCTTTTAAAGTGAGGCACATATGTATTATGAGAGTACGTAACGGATTATAACACATTCACTATTAAAACACATGATTTTTTAATTCAGGATAGCTCCATTGATTTGCACTATACTTTTAAATGCCAACGCTCTTTATGGCAGCATACCCTTTATTTCAAGACAAAGCCATCTTAAGATTGTTTTATGTACCTGCTACCTATACATTGCATTATTTCTTGAAATAACTGTACTTAAAACTTTTCATCCTGATAGAAATGCACTTGCTTTATAATGCCATTATAGATTCATCACAACACAGCTTCCTATAATTACATGTAATGTAGTACTTGACATTTAGTTAACTCCAACTGTGTCTCCAACAGTTTTTTTTTATTTCTCTGCAGAAACATAATTTTAAATAGGCAACAGGTTTTTTATAAAGTCAGGTACCTTCACAGGACAGTCCATGGGAAGTAACCCCAGATAATGCCTCTCTGCACACATTACAGAAGGTGGGGCGCGCGTGGGAACAGGCATACCAATTGTGCATTCCTGAAAAGTGCTCCATATTGAACTGGGTTGTCTGTAAATAGAGAAGACAATCGATGAGCCACTGCTGAACAGAGGTAACCGTGTGAGCTGCAGAACCGCTCAGAAATTCCGCCTGCACTCATTATTGAATCGTACCATTTAGGTAGTCACAATGGCTAACGCTGAAGAGGTAACAACATTATAACTAGGTAATGACTTACTGCAGGAATGATTGTGCAACTGTTAAACGGATCCCAGATATGATGCCACAAACTATACCTGCATAACCCAGGTATTTTGTTTGGATACTACGACTGGAGTGAGCTTATAAAAGGTACCATATCAGCACCAGAGGCTCTGTTAACACCAGGAAATTGTTCTAAACATTGTGCAAGTAGTTTCAGGGTTCCTACCTCATTAAGCTCCCACTTCTGCACAGATTTCAGAGCTCCAATCCAGTCCTCCATTTCCTTTCTGTTCTCGGCACACAAGATTAGCTTGCGGAACGGCGTAATGACCTGCAATGAAGATGAATATGTCATACAGTTCTACACCCAAGACATGTATGTACGTCATACAGCTCTATCTCCATTTTTCATAATCCATCCTGTCTTATCGCCTTCGCTGTGTGAATTCTTTATTTACTAGTAATTTATTTCTCTCCATTATCTTTTTGATTTTACCTAGGGCTATATCCCTCATCTTTTTTCATCCACCCTCGTGTTTCAATTTATAGATGATATTGGTCAGAAGTCTTAATATATTATAGGAAGAGGATTATGCTATTTTAAAGGAGCATTTATAGTAGCAGATAATTTATAGTAGCAGATTAGAGTTAATTTAAAACATAATGATACAATGTATTGTTTTACATATGTTAATATAAGACCATCCTGTGATTTGATAGAAAAATTTGAAAATAAATCTTATTATTATAGAAATGCAATATCATATTCTACCTGACAATTTATATATTTATTTTTCAATGTGATAAAATAATTGAAAACAAGAATAAGAAATACGGGGGAAAAAAATGCCAAAGCAACGAAAACAAAAATGATAAGCATTAAGTTTGGTTTAAGTTGTAAAACATCTGTCACAACATCTGTCACGTCTCTTGTATGATTTACATCTTACACACTGTCTGAATCTCACTGGCTCTGTTTCTTTGCTTTGTACTCAATGAAAAACTGATAGTTTGGGGGGAAAGTAGCGCTGAACTGAGAGAAAGAACAAAGTTATAAAGTTGTTTATGTATTGACTAACAGATAGAGAAATAATAGACTGACTTCCATATCTCATCCAAGCTCCGTGATTTAAAGAGACCATGTGACTTTCTAACCACAGGTGACCTATTCTTTGGATATATATATTGTTTGGGTTCACCGACCCAAAAGCGAATGTCCCATATGGTCTTTCTTCAATATTCAGTGTATTTAATTAGTTGTCCTCTGTCTCACCGTGAAGCTGTTGTTGATATTCTTAGTACTGGTTTCAGCTACACTGGCATCAGAAAGGTCCACCTCATCGAAAATCAAAGACTGTAAAAAATAAACGAGAAACATACAAATGAGTAAGATGAAAAAAGATAGATTGAAGTACACATACAATGGTTGGGAGAAAACAATTAAATCAATCAACGGTATTACAGAGGGAGGTTAGATGGTAAAAACATTGCTGCATAATTGAAGCTATTCATTGTAGTAGCAAATCTTAACTCAAACGTAAAGCACTTCATCTTGCTAACGCGTTTTAAGGGTTAACTGCATATTCCTCTGGTTTATTTTATACACGTGCCAATTTCAAGAGAATTTGACATTTTTATAAATCCCATTAGTAACACCTCCTGGCTGTCAAACAGCTTCCAGACTCACTCTCTTTGAACTGTATTTCAAAGTGAAAGTAAGTGCTTTGTTGGTTTATTGGTTTCAATACGTCTTCATAAGAAGCATTGCTGGCGAAACGCGGTGATGTACCATGTCACAATGTTTCTTAATATGGATGACTTCAGCAAGGGTGGATTGGGATGAATGTGGAGACTGCCTCTGCACGGTAATAAAGGTTAGTTTAATAGCTTTTTACGGCTTTCAATGCTTATGTGGGGGAGCAGTAATCTAAACAATTTAAAAAACAATTCCATTTAAAAAATGATATATTATTTTTAAATGCAGTATACCTTTAAAAAGAAAGAGTCCATGCAATGCACCAATATTTATCACATCAAGTGGGAATGACAGTGTGAAGCCTACTGAAGAGTCCCTACTCTTTTCATTTAAGCTCACTTGTCCGCCAATGGTTTGAGGGAACGATGCAACATTCCACATGTGCCCACTGGGTTCAATCAGGTGTGATGGATACCTGTGTAATTTTGTATTAACTTTTAATATATGCAGAGTGCCTGTACATGCACTGAATATGTACATTTTTCATTTTCTCTACACAAAAAAGAAAAGTAATCTGAGTGTGCAAATTCAGGAGTATGTTGTTATTTAACAGAAACATTGTATGGGATTTTCTTCATTTCCTTGCAAATTTTTCAGCAATTTGGACATTACTCTGTATTATACTTGCATATTTTGAGTTAATCTCAGTATTTGACCCCAGACTTCTTTTAATGAACATACAAATTGCAAATTCAGATTAATTTAATGGATTTTGCAATTTGGAAATACATCATGAACCTTGGTGATTTCACATATCTTGGGTGAAGTCATAGGATAAAGTAAATAAATCACAATATTCATGCTGACATGTCATGCAGGGTTGAGATTGTCACAATACTATACAATCTAAACGTGAGCAATTTGATGACCTTTGAATCTTTTGCATAGTACAGGGTCCTTCCTCTCAGTTTAAAGTAGCGTCTCTTCCATCTCTGGAACGAGCTGGTCTGTTTCATGAGGATTCCCTCTTTCACACTCTTCTGCAAAAAAATATAGCTATTTTTAACAGGGAAGTCATTAGAAAACCATAATTAGAAATGAGAATGATCCAACTAGCATAAAGCATATTAAAAGGATACTATAGACATCAAACTAATGTTAGCTTAATTAAGTAGTGTTGGTGTATAGATTATGCCCCTGCAGTCTCACTGCTCAATTCTCTTGAATTAAAAAAATGGGTTTATTTTCAATCAGAAGTTAATTTGCTTTATACATTTTATATCCTGCTCTGTAAATTTAATTTTAATCACACTGGAGGCTCCTGCAAGGTCTAGACCACTATTAACAGAGCAGAAGATAAAACATTGTAAATTAAACAGAACTGACAATAAAGGAAGAGTACACATTAGATTACTCTTTTCAGGAAGTGTTTAGGAAGGCTGTATATATCACATGCAGGGAGGTGTGACTAGGGCTGCATAAACAAAGTGATTTATCTCCTAAATGGCATATAATTGAACAGTGAGACTGCAAGAGCATTATCTATACAGCAAAACTGCTTCATTAAGCTAAAATTGCATTGGTAACTATAGTGTCCCTTTAACATATTTTAAACACATATCAAAACATAAACATTAAATAAATAAATACATCAGACTATATTACTTCAGATTTATGACATCATCCAAAATCATTCCGGTCTTTCGTGTAAAATATTTTCTAGCTTGCTTTATATCAATATGAGTTTTCTGTATAGTTTGCCATGGCTGTTGTGTACAGTACATTTGCATTAAGAGTAACTGATATGATGGTAAATGTCATTGAAAGTAGCCACGCAATATTACAGAATATATATGTCTCAATGGGAACTAAAACATGAACTGACTTCTGATGCAATAAAGAGAATGATCGTTTTTTTAAAGAACACCATGAGTGCTAGTACATCTATCTATCTATGACACCATCTATGTCTTTGTCTCGCTATATATTATTATTATTTATAAAGCCCCAACACAATAGCTAGGCTAGGAGAACTAATGAGCGAGTAGTTGCAACAAGACAAGTTGGGTGTACAGGAAGGTGCTGAGGGCTCTGCTCAAAGGAGCTCTATCTATCTATATCGATATATCTACACTGAACAAAATTATTTTTTTCTCAAATATTGTTCACAAATCTGTCTAAATCTGTGTTAGTGAGCACTTCTCCTTTGCCGAGATAATCCAACCACCTCACAGGTGTGGCATATCAAGATGCTGATTAGACAGCATGATTATTGCACAGGTGAGCTTTAAGCTGGCCACAATAGAAGTCTACTCTAAAATGTGCAGTTTTACTGTGTTGGGAGAGACCGGGGGGTCCAAAAACCAGTCAGTATCTGGTGTGACCACCATTTGCCTCATGCAGTGCAACACATCTCCTTCAAATGGAGTTGATCAGGTTGTTGGCCTGTGGAATGTTGGTCGACTCCTCTTCAATGGCTGTGCAAAGTTGCTGGATATTGGCAGGACCTGGAACATGCTTTCGTATACGCCGATCCAGAGCATCCCAAATATGCTCAATGGGTGACATGTCCGGTGAGTATGCTGGACATGCAAGAACTGGGATGTTTTCAGCTTCCATGAATTGTGTACAGATCCTTGCAACATGGGGCCATGCATTATCATGCTGCAACATGAGGTGATGGTCGTGGATGAATGGCACAACAATGGACCTCAGGATCTAGTCATGGTATCTCGGTGCATTAAAAAAACGCCATCAATAAAATACACCGTTGTCCATAACATATGCTTGCCCACACCATAACTCCACTGCCACCATGGGCCACTTGATCCACAACATTGACATAAGCAAACTGCTCACCCACATGACGCCATACACGCTGTCTGCCATCTGCCCTGTATAGTGAAAACTGGGATTCATCCTTGAAGAGAACACCTCTCCAAAGGGCCAGACACCATCGAATGTGAGCATTTGCCCACTCGAGTTGGTTACGATGATGAATTGAAGTGAGGTCGAGACCCCGATGAGGACGACGAGCATTCAGATGAGCTTCTCTGAGACAGTTTCTGACAGTTAATGCAGAAATTCTTTGGTTATGCAAACCAATTGTTGAAGCAGCTGTCTGGGGTGAAGATGCTGGATGTACTTTTGCAATAGTCATGCTGTCTAATCAGCATCTTGATATGCCACACCTGTGACGAGAATGGATAATCTCAGCAAAGGAAAAGTGCTCACTAACACAGATTTAGACAGATTTGTGAACAATATTTAAGAGAAATAGGCCTTTTGTGTACATAGAAAAAGTCTTAGATCTTTGAGTTCAGCTCATGAAAAATGGGGGCAAAAACAAGTGTTGCGTTTATAATTTTGTTCAGTGTATATCTATCTACTGCACCATTGAAAGTATTATAATTTTTTTTCACAAAGATACAATCTTCCCAAAGGCACCACATAGATCATAATTCTGAGATTATTGGGATTAAGCTCAATTCTTTACAGAGTGCCTATTATCAAGGTAATTTAATCTGAAGTGGAGGTTGCCTTGTTCTATATAGGCTTGTTTTGCTATACTTCCATCAACAGTGGCAACTATGGTCTATGGTTTACAGGCCCGGACTGGCCATCAGGCATACCGGGCAAATGCCCGGTGGGCCGCGATGGCCGTGGGGCCGAGGCCGGCAGGGAGATCACAGGATCTCCCCTGCCAGCCCGTGCAGGGCCAGCTCTACCCGAGCGCCGGCCCCGCTGTGTGCCTCCATGAGCCGGTGGGGAGATCAAAGATCTCCCGCACCGGCCCAGAGGCTGTTACATGCGGCCGCAGGCTGGGGAGGGAGGGAAGAGAGAGGACCGGTGGAGCTCTAACATGCAGCTCTGCCCGGTCCTCTCGCGGGATTCTGAGCGTTGCCGCGGTTACTACGGCAACGCTCAGAACTCGCGAGAGTGAACTCTAGCCTGCAGGCTAGAGTTCACTCTCACCACTGGACCACCAGGGAAGCATGACTGCATGGTCCCCCTCCCTCATGGCAACACGGCTCCCCCCCTCCCAGGCTAAAGGTAAGAAGGGGGGGGGGGATAACTTATTTTATTTTTTTATTTTTTATTATTAATAAAAAATATATATATTTTAAGTAATTTCCCTAACAGCCCCCCCAGGCACACACAGCCCTCCTGACACACACAATACCCCCCAGACACACACAGCACCCCCAGACACACACACACAGCACCTCCAGACACACACACAGCACCCCAGACACACACACACCCCGAGACACACACACAGCACCTGAGACACACACACAGCACCCAGATACACACGCAGCACCCCCAGACACACACAGCACCCCTAGACACACACAGCACCCCCAGACACACACAGCACCCCCAGACACACACAGCACACTCAGACACACACAGCACCCAGATACACACGCAGCACCCAGACACACACAGCACACACAGCACCCAGATACACACGCAGCACCCCCACACACACACAGCACCCTCAGACACAGAGCACCCAGGTACACACACACAGCACCCAGACACACACACAGTACCCCCAGACACACACAGCACCCAGACACACACAGCGCACCCCACAGACACACACAGCGCACCCCCAGACACACACAGAGCACCCCCAGACACACACAGCACCCCCAGACGCACACAACACCCTCAGACGCACACAACACCCTCAGACAGACAGCACCCTCACTCCCACACATATACAGCACATATATATTATATAAAATACCCAGAATGTGACAGCAGATAAAAACACCCTCACACACAGCACTCCTCTTACACAAACATGCTGCGCACCTCACACATACAATACGTCCAAATATATTATATATATATATATATATACACACACACACACACACACACACACTACAGCACCCCTCACACTGCACCACTACACACATTACGCTCCAGATACACGCTAGATCCCTTACCCTATATGCACTCTTAATCCTCTACACACATACACACACACACACACACACACACACACACAATCTTCTATACACACTCTTGGTCCTTTACACACTAGATCTCTTACACACACACTGCACCACCTACACACACACTACATTCCTTGTAAGCAAACACATACAACATTCTCTAAACACACCCTCTCTACACACAGTAGTGTGTGTGTATAAGTGACACACACTACGTCACCTATACACACACACTACTGCCCGTATGCACACACTCGCTACATCCCCTATAACACTATGCCCTTATACACGCACTCTCTACAGCCCCTAGCCACACATTTTACACCACAAAATTGACCTATTTACACAATACCACACCACACTCTACACACAGGCAATCCCACAAGCATGCGCCAAACACATGCACCATACACTTTCCTGGCCCTTTTGTCCTCTGGTATCCCACTTGTGGAGACACCAGAGACAATTTAAAAGCAAACACAGCACAAGCATGTTATTACATTTGCTTGTGCTGCGCAGAACAAATACAGGCCTTTTTCTAATGCTAGAGCACTTCAGCGGGGTTCTGCGCATTGAACCAACATGCTCACTTTCAGAGGGGGTGTACTTGTCATTAGTGATGACAAAACACACCCTCTCTGGCCCCGCCCCCTTCTTGGGGGGCCGCTCTAATTGAAAAATGCCCGGGCCTAATTTTTTTTCCCAGTCCGGCCCTGATGGTTTATGATTTAAAGTGTAGAGTTATGCTTTCAGTAAAGCACATGCACAGAGCAGAGAAGAAGACTGCATGAGAACCATCATTGGACACCAGACAGTAAGTAAGTTCATTTTATTATCCTATATCAGTGATGGCGAACCTATGGCACGCGTGCCACAGGTGGCACGCCGGGCCCTTTCTGTGGGCACGCGGCCACAGGTCCGCCATCAATGCAGAGTAGGCGCCTGTCTGCCCGAAACGGCAGGCGCCTACTCTGCTTCCGGGTCGGGAGGCAGGGGGAGGGCTCTAGGAAGCAGCTCCCCTGTCCTCCCGCGCGATGCTGTGTGGAGCGTTGCCGCGCGTTACCATGGCAACGCTCCATACAGCATTGCGCGAGAGGACAGGGGAGCTGCTTCCTGGAGCCCTCCCCCTGCAGTGCTTACCACCACCGGACCACCAGGGATCGCTGTGTCCCCCCCCTCCCCCCTCATTAAAGGTAAGAAGGAGGGGGGGGGGTATACTGACACAGCACCCTTACCCCCCCCCAGCAGTAACCCCTACCCCCCTCCAGCAGAACCCCTACTCCCCCAGCAGTAACCCCTACCCTCCCCAGTAGTAACCCCTACCCTCCCCAAGCAGTAACCCCTTCCCTGCCCAGCAGTAACCCCTACCCCCCCAGCAGTAACCCCTACCCCCAGCAGTAACCCCTACCCCCCAGCAGTAACCCCCACCCCCAGCAGTAACCCTACCCTCCCCAGCAGTAACCCTACCCCCAGCACCTACCCCTGCCCAGCAGTAACCCCTACCCCCCAGCAGTAACCCCTACCTCCCAGCAGTAACCCCTACCCCCATACACAGTGCACTCTACCCCCCCAGCAGTAACACCCCTACCCCCCCAGCAGTAACCCCTACCCCCATAATGCAGTACCCCTAACCCCATACCCCTAACCCCAGCAGTACCCTAACCCCCAGCAGCTACCCCTAGTACTCTACCCCCACACGCAGTACTCCTACCCCCCACACGCAGTACCCCAACCCTCCCAGCAGTGTGTGCGTGTATTCAGCAGTCAGCTGTCTGTGTTTGCGTGTATTCAGCTGTCTGTGTTTGCGTGTATTCAGCTGTCTGTGTTTGCGTGTACTCAGCAGTCTGTGTGTGTGTGTACTCAGCAGTCTGTGTGTGTGTACTCAGCAGTCTGTGTGTGTGTACTCAGCAGTCTGTGTGTGTGTGTGTGTGTACTCAGCAGTCTGTGTGTGTGTGTGTGTGTACTCAGCAGTCTGTCTGTATGTGTATTCATCAGTCTCTGTATTCAGCAGTCTTGTGTGTGTGTATTCAGTAGACTGTGTGTATGTATTCAGCAGTCTGTCTGTGTATGTATTGCATTTGTTGGAGATACTAATAAATATAAGCTCAATTTTATCTATTTATATCATTATTTAAAATTTGTATCATTGAACTCTGTGTTCTTTTAAAACAAAAGTTATTAGTTCGGACAACAGTACGAGTTGTTTTTATCTAAACTTAAACCTCAATATTTGGGTTTAATTGCCGTGTTGGCACTTTAAGGAGAAAAAATGTTGGCATGTATTGCGGTTTGGGCACTCGGGCTCAAAAAGGTTCGCCATCACTGTCCTATATCATTTAGTTATTTTATACATATGTCAAGAGATCAATGGATCTGTGTACTCATTTATGTAACACAAATTATGTAAGATACATAATAAAACTTTGTCATCCCCTTTGCCCCAACAATATATAAAAAGCAAGTCTGCTTTTTAATTTTTATTACTGTGGCATTATCACTCAATGTAAAGAGATCGGTTCCAATAGTATATCGAGGTTAGTGATTTTTGGTTAGGACAATCCTCATGTTTTCTTACGGACATTGGTTCCCCTGGTTGACTGTATGTCCAGTTATAATATTGGCACCGAATAGGAATGGGATAACCAGGCACCAAAACTCATTTGAAGCCTTCCTACTTTCCATAATTTCACCTATTTCTGTGTTTGGTTGTTTGTTTGTTTTAATACTTTATTTAAAGTACATCTATAGGCACCCAGAGCACTTCCACTTAATGAAGTGGTCTACATGAAGTGGCCTTGTAGCTGTAGTCATGTTAATGAAAACACTGCTGTTTTGTAGATAAGTCAATCTATTTATTGACCTAAAAATACCTCTAGTGTCTGTTTTCCTGACAGCCACTAGAGGGTGCATCCGTTGCAACAAGCGAGTTTGACTCAGCTATGGGATGTTCAATGTCAAAACGTTATCAAATGCTGATCGTATAGATGCATTGGATTCAATGCTTCCCTAGGAGATGCATTTGACTGGACGAGAACACAGAAGATACCAGCATGCATGCTGATGGAGAAGGAGGTGGAGCAACTGCGGTGTCTCAGTACTGGAATCAAGATAAGTAAATACATTTTACTTGCATTTTTGACTTTCAAGGAGGTAAGGAGGTATACAGAGGGCACGGTAATAGGCCCCCCAAAAATATTATTTTCAAGCACATATGACCAATAGAGAAGAAAGCTAGTAAACTATTTACATTTTCTAAACAAAAGGGTGGGACACCCAACATATCTTGATCTTGATTTGCAATGGAAATATTTTATTTCTGAAGGTCTGATGGTAATGTAGAATTCTTGGAGTAAGCATGGCCGTTTAATAACACAACGGACTGGGGAAGCTTTGTGCATTTTTAAACAAGAGTTATATAATAAGTTGACTTCATAGAGATTATACAGCTGCCTATGCAATTTAGAGGAACATATAGTAAATTAATATGAGCATTCCAGGCGGCAGAGTGGTCAGTCTCAATTACTCAGTACAACTAGAGTTCCATGCCTTCATGATTCTGCTCAAACGTGTCTCAAATAGGTAACTTACTTTCCACATTATTTATCTACAAAAATATCATGGCCTTTAATGTTGAGTTCTGAAGCTAAATAATTTTGATTTTTTTTTTTTTTTTTACCAGTGTTTAATCATTTGGGAAGCTTATTAAATCAAGGCCTTATAAGTAGTGGGCATTTAACGTTTAGACATACTATCAGTACAAGTAGACTCCTGGCACACTAACATTACTAATATCTAATGTGCCAGTTACACGCTGGACTGATTTAATACTATTCAATGCGCCAATGACCTGCTGGCATACTTTAAAAATATTATTGTGCCCGTTGCATCAAAAAATAAAGGGGCATAATAATTATTTCACTATTTTGTTGCAGATTATATATTGGAATTGATGCAAAGCTTTTTTTTTTTTTTTTTTAATCACTTTACTGAACAACAGTTCTTTGTCATACAGTGTCTGGCATTATCTGCAGTGTGCATAAAGCTAGCAAATGTAAACCTAATTAGTTACAAATTTGAGAAAAATTGTTCTCATGCATGAAACCCAGTTACCCATCTTTATACACTAAGTGGAGTAAACAGCAACGGTAAAAAAAATATGATCAAACAAATCATTCTTATTTTGAAAGATTGCGCCACAATTTATACAGAACCCCAAATTACTCTGGTTTAGAAAGGTGAGGTAAGGAAAGGTAATTAATTAAAGGGACACTATAGTCACCAAAACTTTTGTAAATAATGTTTTATTGAGATTTTTTACTTTTCATTTCGTAACAATGGTCATGCAAGAAAATCATGTAATAATGCGGTGAGAAGTGGTAATGATAATAATGCGGTGAGAAGTGGTAACCAAAACTACTTACTTTTAATGAAGCAGTTTTAGTGTGTAGATCATGCCCTGCAGTGTCATTGCTCAATCCTCTGCCATTCAGGAGTTAAATCACTTTTGTTTCTGTTTATGCAGCCCTAGCCACACCTGCCCTGGCTGTGATTGACACAGCCTGCATGAAAAAAATTGTTTCGTTTTCAATCAGATGTTAATTTACTTTAAATATCTTAATCTCCTGCTCTGTAAATTGAACTTTAATTAAACTGGATTAAACATAATTTCCATTAAAGGAAGTGTAAACATTAGATATATCTTTAGAGGAAGTGTTTAGAGGCAGTGCAAGTCACATGCAGTGAGGCATGACTAGGGCTTCATAAACAAAGTGATTTGACTCCTAAATGGCAGAGAATTGAGCAGTGAGACTGCAGAGCCATTATCTATACACTAAAACTGCTTAATTAAGCTAAAGTTGTTTTGCTGACTATAGTGTCCCTTTAACTTCACAGGATTTATTTTGTAAAATCTGTAGAAGACCCTAATGTGGTAATGGGGACTGGTTGGGGCATTAGTTTATGATGCCCTTCTGGGCGTTATTCACTAGGTCCCCCCGTTATAAACCTGCAAATAAAGTTTTAAACGTACATGGAAATTCAACGAGCCCTACTCCAATAATAGATACACACAACCAAAAAAAATCAACACGCCATCAGACACTACCTCATGCACCTTACAGTTCGCATACTCACATTACAAGGGAGAGACCAACAACTTTTCCTTTTTTTCCCCCTCTTTTTCTTTCATAGTTTTGTAATTCATACAGTCAACTGTAAGACTGAATTGTGATGAAAATCCAAGAGAAGTTAGGACCAAACTAAATCAGAATACAATAGGGGAAGCCCACCCAACTACAATATCTAAGAGTTTCAGCCCACAAAAAACCCTGGACTGCAGATCCCCCCATTAAAGATGCATCCCACACCATCCTCATATCACACATCCTGATTCCACACACAGAACCCTTGATGTGATCAATCGAATCACAGTTCAGCTCACTGAATATATGTCGACTATATTTGTTAATATCTGTTACCATCATTGTACATCTTTTCTCTTGTTTAGTTCTCGTT
This sequence comes from Pelobates cultripes, assembly GCA_933207985.1. Classification (NCBI taxonomy): domain Eukaryota; kingdom Metazoa; phylum Chordata; class Amphibia; order Anura; family Pelobatidae; genus Pelobates; species Pelobates cultripes. The sequence goes on from OW240920.1 coordinate 88,693,414, forward strand.
TTTGTTCTCTATATTCCGTTCCTTTATTTTAGTGGCTAAATAGCTATAATGTAACTAAAACCCTTTTATTGACTCAGAGCACATGTATGCTCTCTGAGATAGGCGTGCGCAGCCTATTGCATAAGGGTGTGCACCCTAAAGCACAAACACACACGCCGCGTATATATATATATATATACAGTGCTGTGTGTGAGTGTGGGGGGGGGGCGCTGTGTGTGTGTAGGCGCCGTGTGTGTGTGCTGTGTGTGTGTGAGGGCGCTGTCTGTGTTTAAGGGTGCTGTGTGTGTGAGTGTGCTGTGTGTGAGTGAGGGTGCTGTTAGTGTGTGCGTGTAAGGGCGCTGTGTGTGTGAGGGCACTGTGTGCGAGGGTGCTGTTAGTGTGTGTGTGTATGTGTAAGGGTGCTGTGTGCGTGTGTTTGTGAGGGTGGTGTGTGTGTGCGTAAGGATGCTGTGTGTGTGTGAGGGTGCTGTTAGAGTGTGTGTGTGTGTGTAAGGGTGCTGTATGTGTGAGGGTGCTGTTAGTGTGTGTATGTGTAAGGGTACTGTGTGTAAGGGTGCTGTGTGTGTGACGGTGCTGTGTGTGTATGAGGGTGCTGTGTGTGTGTTAGTGTGTGTGTGTGTATGTGTAAGGGTGCTGTGTGTGTAAGGGTGATGTATGTGTGTGGTTGCTGTTAGTGTGTGTGTGCTGTGTAAGGGTACTGTGTGTGTGTGGGTGCTGTTTGTGTGTATTGTGTGGAGGTGGGGGGACCGTTTAGGAAATATCCCCCCTCCCTTCTTACCTTTTGTAGGGAGGGGGGACTGTGCTGCTTCCATCCCTGGTGGTCCAGTGGTGAGTGAACTCTAGCCTGCGGGGCTAGAGTTCACTCTCGCGAGATCTGAGCGTTGCCACAGCAACGCTCCAACCTCGCGAGAGGAACCCGGCGGGGCTGCTGGCTAGAGCTCCCTGGGACCTCTCCTGCCTCCCTCCCTGCACACCCCGTGCGCACGCTTATGCTCTCTGAGCTGGTAAAGGGAGGGAGCGGGAATGCAAGGGAGAAGCTCATTATGTCTGTCGCCAGCGTGCTGACGACAGACGTAATTTGTGCACAGGACAGAGCTCCGGGCTGCCCAAGTCACGTGTGCCGGTGCAATTACCCCCCAGCACAAAAGTGTAGATTATAGATTACTCTGAATGTGCAGTGTCTAGTCATTCTTAATTAAATGCAGAAACTATTTTTTAGGCCAGGCAGATTAAGGTTAAACAGGAATTTAAATAAAAAAAAAAAATCCAGATCGTGTATGATTACACCCTAAATTAAGGATGAGGTGTTTTGATATATGTGAAATTAAAGAGTCCGTGTGCTCTCTGTTTACATGCAGCAATTTGTAACTGTGGCTGCCTGCACTATACTGCACTTTGCACAGACGTTCTATTTATATTTGCATTTTGTTACTAATTTGAAGATCTAATGAACATACTGCATTCTTTAATAATGTACATGATTGACATTAAGTATCCTTATACTGCATAAATGGTGTACTGTTCCATCTACACTGCCAGTATGACTAGGATGCACAATTTATCCATTTAGGTAGCCAGCTTTGAATGTTATGTCATATTACGGCAGAACAATCGTCCAGAAGTATTCCTGGGTGATTGTTTTACAAAGCACATATTAAAGGGCTAGTCATTCAATGCAGACAATAATTTACTTCCTACAAGAACAATCTTTTTAATAACCTCTCTACAATTTATTTGATAATGAACATCATTTGGCTCCTCTTCATTAAAAACCTCCCTTAAAAGTCTCATAAGCCTCAAGAGCCAATATCACAGGAAGCAGTATGCACTATATTTAGCAATGGTTCTAATAATAGCAATAACTGAATTTCAAATTAGTGGCCAACTTTCAATATTAGTGACAGATGTAAATTTCAGAATGAATAACACTTTCATTTCTGGGTCTTACTGTTACAATTGTATGCCTGGGAAAGTTTACTATAACTGACCCTTTAAAAAATAAAACCCTAACAAGTCTAATGACCAAACATCTAAAAAGCCAACTTATCTTAACGCATACCTAGGCAATTGTCAATCTTGCAAGGCTTGTCCACTAATGAAATTTAACACTGACAGGTTGGTGGCCAGGAGACCAGTTATCACGTGGATAAATTATTATTATGCTAGGGAACTTGAAGACCACTTGGAACATCATTCTACAGGCCAGGGGTGAAAGAAAGGGTGGGGAGCATTCACCAACACCTAACATATTGCTTTCCCTCAATCTCAATACACGATGTGAAGGAAGGGGTGGATGTATTCTTCAGTATTTTGACAACCATATACAGGTTTGCAGGTTTTTATTTTGTAATCTCTTAATTCATTGTACTTGTGTTGTAAAATAAGCATTATATTTGGTGGAGGGAACGGATAGTGAATGGATTACAGCTACAAACAGTGACAGTGTTTTGCACTTTACCGGAGGCATCTCGAATCCCCCCCATACCTTGAATTTGCTGAACTACAACACCCACAATTCCCTGGCCATCGACTGCATTCAAAGAAATCATCAACATCTCGGGGGCAGAGTTTGAAAACCCTCGTTTACAGTTACGATTAACCATTTCCACAATACTTTCTCATGGCATTACGCAACCCTACAACTTAGGGCACGAAAAACCTATATTACAATTGGTTGGTTATAGTCAGAAGTCAATCCACAAGTCAAACTAATAAATGGCATTGAGGTTTTTAGAGCAAAACGCATTATTTATATTATACCTGGTCAACTTTTTATGGACAGTTTACATATATAATGCGCTATCTTTATTTGTATTTAATTGTGGATACCTATCAGATTCTGAAGGTGGGAAATTAAATTATTGATGTAAATATATTTTTAAAAATCCAAATTTAATTAAACAATTGAAGTTTAATGAAACTTTTTAAGTAAGCTTTCATTGTAGGGAACCTTTCAAATATATTTATATTCTTCAATGAACGTGTTCCTGTTTTCAAAATGAACAATTGATTTTAACAACTGTAGAGACATTAGCAAATCCTAAATACTTGCATTACTTTTAATTCTGATGTATGGCAGATAATGAGATAGCTAATTACTTAAGATAGATGCTAAGCTCACATGGTAAAAAATATTGAGGACTTACTTAAATATTTTTGATATATAAACACAAAAAGCACAACTATATATCATTATATAGATTTAATAGGAGACACCTCTATCTTGCCCCCTTTAACCTAGCATAGACAATAGTATTTGAACATTTAAAACATACCTGTAAGAAGGGATTTTCAAGAAACATTTTGTTGGTAGTCGTTCTCAAACCATCACAAAAAGATTTATCTTGATGATCACTAACGCCCCCAATAACACATCTAACAGATTATATACATTTGTCCTCTGCATGGGTGGTCTTCTGAAATACAATCGTTCTTCACAGAGAATTTACGCAAAGTATAATGGTATTCCACTACAAGTGCTTCTGAATGAAATGATTTATCACAAATAAAACTCTAGGTATAGCTGTAATTGGAGTGTCCGCTAGTAAAAGCTACAAAAGTATTTAACGAAGACGTTGAAGATGTAAGAATCCCACCTTGAATAAGTAAGGACCTCTGTGAATTCCACTATTAGCTCTCAGAAGGATAAGGATCACTTAATATCACACCGGGGAATTGTCGCAGTTTTGCAAACATAGTTCTGTCAGAAAAATGAAAGATTCTCATCTGTTAGTTACTTGTAGAGTATTGTGTTTCTCTCTGATAACCGTGTTCTGCAATGTAACGTTCCAATATATTTGCCGAACACTTTCTTATGTTATAGTCATCTCCAAAGATATTGACACATTGCGTCTCCTTTCATGACAGTGAAATGAGAGGCAGCAAAAGTGTCAGGCTCCACCTCCATACTTAAATTACCTGGTAGGTAAACAGGGAAGTTGTAGAAGAAGGAGGACCGGGTGTGGTAACTCTAAAAATAGCTGTCTGAGGTGAAAGAGTAGTGAAGCAGTTAGACCAGACAGACCAGAAGTGATATGGATTGCGATCACCATGACACAAGGAAATTACTGGAATTTGTGTTACTTCTGGCCTGACAACAACTGTCATCCTGTGCCGAACAAGAAAGTTGTCACATACTAACAATTAACTCCTCATACTATATATCACAATACATAATGGTATAGTATAAATGGACATGCTCTATAGTACAATATACAAACAGATATTAAAAACACACAGCACTATATTTATAAACATGTGCATTGTCTGGGAGTTAAAATGAATTCAAGGTGAATTTCAGATTTTAGGCAAAAATAGCACTAATGAAAATATAGATGATGTGGATGGTTTCTCCACTTGGCAATTATGACCTAAAATTTTAAATTCACTTAGATTTAACTTTGCAATCTAGGCAAACTACGCAGGACGCTCTGACGCTGTGCAGGAGGATTTCCAGCGTCACCAGAATCCCCATAGGAAAGGATTGAATAATTCCTTTCTATGGGGAAATCCGAATGCAAGCGCGGGACAGTGGGCTGCAGAGAAAGGGATACAGTGACATGGGTTACTCTGTACTATAACATCTGGGAACATGAGTAGATCCCCTTTGGCTTGAAAAGTGTTTTTAAAGGAGTTATAAAATAAAAATGTTTAGAAATTGAAAATAAACTATGATGTCCCTTTATACCTGACAGGCAAGAAATGCTTTCATTTAAAAATGGGTTGCATATATTCCAGATATGAAAGGGTTATTTAACACAGTCTGTGTATAAGAGAATGTTCACCTTCCTGCTTCTTTCATAGGGAGTTTCACGCAGTGCCATCTGTACAGGCAGAAGAGAACTTTGGACTGTACAATAGAGTACTAAAATATGTATTTAAATAAAAGTAAAATTCTAAATGAATATGTATTCATTGTAGCTTGTGCAACAGTGACCTTGTGAGTTTAGTCTATATTTTATGCTCATGTGTAGTAGGAAAGGAAGCTAAACCCAAGATGCTTACAAACAAACAGTAAGCAGACTTTTTTGAACTATAACTAATTACAACATTTAAGCCAAAAAAAAAGTAATCTTCGTTTCAGGTGGATTATCGGGTAATAGAATCCTGCATACAGGCATTGTTTAAATGTACTTAGGATTTAAGCAGAGTCTACATCACACATAAACAATCTGATGTTAAGCCCATCCAGCTCATAATACTAGCTGTAGACCAACAACTAAACTGCAATAGGCTACCTATAACTGATAAAACCAGAAACGTTACTTACTCATGTACAGACAATGGTATCCTACACTACAGGTTGCTGAACACTACCAGTGTTATAAACAATTTAAATGTAAGAGATCAATAGAAAAATATCATCTTATTTTTTATATTTATCAACATACGAACTGTTGCAGTTAAGCTTTTAATGTTGCTGACAAGATCACAATTCCATCATACTTTTAGACACCACTGTTACAATTATCAGATCACTGAAAATGGGCCTTATAGTGTACGCTAAACACTCAAGTTCTCCTACTGAAAAGGATCCTTGAGCTATCAATTAAATTACAATGAAATAACTATTTAAAAAAACAGCAGCAAGTAGCACTAGAAAATAGCAATAAAGATAAGAATGCGAAAATATAAACTATATCAGAGTTTGAAGGGTACTTGTATCTATACTTGTATGTATTGGTAGAGTGTATCCAATTAGTAGGGATGTGCATGGGGAAAATATTCGGTTCGGCATTCCGAAATTCGACACTTCGGAATTTCGGGACTTCTCTTGCAGCCGCTTAGTAGATAACTCCCTAATTCCCACGGTATTAGGGAGCTATCTACCAAAAGGCTAAAAGACCTAAATTGGTATTTCAGCCAAATTTACTAATACTAAGTAAAGATTACTTAGTATTAGTAAATTCTACCCCTACTCGCTACACCACAATTAGAGGCATGTCTATTAAACAGTGAGCAGCCTATGGCTGCTCACTGTTAAAAAACCAAAAAACTGTGTCCCCCCTCCCAAGCCCCCACCCGTACCACGCGAGTGGGGGATTTTAAACTAAAGGAGGGACCTATTTCCCCCCCCTCCGGCCCCCACCCTTGAGACATGATATGGCTATATGGTGTAACTGGACTTGTTTCCTGAGATAGGTGATTTTGAACAACCTTAAAACATTTTAAATTGTATTTTTTTTTTTGCACTGTCCCTAATCTGTATTTCCTATACCCAAAGCTGATTACCACAAACTAGTTTATAATAAGAGAGGTCACAACCTCATTTATATGCAATAATTAATGTTTTAATGAGTTCCCTTTCTCTCCTCCAAATAATTTTACTTTCTCTGGTATCCTTGGGGTGTTTGCCTCCTGGTTGTCCAAGAGGTGGGGATATTTCAGGAATTTAAAGGAGACTTAGTGACCAACAGACACTTACATATAGATGAGTAAGTGGTGTAGGACAAGTACAATATACCGTATTCTGTTTACACAAAGCAATCTGTAAACACATTCACTGAAGATGAGACTTATTGTGGAAAACAGAGATACAATCCTACTCAAACCTTTCTAAAAACAAAATATAAAGAATATAACATGGGACTATCCCTCCATAACTGTACTGAAATATGTTATTATTTTTTATACTCCAAAGACCCTTCTTGGAAATCTGCCTGCTGTCAGAGAAGCATTATGTTTACTATAATGCAGTAATAATACTAATAAAAACAACAGAATTGAGCTAACAAGCATTCTCCTAACTTCAGATCACAAAATTGCCAAATCGCTAAATTGTAATCAGAAGCTATTTTTCTGTGACATGAGTGTAGATAACCCCTACTCAGTCATCTTTCATTGTATAAATCACAATACATCAAATAATAATGTCAAGTGTCTATATTGGCCAAGTGTTAAATCAGTTTACCTAAGTCTGTGTATTGCTACAAATAGAATAGAGTTTGGTGAGTGGTAACGGGGGATGGGCTCGAACAATGACTTGTTGAACAAGTTCCAAAACATACATTTTACTTTTATCAGTGATGGGTGAAATGTCAAATTCTGTAGGCTTTGCTACCTCCTAACTGATTTCTGTGGGAAAAGCAAGTCTTATGGCTTGACTGATATGTGCAGATCTGTGTTTAACCCTTTCCCCAAGTACGAGCGGCAAAAAACGGTAGTTAACGACCTCAGACGTACCTGGTACGTCCTTGGCAAATAGGAGCCCTAGACCGTCAAAACCGTAGCGATACCGGTCAGGGCAAAGGGACGGGGAACGACTGCCCGAGACCCCAGCAGCAGCTCCAGCCACCCTGGTCCTCCAGGGCCATATGATCACCATGATCGCATGGTCGCAATAGGAGTCTATAGATCTGCCAGCAGGTGGACTGTCTGAGCTGTCAGGCAGTCCCCCAGACACCTAAAAAGTTGTAAAAAAATAATAAAATAAATATATTTTAAATATATTAATATGTATAATATATTATAGAATAATTAAAGCATTTTATAATATATTATGCATATATATGATTTCATTATAAGTGTACTTACATACACATATATCTCAAAATACACTTATAATGCAATCATATATATATATATATATATCTATCTATATATATATATATATATATACATATATATATATATATATTATAAAATGCTTTTGTTATTTTATAATATATTATACATATTTAGGAAATAAAGGTGTTTGTGTGTGTGTATATATATATATATATATATACATACACACACACACACATTATACATATATATTTAACTATTAACTACATAATTATTTGATTTTATTCATTATAATTTGAGGGACCTGTCTGACAACCCAGGCAGACAGTCCAGAGAATTTAATTGGCAAGCCCTATATTTAACCCCGTAACTTTCCAAAACACCATAAAACCTTTACGTGGGGGGTATTGTTATACTCGGGACACTTCGCTAAACACAAATATGAATGTTTTAAAAAGTAAAACTTATCACAACGATAATATCACCAGTAAAAGTGCTGTTTTGTTTTTTTAAAAATGCAAAAAACTAATAAAAACGCTAACTTGGTATTTCATGGTGGGGTTAATTTTTTTTTCTGGGCTGCCATACCGTCTCAAAGGCAACATAGCCAATCAGAAAATGGCAAATCTTACGTTTGACCCTGTAACTTTCCAAATCACCATAAAACCTGTACTTGACGGGTACTCTTGTACTCGTGAGACATTACTCTACACAAATATGAGTGTTTTAGAGCAGTAAAATGTATTATACTGATAAAATGGCATTTTATGTGTGAAAAATGCAACAAAAAATAAATAAATCTCAAGGCTGTGGCCCAAGGATGATGGCCTGCCTATCAACTCGGCTCGGAGGGAAGGCACTGTCCTGACCACGTTCTACCGCAGCCTTTCATGAACCCTCTGCAGTTTCCTGTAACCTCCCAGTGTCTGGCCTAGGTTAAAGGGGGACTCAAGTTGTTCACAGGCCCACCGCGCGAGACGTACTCTCCCATGCTATTACTTGCCACTATCCTGTTCTACGGTTATTTTTAATTTTTGGCATGTTGTCTTTTCCTGTTATTTTATTTCTCTATCCTACCAAATGCCCTAAGGTGCTTTTGTGATATGTGGTCCACTCCCAGTGGTATTCTTATTACTGTATGCAACTAACAGCTAACAACTATAACAGTATGTAACTAACAACATTAATTAGTATTCCATGTTATACATGATCTGCCTGACTATGTGTTAACCTTTTCTCAAAAACAAAAAATGTGATGTCTTTCTTATATGGAGTATTGTGTGACATGTTACAGTAAATACCAGCATTGTCTGCCGGGCTTTAATACGGTGTTCTTTTTATCTTGATTAGAAATGAGTCTGTATAACTATGATACATTGTTCTTGTTCCAAATTACATTTTAATTGCATAACTTGTTATTAGTAAGTAACATAACATTTCTCAGAATAGCATCACCACCCTTGGCCACACCCCCACTCAAACCCTTAAAATTAAAGTGTCCCTCTTTGTTCATTTAAAATGTTGGGAGGATTGTTAACATGCAGTAAAAGCAACTAACACCACAGACCTTGATGTAAAGATTTTCCTTATTCTGTGAAATTGAACGCAGTTTTTAAATACTATCTTTTTTTATTTTTTTACACTTTTTTTCTGAGATTATATAAAAGGTTTACAAAATGGCAAAACATTACGTAATTTGTTAAATATAGTACAACAGTAGATAACTCTAGGCTAAATGGCATAGTAGCAACCTCATATATATATATAGTTCTAATTCAGGCACAGTTACAGCTTAATAAACCACATACAAAAGCATAAGAACAAAAGAAAATGTTCCTGTTGCACCCCTGTACTTCCCTATACCTATGCGAGAAAGCAAACAGTATGATTGCTGATATTTGTTATTCAAACTATACTATGTCTGTTCGAGAATAAGTCGGAAGTAAGAAAATGAGCTTTACAGGAAAGTGAAGGCTATAGTCTGTCTATATGTCAGCCTGACTTCGCAAATAAACCACCCACGAGCACAATGTGTCTTTAATTTTCTGTGGTTTGTAAGAAAGAGGTCAGTAACTACCCATAACTCTGATTTGATCTACTCTAAGTACCCAATTGTTAGGGGAAGCAGAAGATTTCCAAAACAAGGGGACTAAAGCATTGGCCACGTTAAGAAAATGACATAGAAGTGACTTGCTATATGTCTGTGGGCTTAATATAGTAAAATGGAAAAGAATGGAGAGTATCTATGCCATTATAGGTGTTTTTGCGATTTTGCTAATATTTTGCAGGACTTCTTGCGAATAGGGGCGAATCATGTCCACTATATATATATACATATATACATATATATATATATATATATATATATATAGAGAGAGAGAGAGAGAGAGAGAGAGTTCCTCCCTTTGGCTTCTCCAGCATTCCTAAAGCATATAGAAAAAGGTTTATAGATAGCAAGATGATTGAAGTGCTAGGAAAGAGCTATTCCAAAAGAGCTATATGTATACTGTGCACAAACCCAATAGGTCAATCTTCAATACAAAGAAATAAACTGGCTAAGCATACATTGTTGAAGTGGTAACCATACCTCCAGTTCAGAGTTGACCAATCTCCAAATATTGTGACAAACAAAGAAGGAGGCTGGGCACAGATAAATCCTAGCAGATTTAATGGAATTCTAGTGTTAGAAAAAACAAAGCCTAAGTCCCTACAGTGCCCTGCTCCCTTGCGTCCCCCCTCCCGCGGCGTTGAAAGGGTTGAAATGCCTTCAGTCACTTAATTGAATACAGCGCTGATGACCCTTGGCACTGGGTCAGGCTCCGCCCACGCTCCTCCACCAACATCAGCCGGCAGGGGAGACATAATGCTTTTGGCTCTCAGCCCAGCTCTTTACCTCCAGATACCCGATACAATCACAAAGCAGATCCTAAAACTCAGAATCCCTCAAAAAGGACCAAGTAAGAGACACAGTTTTTTTTTTTCAACCAGGACTAGACCCTGTCAACATTACATTAGAGTTATGGTGACACACTCAGTAAAATACATAATTCATAATCATATGCAGTGTCGCACATGCAACCAAATAACACATTTAAATATAATTCTGCAAATGGGACATTAGGGGAAAATAGACAATAAAAGTCTGAATTACCATCATATAGAAATATATGCAAATTAAATTAGGGTCAAGGAAAATTTAACCAATAGATGGCACTGTAAGACACAATTTCCCTATGGACGATCATGGTTGTATTACAGTGTGCATTACACTGTGATACATATAGTTCTTACTGATGAATGTGGTTCTATCAATGATATATGGTGTTAAGCCAACCAAAACATCTTAGTATGCCAATATTGGTGGTTCCTATGCTAATTTTATTATGGGAGATAAATATGCTAAGGTAAGGCAATACTAACTGCTTAAACTGCTTTTAGAGTTTTTTCTTAAATGTATGCAAGTCTCGGGTGTTTGTTTACTCTAGAAATGCCTTTTTGGAGACTATTTAAAAGACCTTGATACATTTGTGAGTACGTTCACAACCTTAGACAAGAAACAAGCCAACATGAAAGGAGTTTTCACGCCTAAGGCTTTTAGTGGGGATGACAGAGCACAAAGTAATCTGGCCATCAAATCCTCCAGAGTTTCCATTGACAAGACTCAAAGGCTCTGTTCCTACTAGAACCTCAGCTCAGGATGTTAACCTACTGCCCTCTTTCTTTCCTCATTAAGGTCACCCATGAAGGGTAATGGAGCTTGGGGAGTTCAACTGGAAGACGTTCTTACAGTAAGTACGTTGTCATTTCACCTTTCTTCCCTAGGAAACAATGGAAGCAGACACATCCATTTTTCTAGTGTTTGGGCATCATATCAAGTTCATGATGTGTCAGGTTCAAGCTTTACCACCTCGAACCCTTGTTTTTTTCCTATCGAGATGACCTCATGGTCTCACAAGAAGTGAGGTGCCCACTGTGGAAGATCATCAAGTCACCCTGCAATTTGTCTTGCAGGGGAAAAAAAATACACTTCACATGTTTTCCTTTGGCCTATCATCGGCCCCATGGTGCTTCACCAAACTCCTGAAGCCTGTGGGTGTGTTATTATGCAGTATAGGGGTTTGTCTCATCGTTTACTTAAATGAGGCTACTATATCTTGGCTGGGGTTGGCCTCTGACTCCCCCTCTAACCGAATTCTTAAGAAGTGGGGTTGCTCCTACCTTGGAATGTACAGGGGCTCCAACAGTGTGGAGGTTCTGGACGCTTTGGGTGGTGTGGGATTTTGGGGGGTTGGGAGCATTATCCTTTACCCAGGTTTTATTGGGGTTTAAATAGGCCAAACTGGGGCATGAGTTTCAGAGTTCCTGTCAGCCACTGTAAATGACTTTAGAGACTAATTTTTGTGAGGAAGTCACCACTGTTTTGCGGAACCATATGTTCCCTTCCAGCTTCATTGCTAATCATCCAGATTGCCAAAAGGGAAGGAGTGGCAATTCTATTTTTACACTTTCTTCCCTTTGCCCCTTCCCAGATACTAGCTGATGCTGGAGAAGGTTCTTATTTCTGAAAGGCTGCATGGCCTCTGAAGTGTTCACCTTGGTCTCTTTATATACCAAAATGTGGGTCCGCGCAAATTAATAGTCTGTGTATTTCACTTTCTTGATACTTTCAGGGAAGAGACTATGAGTTTTGGGGAGATTTTAATGTCGATGCAGATCCCAGAATGAATAACTCTATGGGGCATAGCTACCTTCTATAAAGGGACATATGCATCATTAAACAGGGCCTAGATAGTCTCCAGCTGGTAGATTGTTGGAGGGCGCTGCACTCGGAGGACCATGATTATACATTTTATTCAGCTGTTCACAATATGTACTCCAATAGTACAGAAGAAACATAGCAACTTAACAAATTCTTTCTATCTGATCTTGGTTCCTCTTTAGAGGCAGAATCTACTATTTGCACCTTCTTTGCTATAAACTAGCTCGTGGATACTCCTCCCTCAGTGGTTTGGGAAGCCCACAAATGTGCAGTATGTGGTCATTTTATACAATTTGGAGCCCACAGGAAAAAAACAGATGTCTCGGTGGTAGGAGAACTGGTTGCTGAGATCAAAGATCTAAAAACTAAACATAAAAGTCTCCCAGGCTTAAGATAAGAGTCCACTTACTTTAGATAAGAGTTCACTTATCTTCATCTGCCTAGGTTTCGGAATGAGCTTCCCCTGCTGCCCTCCTCTAGGATCCACAATGACTTCCTTCGATCCCATAGATTTTTCTACAAGCACTCTAACAAGGGGGGTCAACTCCTGGGCCAAATGTTTACCTCCACACTGTTTCTGTATAAAATTCTCCAGGCCTTCCAACAGTATTATAACTATTTTTTTAATATATCTGCTAGAGGTCCCTCTAACAATGATTCTTTTAGATTATCTAAAATCTCTAAATATCTTTAAAGAACAGTCTTGAGGCCCTAACTTGGAAAATACAGAACTTTTGGAATCTACAATAACCATGGAGGAGCTTCAGAGGGCTATTAAGTGCCCACATACCAGTAGGACCCCTGGTCCAGATGGTCTACTATATATACTATAAAAAAAACTTGCCCCACTGCTGGTGCTTCACCTTGCCAATGATTTCAACTTTGTACTTTCTGGAGGCTCTCTTGTCTGCTCATATCACAATCTTCCCAAAAGAGGGTAAGGATCCCAATCTTTGTGCAAGATATAGGCCCCATCTAATCTCTCTCGAATATGACTTGAAGCTCCTCGCCAAAGTGCTTGCTGAAAGGGTAAAACTTCTCCTCCCTCATCTAGTCCACCGGATCAATCAGGGTTTATCTCAAGTCTGGAAGCTTAAGATAATACAATGTGGCTCTTTAACATAATTCTGCAAAAGATAACTTCAAAAGAAACAGTTGCTTTTATTGTCCAAAGGATGCTGCAAAGGCATTTGACAAGGTGGACTGGTTCTTTATGTTCACAGTTCTGGAAAGGGTGGGATTTAGGATGAAAATGCGAACGTTTATTGGATTACGCTACACGTGTCCTACCGCCATAGTGTGTGTCAATGGGCTTTGCCTGGCACGGTGCACATTACCAACAGTACAAGACATGGTTGTCCTTTGTCCCCCATTTTAATTGCTTTATTTCTAGAACCCTTGCTTTCTGCCATTAGAACCAATCCAAATATTTCAGGCTTGTAGTTTGGTGGAGTGAAGCATAAAGTGGCCAGGTATGCCAATGACATGCTATATGGGTCCCTTTGAAATCTAAAGATCATAGATGGAAGATGAGAGGAATCTTTTCTTCATATTTGGTTTGCTGTTCAATTCCACACCTCTCTTTCCATGCTGCTTAATTCCCTCACCCAGGTTCTGAAAAATTTGGACTTTCAAGGGTTTCTTTATTCCACATCCCCTCCTCATCTCGAGGCTCCTTCTGGGGACAAGTTAAAGAGTTTGTCTGCCCTCACTGGCCAACTAATCCATACAGCTCTGACTCAGCTGCGCCATTTCATTAGCTTTCTCCCCTGTCAGGTACACCTTTGCAGGCCTTCATCATAGCTATTTCTGAGCTATACAAGTTGCTTTTGGCAAATGATCATCTTTCACCAGCTAGGCACATGTGCCGCTGGAAGAATGCGCTGGGGCAAGTTTTCAATGAGGAACAGTGGACAAAAATTTGTATTCTGAACCTTCAGAGCACCATCTCCATGAAAATACAGGAGGAAAACTACAAGCTTCTATAGGGGTGGTATAGGACCCCAAGCCTTTACACTCCATTTTATTGGCGTTGTCGGACAGAGACGGGTACTCTGCTGCATATCTGGTCAGAGTATTCTAGTGCATATATGATGGAAGGGTTCAGAGATAGTGCCGTAGTGGAGGAACATCCACTCTATCTTGTGCTGCTTACTAGAGACTTCTTCGTCTTTCCGTCCTGCAGAATATCTAATGCTTCAAGTCACACCTCCAAGCCCTCTGGGTAAGAGAGCACGGAATCTTACTTCCCAGCTCTGATACTGTAACACAAGTGGCACTGAAATAAAGTTGAGTGACAACTTTTAACACTTTAATTTGCGTCATTGAGATAGGGGCATATTATAGCGTTAAGTATGCAGTTTTGTATTCCTAACGCTATAGTGTTTCTTTAAGTTGAGTGATTTTGGTGCTTAGACTGTACCATTAATATACCAATGTCTATTAATTACACAAATCTAAGTGCTAACTCTGTATCATATGTAATTGAGGAAATATTTTCAAGCACAGTTTGTCTGCTTTACCTTATTTAATTTGCCTAAAGGGGACACAGACCATTCAGCAAACTATATATCTTTAGAAAAGAATACAAGAACAGCCCAAGATTGTACATTTTAAATGTACATTTATTGAAAAGACAAGATCTGCGCATGTTACCCTTACTAATAGCTCTTACATGGTAAATGTCTTTAGAAGCCATATCAAAAATTACATTTATTGATACTATTGAACACAACTGCTGATTGATAGATATGCTCTTCTGTTACTTTTCAAGAAAAGGCAGCAGTTTGGGATACAACTCTCCTTGTGTAGGCAGAGTGACCTAAGATCCCTCACTCATTTCCTTTGGCAGCAAGGCTCTGCAAGAGATATTATTTCCCTTACAATTTGCAGTCATATGAAAACAAGCTTGGAACTGATAGGACACCATAACTGATAGGACATCATACACTGGCTCCGGCCTCAACACTCTAAAGTCCAATCGATCCTGATATATTTATAGACCTTTTTCATATTCTGCAGGGAAAACTGTGTACTGCATCCCTCACGTTTTCTGGCTTCCACCAAGAGACAGTTATGGCTGGAACAGGGAGATGACTTGATAGCATGATTTTCATACAGTTTATTTGGGGCTCGATAATCTGATGTTTATTCATGTGGGACTAAATAGCATGACATAACATGAGACATTTAACCAAATTAAACGTCCTTGCCTAAGTGTGAGCTCTTATATGCTACCTAAATGACTTATTCTTCTTAAAGTGTTACTTCAATCATCATAACCACTGGCATGGTTTCTTGGTAATGGGGCCAACTGTTTTACAATGTTTTGCCCACTTACCTGGGTATCCATTGGCCATTCTTTGTCTGAAAGAATCAGCTGATTGTTCTCAGCCAATGAATGACACTCTGTGCATAGAAACATGTGCATAGAAAATCTTGTTCTGGGTTGGGTAATGATGCCCCAATGATGCTGACATTGGTGGAATTACACCTCCAAATAGGTTAAACTCAGTATGAGCAGAGTTTCATATAGAAACAATGCACTTACAGACTCCAGGCACCATGACCACTTCAAACCACTTAAGTGGTCACAGTGCCTGGAGAAATCCTTTAATATAGCCAGATACTGGTTGTTAAACATGGCTGTGAATACTTGTAGTTGTTGTGTTGTACTATTTGTAGGTTCTGGCCTCGATCAGTTTTGTTTTCTTGAGTTTTTGTTTTATTGTAAGGTGCTTTGCACTGCATGTTGCATGTGTTTGAACCCAGTACTTAGTGAACCCAAGCAGTTCTTTATAGTTCCCAACTTTGGACTAATATGGAGGCAACAAATTCTATTCATATTCCCTTAGGAAGTGTCTTCTTTACTTTGGTTTATGTTTTGGTTTTTCTAAATTTCTTAGAATATCTCCAAGTTTTGTCTTTAGTCCCTCTCCTTAATATATAAATTCTGACTGAATTATAGTGCTTTAGAATGAGACAGGCTTTGTGATATTTTATTATTTCCCTTCTAATTATTTGTTTGGGTTTTCATTTTCTTTTTCTAAAAGTTTTGCCTTTATGTCTATATTGTTGCAAGAGACTTTGTGTTCTTATGCAAGTCATTGGGCAACTTCAGTTTTGCAAACCTTGTAATATGCTATGTTTATCTATCACTGTGTCTAATGAATGTTAGTTAATAGGCTCTTGGTAACACTTACAGTATATTAACCGGAAACCAGATTTAGTTTAATACGCTACTGGTGACTACATTTTTATATTGAATAAAAAGGATTTTTTTTATTGAAACCTGACCTGTGGATGTCTTTTGGTGAAACAATGATCCAAGGTGATAAGAAGTACCAGCTAGCCCCCAATTACATCAGGGGAGGCACCCTAAGAGCGCTTATACCGTTCATATCTTGTGAGTGAAAAAGATTACTGCGCACAGTATACTGTGTTCCACAACAATATCACACTATGTTTTGTTTTATGTTTTTCCTGTAGATTTATACAGCCATATCCCGAATCTTCTTTGTTTTGGTTTATCTATCACTGTGTCTAATGAATGTTAGTTAATAGGCTCTTGGTAACACTTACAGTATATTAACAGGAAACCTGATATAGTTTAATACGCTACTGGTAATTCAAAGGGGGGAAGGGTTGAAAACTATAGCGGATACCATATAGGAGAAAGTAAGAGACAGCGAAGGTAAAGGGATAGGTTTGGCAAAACCTACTGCGCCCTCTGTTGGTCAACCTGAAATGCGTCAATTTGCAAAATGTTAATAGACATACTGGTGTTAACAATATAAGGCTGTTAAGGCAATATAAGGTGTTAAGGCTTGACAGGCTTGGACCCATACATCATGTAACATATAATGTTACATGATGGTCACATTAAATGTCTCCATCCTTTAGCTTGTAAGCTCGTGGGCTATATAGCTATGCACTTTGTATAAAAGAGCTTCAATTACTTGTTATCAGCTTACGGGCAGGGCTCTCTACCTATTTGTCTGTTTACAGTGTACGTTCTCCACTAATTGTACAGCGCTGTGGAATCTGTTAGCCTTTTATAAATACCAGTAATAAATAAATAAAAATGTTAATGCAAGGGACCAGCATTATAAAACAAGTGAGCTAGAATAATTGCCATGTGATAAACAATAAGCAGTATTAGTTATTATTATTAAAACAGGCTAAAATGAAATGCATGAATGGGCAGTTAATTCTACCCCATAGCTTCCATGTCATATCACACCCATGTGCTAAATTAGGCTTTTGTACTCACTGCATTTAAACATATCAGTGCTTTTTAACAATTTATATAACATTTTTTCATCAGATTATGCACCTTTAGGAAGTATTGTTAGTTTGCTTAAAAAAAAATCCATAAACTGATAAATGCCACCATATAAGATGCAAAATAAAAATATTATTTTGGTACAATTTTCAAAACTATATAATAAACAACATCATGAGCATTTTATCTTATACATACTTCAAAAATATATATATCACTTTTTCAAGTTAAAATTTAGTTCAGCCTGTCGAAAAAATAAACATTTTTAATTCAATACCCACATTTTTCAATTAAAATTAGAGATCATTTTGGTTACTTTGTACCATCTTGATATTTAGGCATGAAAAGTATAGGAATAAAAATATTATAAATATTGTAACTACATAAAATTCTAATTTCACAGTGGGTGACAGCTCATTATGATTACATATTCACTATCTTACACCTGTCCAGATTCAGGCCTAGTTAAAATGTAAAATAACTTCACCAGAAATGATCAGATAAAGACACAAGATCACTTATTTGGAAGAGGATGATTTTGCCTTGAAATAAAGGGTCTCCTATTTATAAATGTATTTTGGAGGCAGTAGGGAGCTTCCACTGCCCCCATAATATTGTCACATGTCCATATGGTGTTATCAGGTGATTGCAGCTTCCACTGACATCACCTAAACATTACCTGGGCATGTAACCCCTTATTTCAAAGAGAGTGCTCTTCTCTTTTAAAAATAAAGTTAGCTTATTCTGTTATAATATTAATATAGAGAATTTAAAGGCACATTTAGGATGCTATGCTTCTCTTTCAAATCACTTTCTTCTCATGTCCCTCTAAGAAGTGCAGTAGGTGAGATGGGGGCTCTACCACAACCCATTATTTGTAACTGTGATCAGTTGCACTTTAGATGTACAAGATTTTCCTTTGGACTGGTTGAACATATAGCTACATCAAATATAGTTCTCAACATGTGAGATGCCAAAGGACATACAACTTCGTCACTGCATGGAATCAAACTGAAGACGATGTCCAAGTCCAACCTTTGAAGTTAGTATGGAACACACGTGAATTATGCAGTCCACCAAAGTAAATCTGACTGTAAATATATGTCTATCCATCGAAGCATATATTCTAAAAAAGAAGTATGAAAAGAGCTGCAGCAATTAGGAGGAAGCCTATTTCCGGTAAGGGGCAGAAATTTAGTTATTGCATATGATGTCACCACGCACCATGGGCGTACCTAGAGTATTTGGCACCCGGGGCGGATCCTGTGCTTGGCACCCTTCCCCAAAAGGGTTTTAAAGGTTCTCTTTTTTACAATTGTAAAGACTCCTGTCCCAATACAAAAACCTAACCTTCTACAAAATCCCTGCAGCCACACACACATTTACAGGCAGACAGTCACACACTAGTTACAGACAGTCACACACTCAGTTACAGGCAGACAGTCACATACAGTCACAGGCAGACAGTCACACATACACATTTCCTCCGTGCGGCCAGTTTATCAGCTGTTTGCTTGTGTGAGCTGTACTGGCCGCACGGCACCCTAACTACCATGGGACACAATGCGGCCACAGCTCACACAGCCCCCTCCAGCCAGGGCGGTGCAAGGATTTTTGCCGCCCTAGGCAAAAGTAAAGTTTGCCGCCCCCCCCCAGTGACATCACAATGCCCCACCCATATGATTTGCCATGTTAACTAACGCCAGTGCTGCAGTGCCGCCGTGTTTACATTAAAAGGCCTGCAGGGACAGGCTATAGACACCAGAACCACTACATTAAGCTGCAGTGGTTCTGGGGACTATAGTGTTTCTTTAATGTGAGGTAAATTAGAGATTAGTGCCACGAATAATATACTAGATTGCCTACTTACAACCAGATGAGGATGATGATGGGCTCTAGCTGCAGTCTGGCTCCACTGGTCTGGTGCAGAACAGGCTCTCTGGAGGCGGTTTGTAACTGTGGTCACAAAAATCAATGTTCTGGGAGAACGGGAAGCAGCTCCATTTTTTGGGGGTCCTTTACACAGCTCAAGGTCTGGGTCCCAGGGTCCACCTTCATGTTCCACCAATGAGTTTGTTCACAGGGGGTGGAGTGTGTAGGGGATGTCCTGATATGTGTGTAAGGAATGCATTGTGTGAAATTGTGTTTGTATGTGTAAGGGCTGCAAGGTGTGTTTCTGTGTATGTATGGGATGCATTGAATGTGTGTAAGGGGTGCATTGAGTGTGTGTAATGAATGCATTGTGTGTTTCTGTGTGTGTAAGGGATGCATTGTGTGTAACGGTTGCATTGCTTGTGTATGTGTGTCTGTGTGTGTAATGCATTGTGTGTTTTTCTGTGTGCAAGGGGTGCATTGTGTGTATGTGATGAATGTCAATCTCTCCTCCCGCTCCAATTTCCTTCTCCTCCTCCCAATTTCTCTTTCTCAACCCCCCTCCTAATTTCTCTGTCCCCCCTCCTATCTCTTCCCCTCTCCTAATTTCTCTACCCCCTCCTAATTTCAATTTCTCTCCCCCCCTAATTTCTCTTTCCCCCCTCCTAATATCTCTCCCTCCCTCCTAATATCTCTCCCTCCCTCCTAATTTCTCTCTCTCACTCTCCCCCCTCCTTTCTCTCCTCACCCCCTCTCCTTTCCTCACCCCCCTCTCCTTTCTCTTTCTCCCCCCTGCTTTCTCTTTCTCACCTCCTTTCTCACCTCCCTTTCTCCTCTTTCTCACCCTCCCCCTTTCTCACCCCCCTCCTTTCTCCTCTTTCTCACCCCCTCTCTCACCCCCTTTCTCATTTTCACCCCCTTTCTCCTCTTTTCCACCCCCTCCTTTTCACCCCTTTCTCCTCTTTCACCCCCTCTCCTTTTTCACCCCCCTCCTCTTTTCACCCCCTTTGTCCCCCCCTTTCTCCTCTTTCACCCTCTCTCACCCCCTTCTCCTTTTCACCCCCCTCTCTCATCTTTTCACCCCCTCCTTTTCACCCCCTTTCTGCTCACTCACCCCCTCCTTTCCTCACCCCCCTTCTTTCTCTCTCACCCCCCCTTTCTCCTCTTTCTCTCCTTTGCTGTAGCGTGGCCGAGCCCAGTATAGTCCGCGGGTACAGAGAGCAGCTGTCTCCCGTACCCGGCCGGACTAACAGGAAGTGCACACTCAGTGTGCACTTCCTGTTAGTCCGGCCGGGTACAGGAGACAGCTGCTCTCTGTACCCGCGGACTATCATGCTGCAGGGCTCGGCCACGCTACAGCAAAGGAAGCTGACAGGAGGGAGCGCTGAGCGCCAAGCGCTTCCCTCCTGTCAGCCCCCTTTCTCTGGCTGCGCCCGGGCGGTGCGGTCCGCCCTCATGGACGCACCGCCCGGGCAAAGCTGCAGCCGCCTGAGGCTCTCTACAGAGCGCTCGGGCGGCTGCAGCATGAGGGGGGGGTGGCGGGGCTGGCCATGGCACCCCCCACCCTGCTGGCACCCGGGGCGGACCGCCCCCCCCCCTTAGTACGCCACTGCCACGCACTGAGCATTGATGTCACACATCAATGGGGCGACGTCCTAAATCAGTATAATTAGGAAAGATCCTTTGATCCCACCTCATAATGCCTTAGAAATTAGGAAATGCAGACAAGGCAGACATGGCCTATTCTCGGGCAGACTGTCCCATTTTTGGACAGACCTTTTGTCACATTAGCATTCCTCCGTAGATCAACTCACTCCCAGACCTTATTTCTTACCTCCAATTAAAAAAATCAGGTCCATAGTCCTTAAACAAATGAACTCTGGTGATGACTGACTGGTCTATACTTCATTGAGAGCTTTTGAATTAATTGAATGTGTGTCAAAAAGGGCAAAAACAGTTATCAAAGAAGAGATAAGAAGAGATTTATTCTAAATTATATTTCTACAATTGATACAATTGATGTATTTTCAGATGTTTATACTTTTAAATACATTATGTATTATCAAAGAAAAAAAGTTACCTGTGCTCTCTCCTTAATCCTTACGTATATTTAAACAAATGGAGGTCATTTAGTTACCCCAATGGCCACTGGAGCGAATGTCCACCTGCCAACGTCAAGGCAGACCCCCCCTAGACGGGTCCTACACTGACCCTTTACCTTGCTTCCCTGAGCTTCTGGCACAAATATTTCTAATGAGACAGAAATGGGTATTTTTTTATATACACCCCCATATACTTGTTAACCCTTACTAGGGAACACATGGGATGGGCGGCAACATGGTAACCTAGCTGTGTGATACAAAAGGTGAATACAAAAAGAAAAGTCCTGTGCTCACTCCCATCACTCCTGGGCGGCAGCAACGACTACAGTACACATCAGCTAATACATATAGTATGTGTACTGTAGTCGTTGCTGCCGCCCAGGAGTGATGGGAGTGAGCACAGGACTTTTCAGTGAAGTGGAGTTCTGATAAATATTATAAGAGTTATTATGATTAAAAAATATTGTTTAATGTTCTGTACTGGGAGATAATTTGATTAAAGAAGGGTTCTCACAATTACCTTCCCAGTACAGAAAGATCATGGGAAATGTAACTTTGTTCCCAGTCTTCCACAAGGTCCACCAGGGAAAAAGCCCTGGAATGTCATTAAGGAAACCCCTTGCATGGGGATTTGTATAGACAGCTGTGGCTCAATAAAAATTCAGTTGACTCCCAAAATTGTTTTTCATCCAGTTGTCGGGGAATGGGATTGGAATTACTACGCTACCCTTTATTTGTATATGCTGATTACGTCTACCAGCGGAGATATAGTACTGCTCCGCGACAGTTATGTCTTTGCAAGTATTTATCCAATTGCTGTTTAAACATATATATGGACTCTAATAAAAACACCTATTCAGCATAGAATTCCATATCCTTATTGCTCTTACTTTAAAAAAAAATTTTCTTTGACTTAGATGAAATCTCCTTTCTTCCAGCCTAAATGCGTGACCTTGTGTCCTATGTATAGCCCTGTTTATGAATAGATTTCCAGATAATGGTTTGTACTGGTCCCAAATATATTTGTATAATGTTATCATATCCCCTCTGAGGCACAGTTTTTCCAAACTAAAGAGATTTACATTTTTTAACCTTTCTTCGTAACTAAAATGCTCCATGAATTTTATATATTTGTATTAATTCTTTTAAACAATTTTGTTAATAATCATTAGCCCTGTGTTCAAGTATCACAGAATAATAATTAATCCTTGTTTTTATTATATTTAGAATGGGACAAGCACTATCTTCTAAACAAGCCCAAACATGATTGGCATAACAACCATATGGGAAGGGACAGGAATGTCCACTATATTGGGTCACAAGTAAGAAGTGTGATATATCTATGGAATGGAGAAATGTTAAAAAATTCATAGATGCAATTATTATTTCTGTGGCAAGTACAAAAGAGGATATAGAAGAAAAGGTTTCTATTTGGATTGATGTGGATCTGGAACACAAGGGGGTGGTCACTTATTGTCTCTATAGATACACTTTAACGCCACCACTAGGACAGGCTTGGTAATCCACAGGGTATATATCCAATGATACTGAAATGTGTATTGGACTTGCTTGGGGGCCAGAATTTAATTCTAAGTGAGTCACCACCTTTTTTACTAAAGACCCCCTGGGCAGACGTTTTACTTTGAAAATCTGAGTAAGTCATTAGGACTTCTGTTATTTTATCCCTTTTGTTAGTGTAAATAATTTACCATCTAATTTTTGTATGCACTGTGACTATTTTTTGCTCATAATAAATATTCCTTTATTAAGTTCTGCCTTTGTCTGGTAAAGAATCACGTTACCTGAAGAGACTAATTAGTGATTTGCAATTGACTAGGTATTGTGCAAGGTTGTATTGGGTGGGGTTTTCTTATTCAGTTACCTGGGGGACCAAGGCTCCCCATTTATAAATTGTCTTAGTGGTGGCAGCGTTAAAATAGTAATATCTATATTATTATGCTTAAGTGGGTTTGGTGTTAAGGGGGATTTTATCATTATTTCGGGTCTAATGCAGACAAATAGTGAACTTTAACCCTTTCACTACTACAACTACGTCACGCATACTCTTGAAGTAGGGTGCATTCGTGACAGTAAGAACATATAATTATCTGCACCAAGCACAGAAAACCTGCCACTAAATGGTAGTGAAGACAAATCTAGATATTTTGCCAAACAATTTGGTTTTCACTTTAGGAAAATACATGGTTTAGTGAATAACCCGCCTATCATCTCTTCATCTGTAATGTGTATATGTACATATATGTATATTTTATGATCCCCTGCTGTGATTGTCTCTGTCAGTTACTGAATAATTATCACTGCCTGTTACTGATATATATACGTGACATTTGAAGACACAAACTAGCTTCCTTTCAGTGTGTCATCGGTACATGCTAGATTTGTGCATTCGGATTAGGGTGAATTGGAATTTGGCCAAATTTTAGTTGAACAGCTCTTTGGCAAAATTTCATACCTTTGAAGCGCCATGTATGTATAACCGAGCAAATACCAAGTTGGCTAAACATTCACTCTGTCAGCAACATGCCGGGCACAAGCACCTTGGAGACAGCAAACTGTCCGGTTGAAACAATCAGATCGGCATATTACCTTGTCTACTCTCTTAATAATAGAATCCTCAACCACCACAACCTTCCTAGCCTTTCCTCAATACTAGAAGAGTTGCTCCCCCAGCTGTTAGAAGGAATGAGCTGAGTATTGTTTTATCTAGCATTTTTTACATTTTATTTTTAACATTTTTGTGCAATTTATTTAATGCATTGATTTCTATAAACCAATAACCAAAACATATAATTTATGTTTAATAAACATTTATAAACTTACTATAAACGTGGTCAGTGCATTATTGGGCACACCTGTCAGTTAGAGTTTACCGGGTTACCATGGCAACGCCCTGCGCGGCACACAGATCGCGAGATTTACACAGGGAGCTGTAGGGGGCTGCTGGGAGGTAAGTAACAGCTTGCTGCCTGCCCCCCCCCACTGCTCAGTACATGCCACTGGACCACCAGGGAATGCTAACAAGCAGGGAGGGGGGACAAAAAAAAATAAAAAAATAAAAGCATATAAATATTAAAAAATTTAATTAAATTTTACACAAATTATATCCCTTCAGAAACACACACACACACTCTGCATTATACACACACAAACACTCTGCATTCATTATATACACACACTATGCAAACACACACACTACACAAACACACACACTCACACACACTGCATTAATTATACACACACACTACACAAACACACACACACACACTCTGCATTCATTATATACACATATTTCTTTTTTTATATATAAATTTCTTGGAATAAAATACTGTTTTATTGGTTTATTTATATCTTCAAAATGTTTCATGAGTAAAGAGCGCTCACGCTTTGTTTAAACCTTTGAGCTTACACTCATTCATAGTCGCTAGTGGATGCGAGTAGCTGCTCTTATTTTTATTATTTCATTATATATATTTGCACCTCTATTGTATATTTTCTATATTCATTATATACACAATTATACAAACACACACACTGCATTATACACACACTACATACACACACACTGCATTAAATATATACACACACTACACAAACACACTGCATCATATATACACACTACACAAACACACACACACACACTGCATTCATTATATACACAACTATACAAACACACACACACACTGCATTATACACACACTATGCGTTATACACACACACACACTATGCATTATACACACACACTACACAAACACACACATTGCATTCACTATATACACACACTACACAAACACACACACACACACACTGCATTCATTCTATACACACACACTGCATTCACTTTACGCACACCACACACACGTACTGCATTCACTTTACGCACACTACACACATACACTGCATTCACTTTACACACAACACACACTACATTCCCTATACACACACTACACAATCACACACTACACGAACACTCACTGCATTTACTATACACACTACACAAATACACACTGCATCTACCAGACAAATACACACAGCTCCCCTGTCTAAACACACTGCATCCACTACATCTGGCATGTATATTGTGTGCATTTACCTTAAGAAATTGTTTCTTTTTTCAAAATGGTAAATGTACAAAATATCGGCAAGTTATCGGCTGTCGGCCTGAAAGTGCACAGATTATCAGTATCGGCTCTAAAAAATCAATATCGGTCGATCCCTAAAGTAAGCGCTTGCTGGTCCCCCACTGCACAGTCCATGCCACCGGACCACCAGGGAATGCCCATGTAAGAAGCAGGAAGGGGGGACTAAACAATTTTAAGATTTTAAGAATTGAAAAAAAATGTAAAATAAAAAAATGCCCTCCCCCCATTTTACACAAATTACATACCTACAGAAACACACACACACTCTGCATTATATACACACACTACACAAATACACTGCATTCACTATATACAAACTACACAAACACTGCATTCATTATATTCACACACTACACAAACACACTGCATTCACTATACGCACACTACACAAACACACACACACACACTCTGCATTCATTATATACACACACTACACAAACACACACACACTCTGCATTAATTATATACACACTACACAAACACACACATTCTGCATTCATTATATACACATATTACACAAACACACTGCATTCACTATACACATACTACACAAACACTCTGCATTCATTATATACATACACACACTGCATTCACTATGCACACATTGCATTCACTATACACACACTACATTCACTTTACGCACACTACACACACTGCATTCACTATACACACACTACATTCACTTTACGCACACTACACAAACACACTCTGCATTCATTATATACACACTACACAAATACACACTGCATCCACTACACAAATACACACTGCATCCACTACACACACACTACTCAAACACACACAGCTCCTCTGTCTAAACATGTGGCATATATATATTGTGTGCATTTATCTTTAGAAATAGTTTATTTTTTTCGAAATGGTAAATGTACAGAATATCGGTAAGTTATCGGCTATCAGCCTGAAAGTTCACAGATTATCGGTATCGGCTCTAAAATATCATGTCGGTCGATGCCTACTTCCAACTGCATATTTGTAGATCTGACAGACATGCCCAACATTCCTGGGGATAGGACATTGATTGCTTAGATCAGTGAGGTATAGAAAACTTACTAAAATAAGAAGCAGGTAAACATGAAAAAGTAATATTTACCTGCTTTTTTCAGCCTGCAGAATGAGGCAACTGTCTCATTCAAAACTAAAGCTTTTGAATGAGACAGTTGTCTCAAATTGATGCGTTTCACTTTAATTGTGAACTAAAATTATAAGTTCTCCTCTTGATTCTCTTTAAATATGCTTGCATTTAAAGTGCAAATCTGCCAAATGGGGTTTAATATGCACCTTGTATTTTAGAACATGATTGGTTAAGATTGGTTACTTAATTACTACCAACAGGGTGATTCACTAAAATGAGGATTCAAAGTTATTTCACAATGAATTTCAAATTTAAGGTCAAAATAGCTGAACTATAAAAGTTCTCTAAGTCAGCTATAGTTTCAGCTCAGCTGCTCTGGCCTTAAATTTGAAATTTACCTTGAATTCACTCTAAATTCTCACTTCAGTAAATAACCCTGTAAGTAATCTAGGGTATTCATTTAAACAATCCATTTGCATGGTTTGTGTTATTCACATGGTGCTGTGTATTTTAACTGCAAAACATGGTCACGTTTATGCGATATGTAAAAAAGGGTAGCACTGAGTCCCCTGTTACTATCACTTCTAAATTTAGCTGTTCATGCACTGTGTACCAAATTTCCGGACCAGTGAGAGGGCTGCAGACACACCCCCTTAATAACCACATCCCTTCTAAGAATCACACAGCCCTTAGCATGCTGGGAAAACATTCTAGCTGCAAGGTATACACATTTATTAAGTGCTAAACATAGAAACTTTAAATATAGAAGTCTAATTAAGAGGACACACCCAGTTCTAGATCTGCAGAAACCAGGTCAGATCTACTTTTAGGGTGTTATTAAGATTAATAATTATTATTTTAGTTGCCATAGACACGTCACCTTGCAACTATATTTATACATGTAGTCATTCATACCATGCATCAGAATACAATAATGAATTATTGTGTTTCTATTTGTTTTATAAAATGTATTATATAAAATGTAGACTATTTATTGGATGCAGCAGGAGAGTGTATGCAGGCTACTTCACCCCTAGCCTTTAACTGAACTAGATGTACCCTGGGTGTCACTGCAATGGTTAGAAGTGAGATGAAGTGGTCTGGGTGACTTAAGTGGTCCTTTAACACCACCATATAGATTTACTCAATATATTTATTTTCCCATCTCTATTTTACTTGGATGAAAAAACCCTTAGTGCCCAACAAAAGGGCAGGTCAACTGGAAAAAAAAAAGCATTGAAGACTGCATTCGGAGCTTGGTGCGCATGTGTGTAAGCCACCATACCATAGTAATATCCTAAATATCACATTTACACAATTTCTATTTTTGCTGCATTTTTGCCATTGCCTTCTTTTTCTGTATCACATCAATAACCTGGAAAACCTTTAAAAAAGTGGAGTGTCACCCAAAATACACTTTAGAAAGTGAGTTAACATATGTCACCTACCCTTAAACCTTTGAATTTATTTAATATACTTTATGCCAATCTATTATTTCCACCTTCCTTTACATATCTACAGATATTACTAAAGTGATCCCTCAAATGCAGCATCTGTTAACGCTTGTTAGTGCTCCACTTTTTTCTGTTTTTGTATCATTAATCTGTATACATATTTGCATTTAAAAACAATTAGATTTTAATTTTTACTATTCTCTATTCGAATTTAAACATAAACAAGACAACTAAAAATATCTCAGGAGGTCAGTCAATGTGTTGATTAACAGAGAGATAGGGAGTATAACTGAATACATGGTAGGCCCTGGTAATGCCAGTTGAGGCTCATCCATATGGGCACTTGGGGCAGCACCCAACCATTTTGTTTATGTGGAGAAACAATTTACTTGTAGTAGTTTAGAAATACTCAGATTCTATTTCTGGAGGAGAGGGTGGTATACCAAAAAAATATGGGAACAACTTAGTGTCTCTTTAATTCTGCAATAGGTTTCAGTACTGCAGGGTCCCTCCTCCCTCATTGGTAGCTGTATGGAAAAGCTTACTTAAAAGCATCTAGGCTTGAAATACAAAACGGGGCAGGTTTAAAATAAGCCCTGTTTCAGAAGGTTTTGCACATGTCCATTGTCCTTTAAGAATGAATTTCAGGAATTTCAATTGACTTGCCATTCGGGCAGCAGAGCCAGCTGCCCATGAGTAGAGGCATGCGATTAACCTCTCTATTCAGGGCCCATCATTTACAGATAGCATTCGGGGGTGTGGTAACAGTGTCCACAGAAAAGAGAAGCAAGAAGCCATTTTTGAAATAACACACAGAGAGAACACAGCAGCAGTTTCTGGCCCCTGCCAAATGTTAATGTATAATATTATATTATTCACTCCCCCAATGGTCCTAGTAACTGTCTGAGGGGTGATTAAGCAAGGACATTTACTCAAATATATAATTAATACATATATAAAGTCCAGGAAACCGTGGGGTATCAATGAGTGACAAAGGGAGGGGGGATTTCTGACACAGAGCACTGTGCTGCCAGTCACTAATAGTTTTAGTAACTCCTACTGCACATACCCATTATCTTCTTTAAAGTGCTCAGTGCTGTGGCTAGTTGAAGAGTTGTGAAGCTTCAAACTGCAGGACTGGGGCTGTGACTCCAAGGACTGATATTCTGATTTAAATTTGTTTAAAGCGGCACTGTCATGCCGAACTTACCTTCCCTCAATCTCTTCCTCTTCTCCCCCTCTCTCATGATCTGTTCTTCTTTTCTTCCTGTCTTCTTTAGTTTTCTTTAAAATCATAAGACAAAGTATGGACTCTTTGCCTTATGGAGGTTTCCTCCGCTTGACCAGCTTTGACCAATTTTCCCATAATTCTTACCTTTCCTCTGTGATCTTGCGTTGCTTCCTGTCATTTTAGACGAAACTGCCGGGGGGAGGACAGTAGGTCCCCCCACTGTAATTCATGGCCCCACCCACCGCTCAAGGGTGGGGGCCGGGGGGAGGACAGTAGGTTCCCCCCCTCATTATCTTTATGGCCCCCACCCACCGCTCAAGGGTGGGGGCCGGGGGGGAGGAAAGTATGTCCCCCCATTGTAATTTATGGCCCGCACCCACCGTGCAGGAGTGGGGGCCGGGGGGTGGACAATAGGGCCCTCACCCGCCACGTAGGGGTGGGGGCCGGATAGGCTACTCACTGTTTAGTAGACATGCCCCTACTCACGGTCTAGCGAGTAGGGGCATTCGGGATATTTTAATCTCCCTTATGCTATGATGGGGGTCATATTGACCCCCATTGAGTGAGGGAGGACATTGGGGGTTAGGAAGTGGCGGGGAGCACTGCTCCCTGCTGCTTCTATTTTTACATATTGCGCGCCGATGATGACGTGTCCCACAGGGACTTCCTTTACCCACACAAAGATGGCGGCGCCCTGAATATAGGTCGCGGCAGAAAATAAAGAATAAAAAATAGGTAATATGGGGGCTTAGTGGCATTTGGGGGTGACTAGGAGGTCAGTTAGATGTAGAGGAGTCGGGAGGGGGGTTAAAAAAAAACGGGATTTGGCCATGACAGTGCTGCTTTAAATCTGTAATGATTGTTAATTCTGTTAACCATGCCAGCTCCTTCTTGGCTCCACATTACCACTGCAGATTAATTATATTGCCAGCTGCAAAAGTACTAATAAGGCTGTCAGTATCCTGCTGCTTTAACCCTGTGTACACTGTGTGCTGAGAGCTAATAGTGAGTCAAGAGTAGCTGACATGGCTGGAGTCTATCAGTATCTTGATGCTTTAACCCTGTTTACACTGTGTGCTGAGAGCTAATGGAGTCGCTGACATGTTTCATAACAGCAGCCACATCAGCTCCACCACGCAGGCTCGCTGCCTAAGTGTTCTCTTTGACTCTGACCTCTCCTTCAAGCCTCATGTTCAGTCTATCGCCAAATCCTGTCATTTCCATCTCAAAAACATTGCTCGCATCCGCCCCTACTTAACGCCAGATGCGACAAATGTGCTAGTCCATTCCACTGTCCTTTCTAGCCTTGACTACTGTAATCCGCTTCTCAGTGGTCTTATGTGCTCCCAACTTGCGCCGTTACAGTCCATAATGAATGCGGGGGCGAGGCTCATCTTCCTGTCTGCCCGCACCTCCCACGCCTCACCCTTCTGTCAGTTCCTACATTGGCTTCCTATAAGATTTAGAGCTCAATTTAAAATTCTGGTTCTTGCTTTCAAATCTCTACTTAATGCTAGTGTGCACTTCCTGTCAGTCCGGCTTGTTACAGGAAAGAGAAACTCACCGCGGACCGGAGAGCAGCTCGGCCACGCTACAGGGAAGGGGAGGGGAGATTAAGAAGAACGGGGGTGGGGGGCTTAAGAAGAACAGGGGGGATTAAGAAGAACGGTGGTGGTGATTAGAAGGAGGGGATTAAGAAGAACAGGGGTGGGGATAAAAAGAAGAATGGGGGTGGGGAGATAAAGAAGAACGGGGTAGGGGATTAAGAAGAATAGGGTGGGGGGATTAAGAAGAACAGGGGGGTTGGGGAGATTAAGAAGAACGGGGGAGGGGATTAAGAAGAACAGGGGGATTAAGAAGAACGGGGGGAGTAAGAAGAACTGGGGGGAGTAAGAAGAACACGGGGTAAGGAGAACACAGGGAGGGCGGAGTAAGAAGAACACAGGGAGGAGGGGGGAGAGTAAGAAGAATGCAGGGAGGAGGGAGGAGAAGGGGAGATGAGGAGAACACATGGAGGGGGGAGGTGAGAAGAACACAGGTGGGGGAGTGAGAAGAAGAACACAGGCAGGGGAGGAGAAGAACACAGGGAGGGTGGGGGGTGAGAAGAACACAGGGAGGGTGGGGGGTGAGGAGCACACGGGGGGAGGAGGAGAACATGGGGGAGTGAGAAGAACACATGGAGTGGGAGGTGAGGAGAACACGGGGGGAGTGAGAAGAATACAGGAAGGGGGGGGTAAAAAAAACACTGGAGGTTTGGGGGGGCATGAGAAGAGCACAGGGAGGGTGGGTGTGAGAAGAGACCGCTAGGGGAGGGGGGGGAGAGAGGAGAGACCACTAAGGGGCAGGGGAGAGCTCTAAGGGACAGAAGGGAGAGCTCTATAGGACAGAGGGGAAGGACAGGGAGCTCTTTCACACTACGTGCACACACACACACAATGCATCCCTATACATACACAGAAACACACAATGCATCCCTACACACACAGAAACACAACATGCTTCCCTTACACAGAGAAACACACAATGCATCCATTACACACAGACGATGCATCCTTTGCACACATACACAGAAACACGCAATACATCCCTTATACACAAACACACACTGCTTCCACTACAAACAAATACACTGCATCACCTACACAGACCTTGAGCTGTGTAAGGGGCCCCCCAAAAATGGAGCTGCTTCCCATTGTACTAAAACTTTGAATTTTGTGACCACAGTTACAAACAGCCTCCAGAGATCCTGTTCTACACCAGACCAGTGGAGCCAAACTGCAGCCCATCATCACCCTCATCTGGTTGTAAGTAGGCAATCTAGTATATTATTAGTGACACGAATCTATAATTTACCTCACATTAAAGGGACACTATAGTCCCCAGAACCACTTCAGCTTAATGAAGTGGTTCTGGTGTCTATAGCCGGTCCCTGCAGGCTTTTTAATGTAAACGCACACTGTGTGCAGCACTGGCATTAGTTCATATGGCAGATCATATAGGTGGGGCATTGTGATGTTACATGGGGGGGCGGCAAACTTTTCTTTTGCCTATGGCGGCAAAAATCCTTGCACCGGCTCTGATCCTGGGCAGGTGCACCAGTCTACTGGTGACCCGCAGGAGGGGAGTGCACTGATTGCACAGCACTCTCCTCCTGCCCAGATCCGTCTTTACCGCAATGCAAGTGCCCTCTGCCCCTAATTTACAGTGGCTCACACTCACAGCAAGCAGTGCCTGGAGCCCTTTGCAGAGACGGGAACAAAGAGGTTCTGCGGCAGCTGGCTGTCCTGCAAGCATTACATTAAACAGCTGTTCCCCATGCAGCCACAGGTGGCGCTGTGCTGGGAGAATGTGATTACTCTTCACTTCCTCCCAGCCTACAGAGCAGCGCATGGGAGAGAGAGAGGAGGAGGCATGATTTAATCTTACAACAAATCCACTAAGCAAATCTTTATAAATTTGGGGGGATCAGCTCTGTTTCCACAGTTTATTGGTGTTTACTCTGATGTCTGTATTAATATTGAGGGATTTCTAAGTAGTAACATCAGTATGTGTCAGCAGGGCCAGCCGTTGGGGTGTGCAAGCTGTGCGGTCACGCAGGATGCCATGACAACAGAGGCGCCCGGCGGCCAACACAGCTCACAAGTTGGGGACACCAGCATATTCAATTTAAACGATTCACTGGTGGTCCACTAGTGCGCACCAGCAGTAGGTGCAGTCAGATCATAGCCTCTCCTTCGTGGTTCCGGCGCTCAGTTAGTGAGTCAGAGCACAGGCTCAGAGATTCTCAGCCTGGGCTCTGACAGCATTGAAAGTCAGAGCCATGAAGGAGCGTGTATGGCAAAGAGCTACTGATTAGCATAACTTCAATATCCATTATAAAACCAGGAAAAGGTGGGCATGGATGGTGAACTGATTTGGTGGTGCAATGGGCCACTTGACTGGTTTTGCCCCCCAGGCCTAAGGCTGCCTGCCCACCTATCTATCCTCCCTTATACACAAGTATGTCCCGTCTAGGCCCTTACGATCTGCTGAAAACTTACGTCTATCTTCTGTCCGTACTCCCACCTCTGATGCTCGCCTTCAAGATTTCTCGAAGGCTGCACCGTTCCTGTGGATCTCGCTTCCCTCCTCCGTTCAATGCTCACCCAGTCTCCAGCAGGAGCACTACTGAAAATTAGATTGTGCAAGGGTGGTCTAAGAGCTAGGAGGATAGTGAGAGCTGGAGCATTTTAGAGACTGTGTGGAAATCTCTGTATTGCAACCCTGTGTAATCAATCGCAGTGATCGTGGATGAGTGAGATAGTTATGTTATCTCCTTACTGTGCCCAGCCCAATGTTATTTCTCTGTATTTTACTCAGATCTGCCTGCTGCATGGGTATCTCTGTAGTCTACCCAGCTCTGTGTATTGTAAAGGTATATTTGCATTGTGCCTAGCTCTATGCTTTGTATCTATATTTTTCTCAGCTCGTGTTGTGGCATGGTTATCTCTGTATTGTACTTAGCTCTATGAATTTTATAGATATCTTTATGTTGTGTCCAATCCTGCACTAAGCCTGCACATTGTCTTGTCTTCTAGGAGTACAGTTAAGCGCCCTTCCATCTTTAAACTTTACCAGCCATCACTGATGACTGTCTTGTGGTTTTCACAAGAGTGCTCCAATACATAGATAGATCACCAGCGCTGTGTTAATAGAGCAGTATCTTCTGCTCTATACTTGTAAGTATGTTTTATTTTAATTTAATTTAATTATTTTTTCAAAACTGAGAGCACTATTGCTGTTTTTTATTTATTGTGGAGTACGACACAACCAAGGCCGGATTGATGGACGCATCTTTCCAGTATATCCCATAGTGGGGATTATACCGCTAAACGCCCTTCATCCTAGAGCTGGCCCAAGCTCCTCCAAATGTGAGTGTATTATCTTCTTTTCCTTTTATTTATTTTATCCTTGGATCCGCAATACTTCACCATTGGCAGTTTGTCGTGTTTCCATTTTTGTCTTCACATATACGGATTATTTTACAACCCGGACGGATCAACTCCTGAGGACTGTATACATATCCCATCCAGCTATATCAGTGAGACGTTTCATTTATTTATTTTTATCGAATATTTTTACCATTTGGAAGGACTCTTTTATTCGATTTTATAGAGACTTTTTTATAGGCCTATTTTGGTCTTATCTATTCATTGAGACCATTTGGTCTGGTCTTTACTGTCATTAATTACTGTATTTTAGTTCCTGGCGCAGCCCTTACCCACTTTTACCATAGATCAACAGAGAAGATACATGGGGAACTACAAAAACAAGGTTTTGGGATTTTTGGTAGAAACAATACATAGGTTTATTGCATTATGCCCCTGTGCTGAATTAATGGAGAATATTTCATACTTAGCCATTATTGATTGGAAAGGACTGGAAAATGGAAATTCTAAAAAGATGGATAAAATGAAATGATGGCCGATATAGACACGTATCTGGCATATGTAATCGCTATTTTGTTAAAAATGTCAAGATATAACCAAGCTTCCAAGGTTATATTTAACCTGAGATGTCTCACATTTAATGCATCCCAAGATAGATTTGTTATTTTTTTAAGTTTAACAGATTCTTTTAGACATCCCTCTGTATGTTACTGGGGTATCACAGCTCTTTATCAGATGAACTCACAGGCGCACATAGGGTATGGCATATGAGTATTTTCCACCAGTGTTTGTTGTGTGTTTTGTCTATGAGGGAAGCTGGCATGCGAGGAAGGCAGCTCTAAGTTAACACTGTAGGTATGATACATAACGCAGTGTTCTCACATATGCTTAGTTTGCAAGTAAATGAGTCATCCATACAGTCAGCACAAATATATGTAAGTGTCCTCCCATATCTGTTTAGGCCCAATTTCCAGAGATGGCCCTATTAGACGTGGATAGGCATGTTTTAATACAGTATTTATTTATTTTATTGTTTAGCTTTGTATGTAGCTGTATCTGTGAGTCCCAGCATCTTCAAATAGATGTAGATTCTATTGGTGTGTCTGCCACTACAAAATGCAGCCATTTCACTCATATCAACATTAGAGTCCTTCACGATAAACAGATGTGACATATCAAAATTGCTGAACTGCCTGTGTCTAATTAAGTACATTAAGAGACATTCAGCCAACAAATGTAAAGATATGAAAGTATTTCCAAATAAAAAAAATTATATTTATTTCATAGTGTATTTAACACTACCAAGGATATTTACTATAGTGTAAATTGCTGGGAAATTAATTTAAAACTTTACGCCAAAAATTAACTTGGAGAATTCGTCCACTTCAGATATTTTAGCAGGAAATTTAAAATTCACTTTGCAATTCCAGCAATTCATCCTTTAGCGCATAACCATGACATCGGCTGGCAATTTCTGAACCTGTTTTTTATTCAAGACTTTTAATCAATCCAAAAGAATGTCAAATTATAATTCCCATATTTGCTCCAACTCTCTTGAGGAATAGGGGGGTCGGTGGATGATCAATGATCAATATACAATATAAGTTCCCACAAAGTGTATGCTGTTTTGTATAATGTTAATATTAATTAAATTGATGCGCTGCTCTTTTTAATGGTGAGTGTCCTATAGACAAACCTCTAATTATTAGCAAGTAAAACGGTATGTACATGCTGATTGTGAAAATTCTATTCTGTACATAATATTAATTGACATTAAATACATTATGTTACTAAAACAACATTGTTATGATAATTTAAAAACATGTTATACAAGGCTGCAGTATTATATGCCTTTGTGGCAAGGGAGGGTATAGTATGGTATTGTGCAGTAAAAACCACAGTAGCTTCCTGTGTATGTAACACTAGCTAAATATAGTCTTGTGCGATGGAAGATTGACACAAAACCATTCAAGATTAGGTTTGACAGTCTGCTTTCAGGTACAGAAAGATCTTTTTATGGTCTGTCCTTTGATTTCACTATTGTGCAAGCTTTTATTATAAGCACGAATACATGATATAACAGTTCCCGCATCTCGTAACTCAGAAAACAAAAATGGTTATTTACTAACGTAGGAAGAGTCATAGATTCATAGTAAATTTCTCATTTTACACCACTAAAGAATATTTGGAAAACAATCTCCAAGTTAGCAAAGTTTTAGATTTCAGATTAATTTTGGGTGAAAGTTTGAAATTCAACTCTTTTAAAATGTAAAATTCTATTATTTTTCCCTACTATCCACACTTTGTAGATTTATTTCATGAACACTGAATTGTAGAGAATTGAAATCCAACTTTAATTATTCAAATCCAACAAAATTTAGGCAAATGTAGCTGGTTTGCATATATTATCCAACATAATTCTAGTCACAGACGGGCTGCTAAATTTTGCAATTTCAATTCATTGAGTTTAGATTTTTGCGTTTAGAGGATATCCCTGTATGTGCCAAACCAAAACTAGCAAAGTGACACTCCATGAAGAACATTCATCTATGCTGTTAACAGGGCTCTATAAACTATCATTAACCATCACACCTGTCAATGTTAAGATGCTAAAATGTTAACTCCCATCACATGTAACCGATCTAACCCAAATACAATCTGCTAATGGTTGGCAGTAAATTAATCCATTAGGGAAATGGAGGATTAAAGGGACACT
This sequence comes from Pelobates cultripes, assembly GCA_933207985.1. Lineage (NCBI taxonomy): Eukaryota > Metazoa > Chordata > Amphibia > Anura > Pelobatidae > Pelobates > Pelobates cultripes. The sequence goes on from OW240920.1 coordinate 88,730,519, forward strand.
CCACTTTCCAATGACAGTTTATCATTATCGCCATTTATATAGCGCCAACAGATTCCGTAGCTCTTTAGTATATATAAACGCAATAAGATGCACACATTTAATGGTGCATTTATCATTTGGGGTATATTTATGGTTGTTTTTATTTTCTCCCTCTCCCACCTCACTCTGATGTTCAGAAATATATTTATGACCCTCTGCAAGAATGATGTCTATTTTCTATCAAACCTGTGTCTTATCTGCACTCATGTCGCTTTAACCCCTGTATCACAACTCAACTTTGAATTCTATGTGTTGTCTTGCTCACAAATGCTTCAGACTTGAGAAAGGGAGGTACTCCCGAAAGCTTGTCATTAAAAAATTCTGTTAGTCCCATAAAAAAGGTATTACATGATACAATATTATCTGTTTTTTACATATACACATATATATATATATATATATATATAGAAAATTGTCGAATGCTTGCACTCCTGTACAGCAACAAATATAGCCCGGTGCTAATCGGCACAAATAATAAATAGAAAATTGTGAAAAGCACTCCAAGGACTTTGTATATGGTGAAGAAATCAACTTAGCTTTATTCAGCAACCACCAACTGTGATCAACGTTTCAGCTGAAACGTTGATCACAGTTGGTGGTTGCTGAATAAAGCTAAGTTGATTTCTTCACCATATACAAAGTCCTTGGAGTGCTTTTCACAATTTTCTATTTATATATATATATAGAATATATATAAAACAGCTTGCAAAAAATGCAGGTCTTTTGTCTGCAGCCTTTGCAACTCCTCTCCTTCTAACCCAGCCCAGAATTTATTTGACTGTACAATGATGGACTTCCCAATGCAGCTTAATGAGAAATCTTAGCAAGGCAGGTGCTCTGGGCAACTGCCTGCCTCTTGAGTTTAACTCTACAAGGATGTAACAGGACAGGTGGTCTGATTGACAGCCAGGGTGTGTAACAATATTACTTTATAAATGCTGGGATTAGGTGAGTATCCCTTTTAGAATTCACTCATTCAACAAATACATTCTAGTGCTTCCCTGAGATTAGGGCCCTGAACTTCACGTTGTAGTCCATTACACTGTTCATTACAGCTTTGAATGCACCAAGTTATATCATTCACATATCAGTATGTTTTTTGATGGATGGCGTGATGTCAGTTATCATGCAGTATGGACTTAAAGGCACCCACACCACATTATCACATTGAAGTGGTGTGGATGCACTGTCCCTGTCCTCTGCAATCTAAAACACTGTAATGTTTATATTTCAGGGTTAAGACTGCCTCTAGTGGCTATCTACCAGACAGCCACTAGAGGTGCTTCCTGCATTTACACCGAGTTTAATTATGTGAAACAATGGACGTCCTCACACTTTGACTTTCGTCCAGCATTTTCAAATCCCCGTTAAGAAAGCATTGATTGGTTTCCTATGGGGAAGGCCTAATGTGCTCGCTGCTCATGTGCTTTAGGTTCCCCCTCAGCGCTGACACCAGAGGTGCAGAGGAGGTACTGGAGTAAGGTGGGTGTTTAAAGGGTTTTAAATCATTTTATTGCCCCGGTGGGAGGGGGTTGAGAGAGGGCAGGGACAGAGGGACACTAGTGTTAGGAATAGAACTTTGTACTAACACTATAGTGTTCCTTTAAAGGAACACTCTAAACACATTTATGGTTAAGAACATGTTCCATTTGTTTAACTTTATAAAATTGGTGATTTCAAGACAGATCTCCTGAGGATGAAACAGAGTATTGGTGGAGACGCAGCAAGGTGACATCTCACAACTGTATTAAAGGTAAGTAACTATCTAAATTAAATAAATAAAGAACACATCAACTTCTGGAATACATTTGTTTATTTCTAACATTGGAGCATTCCTTTCTTTTTTATAGATAAAAAGCAGAGCATATACTATAATTCAATGTTAATACATACAAGAATCCATTCAATTATTCTAGAAATATGCAACCGTTTCTGTTTCTCTATTGCTTGACCATATGATGCCCCGCGCATACACCCACAGTGGCAAAAGGAAAGATTTATTACTCATGTCACCCTCTCCTTTTAAATCTACTCCTCTGTCCAAACTGCTGAGTCACATAAAAACCCTCAGTACACTAATGTCTTGTAACAAATCCTATGCTCTTGAATATGCTACAAAGTGATAAAATAACTAATTTGCTCTATGTTGTGATACTTATTACGAACACGATGAGATGCTTTACATTTCGAAATTAGCTTTATAGAATGTTCATGAGAACCAAACCACACACATCCTGCAATATTATGCCTAGTACAAAGATAATGATACTTGGCAATAAACATGCAGAACTGTCTAATAAAGTTCTGCATGTTTTCACTGACATTGAACATACAACACTGTGTAATGATGCTGGATATATCTTTGCCCAGGAGCTGAAAAAGAACATATCAGATTAAACTTACATCCGCCACAAGATAATTCTTTGGAGACGGGATGAGACAGAGGTCAGTTAACCATTAAATGCAGCGATTAAGATTTCCAGATCTGCAGTTGAATTACGGACACTTCTGAAAATATATATGTATATATTTCGGGGTTATGCTTTAACCAATGTAGCCCTGGCCTGGAGTATGCTATATTTCCAATTATTGCAAATGAAAATCAACCTGACAACCCTAGCAAATATAGTGAAATCAGAATATGGTGTGAGGAACACACACAGATGTACAGGAGACGTACCGGACATTGTAAGTCCATAATTGTGCATTTTGGTACATTGCAACTCAATAAATATAGGCAGTAAGCTCCTTTGAGCAGGGTCCTCTTCAACCTACGTTTTCTTGTAATCGTCCTATTTATAGGTAAATCCCCCATCTCGTAATATTGTAAAGCGCTGCGGAATCTGTTGGCGCTATATAAACGGCAATAATAATAATAATAAATGCAAATATTTCAGGCTCTGAATTCAGCACCGATCTGAGCCAGAGGATATACACTGCCTGGACAAAGCTACTAATCTTTCTCTTCCCCTGTCAATTTCAGAATCCTCTGTTGCTCTAAGTGATTTTCTGAAAATATATGCATACATAAAGAGTAGGTGGAGTATCTTGGTTCGTTGTACAATGGCATATAAGGTATAATAAGAACTGTAAAAACAGAGAAAACAAAATCTAGTGCAATATCGTAGAGCGCAATGGTGACTTTAAGTATAATTTGTGGTTGGTACTCACAAATCAAGAGCCAAAGGCTCCATTGCGCACCATTGCGCTCTACGATATTGCACTAGATTTTGTTTTCTCTGTTTTTACAGTTCTTATTATACCTTATATGCCATTGTACAACGAACCAAGATACTCCACCTACTCTGTATGTATGCATGTGCTTTAATTTTTATGTGGATTGAGGGGTTACCACATGGGTGTTTGTGAGTTATTTGGTGTAAGTTGGGATCACCCGCTGAAACTCAGTATCTGTATTATATTGATTTTCTGAAAATAAGCCACCAGAATCATAGATGTATCATACGAGCCATGGAAAAGAAAGATGCTTGGGAAATGTGTAAAGGATGGAGTTTCTGTATTAAAGGCAATGTGATGGAACCGCAATCTGTGTACTCATATGTGTGACATTACATAAATGTATTCTAATAATTATTGATAAATTCTATTGCATACAACACCAATAGCAACAGTGCAACATTTTTATAAAATCATTGTATTAGAATTCATTAGAACCATACCCACAGCATTATTAATTATTTTTTTTTCATACTTGCTGTAATTTTCTTTTCCTGATCATGATTCATGGCAGCATTTACTCATGGGTTAGCTCCTCCCCTCGCAGCAGAAAGGACAGGAAATAGAACTCTGGAATTGGTATAAATAGATCCTCCCCCTTCCCATCAGGCAGTCTTTGTAACTAGTTTCACAACTCCTATAGTATATGGGTGGGAACGTAATGCTGCCATGAATAATTATCAGGAAAAGAAAATTAGGGTAAGTATGAAAATGTTTTCCTTATTCCTGCTCAAACATGGCAGCATTTACTCATGGGGGATAACAAAGCAGTACATGTAGTGGAAGGGACAGAGTTTAAATGCAGCTAATAGTTATAAAAATCATTATTGAGCTGAATAGACTTAAGAAGTCTTTTAAAAGGCCAAACAAGTAATCAATAGGATATTGTCCTAAAATCTGTTAATTTACCCCAGAGGCTGCTAGGTCAGCAATCCCCTGGCATTCACATATCACGAATATCCTGGAGAAATATAAAGTCAGATAGGAATTAATGGCATGATAACCAGACCCATAAAAGGAACAAGGCTAAACTAATACAAGACAAACTCTTGTAAGAAATAAGACACCTGTCATCTTATGGAGAATTAAAAAAAAATTGATTATACGATTATTATGATTATTAGAGAAATTGAGGCTGTGCTTTAACAACACTTCATGCACATATTATACCACTCACATGTACTGAAGCTGTGACTAACACCAACCCATACACAGAGCTTGTGTTAAATATGTATACTTAAGTTGTCCTCACAACAGTTAATGCACATACACTGGAGTGTCTTCACACCAACTTATATATAGAGCATGCAGAGGACATATACTGAGGCTGTATCTTCACAATACCTCGTACCTAGAGCATATAGTGCATACATATACTGAAACTGGGTCCTCACAGTAAATCATACATACAGCATATAGTACATACATATACTGAAACTGGGTCCTCACAGTAACTCATACATACAGCATATAGTGCATACATATACTGAGGCTGGGCCCTCATAGTAACTCATACATACAGCATATAGTGCATACATATACTGAGGCTGGGCCCTCATAGTAACTCATACATACAGCATATAGTACATACATATACTGAGACTGGATTCTCACAGTAACTCATACATACAGCATATAGTGCATTCATATACTGAGGCTGGGCCCTCATAGTAACTCATACATACAGCATATAGTGCATACATATACTGAGGCTGGGCCCTCATAGTAACTCATACATACAGCATATAGTGCATACATATACTGAGACTGGATTCTCATAGTAACTCATACATACAGCATATAGTGCATACATATACTGAGGCCTCACAGTAACTCATACATACAGCATATAGTGCATACATATACTGAGATTGGATTCTCACAGTAACTCATACATACAGCATATAGTGCATACATATACTGAGGCTGAGTCCTCATAGTAACTCATACATACAGCGTATAGTACATACCGTATATACTCGTGTATAAGTCGATCTCATGTATAAGTCGAGTGCAGTTTTGTGACCAACAATTGTGAAATATGCCATGCCTCGTGGATAAGTCGAGGGTAAAACTTGGGGCTATGAAATTCTGTGATTTTTATAATTATATACACACACACTCATACAAACACACACTCTGCATTATATACACACACTCATACAAACAATCTGCATTAAACACACTTATACAAACACACACTCTGCATTATATATATATATACACACACACACACTCTCATACAAACACACACTCTGCATTATACACACACACACTCATACAAACACACACTCTGCATTATATACACACACTCTGTGTATATAATGCAAAGTGTGTATATAATGCAGAGTGTGTGTTTGTGTAGTGTGTGAGAACTGGGTGGGGGGAGGGCATTTTTATTATTAATTTTTTTTTTTTAATATTATTTTTTTTTTATTATTTAAAAAAAAATTTTGTCCCCCCTCCCTGCTTGTTAACTGTTCAGGGAGGGGGGCTCTCTTAATCCCTGGTGGTCCAGTGGCATGGGCTGTGAAGTGGGGGGGCCAGCAGGAAGCATTTACTTACCTTTCCTGCAGCTCCTGTCAGCTCCCTTCTCCTCCGTTCCGGTCAGCTCCACTGTAAGTCTCGCGATCTGGTTGCTGCGGGATCGTTGCCATGGCTCTGACGGCCGCGGCTCTCTAAGTTGCCATAATACAGAAAGTGACTCGAGTATAAGTCGAGTGGGGTTTTTTAAGCACAAAAAATGTGCTGAAAAACTAGACTTATACTCGAGTATATACTGTACATATACTGAAACAGAGAGTGGATGGTGAAAAGAACTGACCGTTTAGGAAGTGCAGGCAAGCCACTATATATGGGGATGCACTCCCTATATCCCTTAACCAAATGTGCAAAAAACAGAGCTGTATATACTATACAGAAATAGGGCGCCACTTATCACCAGATATACATACTGAATATAGTTACCCTCCAACGAGCAGATGAGGATATCCTCATCTGCTCATTGGAGGGTAACTATATTCAGTATGTATTTCTGTATAGTATATACAGCTCTGTTTTTTGCACATACATATACTGAGACTGGATTCTCATAGTAACTCATACATACAGCATTTAGTGCATACATATACTGAGGCTGAGTCCTCATAGTAACTCATACATACAGCATATAGTACATACATATACTGAGACTGGATTCTCACAGTAACTCATACATACAGCATATAGTGCATTCATATACTGAGACTGGATTCTCACAGTAACTCATACATACAGCATATAGTGCATTCATATACTGAGGCTTGGCCCTCATAGTAACTCATACATACAGCATATAGTGCATACATATACGGAGACTGGATTCTCATAGTAACTCATACATACAGCATATAGTGCATACATATACTGAGGCTGAGTCCTCATAGTAACTCATACATACAGCATATAGTGCATTCATATACTGAGACTGGATTCTCACAGTAACTCATACATACAGCATATAGTGCATTCATATACTGAGGCTTGGCCCTCATAGTAACTCATACATACAGCATATAGTGCATACATATACGGAGACTGGATTCTCATAGTAACTCATACATACAGCATATAGTGCATACATATACTGAGGCTGAGTCCTCATAGTAACTCATACATACAGCATATAGTGCATACATATACGGAGACTGGATTCTCATAGTAACTCATACATACAGCATATAGTGCATACATATACTGAGGCTGAGTCCTCATAGTAACTCATACATACAGCATATAGTGCATTTATATACTGAGACTGGGTCCTCACAGTAACTCATACATACAGCATATAGTGCATACATATACTGAGGCTGAGTCCTCATAGTAACTCATACATACAGCATATAGTGCATTCATATACTGAGACTGGGTCCTCACAGTAACTCATACATACAGCATATAGTGCATTCATATACTGAGACTGGATTCTCACAGTAACTCATACATACAGCATATAGTGCATTCATATACTGAGGCTTGGCCCTCATAGTAACTCATACATACAGCATATAGTGCATACATATACGGAGACTGGATTCTCATAGTAACTCATACATACAGCATATAGTGCATACATATACTGAGGCTGAGTCCTCATAGTAACTCATACATACAGCATATAGTGCATTCATATACTGAGACTGGGTCCTCACAGTAACTCATACATACAGCATATAGTGCATACATATACTGAGACTGGGTTCTCATAGTAACTCATACATACAGCATATAGTACATACATATACTGAGGCTGGGTCCTCATAGTAACTCATACGTACAGCATATAGTACATACATATACCGAGGCTGTGTCCTCATAGAAACTGATACATAGAGCATATTCTGGACACACACACTGAGGCTGAGTTTTCAGACCAATTCATACATAGAGCATTTAGTGGATACATACCGATGCTGTGCTTCAAACCAGCTTATATACAGAGATCATCGATCACATATACGGCGGTGTCTTCACACCAGTTCATATAGAGAGGATATCTTGGTCTAAAATGCTGATATAGATAAGCAAGAAGATCCAAATAATATATTTTCTTCCACTCTCTGAACAAGCATGCTTATGTGCTAAAATGCACATATAACGGCAATCAATGCCACATGCTTTGATAGGAACACGTGTGAGTGGACTTAGATTCAGGTGTTAAAACCTGTCAAATACATGTGTGTACTTCAATAAGATACCAAGGGAAAACTTTCTCTTACTTTGATTATTGGCCTCTTCTCTGTCTTCAGGACTGTGGAATTCAGGCAGACTTTATACAGCCAGGATATCCATTATCGGCACTCATTTTAAAAAATGCATCCTTGCATTATCAGCATTCTTTTGTAAAATGCATCATTGCATGTATAAACGTACCTAAATGCTCACCACACAAACCTCCTAAATGTGACCTATTTGTTAGAAGGAAGCCTAATGTAAGCACCTGGGAGGAACTGAAAGAACAGAGACCCAGGCCTATAATAGTTTTAATCTAAATTATGCACTTACCTGAACAACTGTAGACCTGTGTTTCAGCAGCAAATGGGGATTTGAACAACTAACAGCCTAAACTGTTTAACCCCTTAACGCCGTTACGGCGTTCTATGCCGCCCCCATTATAATGGGTTTTAAAGCCGTTGCGGCGGCATAGAATGCCGTAACAGCTTTCTACCCCAGGAGCTCTGCGGTACTCACCTCCACCGCGATCCGCTTCAGGAGAACTGCCTGACAGCCCAGGCAGCCCTCCCCCGGCAAATCAGGCCCCCCGGGGCCATGTGATCGCTCTCAAAGAGAGATCACATGGCCGCAATAGCTGGCTGTGGATCTGCCAGCAGGGGGACTGTCTGGGCTCTCAGACAGTGCCCCTGCTGGTGGGTAGTATAAAAAAAATGTATAATTAAAGGGACACTATAGTCACCAGAACAACTACAGCTTATTTAATTTGTTCTGGTGAGTAGAATCATTACCTTCAGGCCTTTTGCTGTAAACACTGTCTTTTCAGAGAAAATGCAGTGTTTACATTACAGCCTAGTGATAACTTTACTGGCCACTCCTCAGATGGCTGTTAGAGATCCTTTCTGGGTCATGGCTGCCTAAAATGCATCCAAACATTCAGTATCTCCTACCTCTGCATGCAGACACTGAACTGAAGGCACCGTGCAGCGTTTAATCCTGGAAGTGTTAAACAAAACAATAACAGATGTAATCAATAAAATTATATAGATTATGTAATAGTGTGTTAAAAACTGAACTTTTGCATATATAAAATCCATCAGTTTTACACGAAAATATTAATAACACTGTCAAAATCAGACATATAAACCAGTGCCGCAGGGCATCCATGCATCTTTACACAATAATGAGAAAGCAGAATCCCACTGCCTGTGGTAGGGTGATGCATGAGCAAAGTCACTACAGAAATACGAAACATTTAGAATAGCAGTCTGCTGAATCTGCTAAAAGGTTTTACCAGCATTGTGCAGTAATAGATATCTGTATGACAATAATAGCTGTAAGACTGCAATGCCTTATGTACTGAAATGGGTCTGACTGTATATGAAGTCAGTAGAGTAGCTGCAGTGACAGATTCAGATTAGGACGATGCAGAAATAGAGTGGTACACGTGGTCTTATTACAAGAATAGCAGTGTGAGCTGCAAAAAAATCTATGGAATACATTTTGCAGGAAGGCATCAGAAGATAAAGCAGATTATATAAAGAGCTGCATTAAAATGACTTGAGGGATAAAGTATTAGTGAAGCAAAGAGCGTTCTTAATCCTCCAACAAGAGTGAAACAGACAGCCCTTCATCCAGCTGTATGGGCAGGGTGTCCACAGTACATTCTTTGACAAATGTGGTGTGTTTGAGGTTTGTTATCAATGTCAACAGCTGTCCCAAATGAGAGAAACTGCCCAATACAGTATGATAATGCTCCTCTTTGAGACGGGTTGTCTGCTAACGATTGACTACAATACAATAGATGCCAAGCATCAAAAGAGTGACAGAATTTGAAGAATAAGGCTGTTTGGCAACAAACAACTCAATTTCCATTTAATAAAAATGTTTGATAGTCAATATTTATCTGAGAAACATTCTGAAAGATATGTTTTCTTGAAAAGACTAGTGGTAGCAAAATTTAAAGGGACACTGTGGTTTTTTCAACTCTTTGAATTTATTATAGTGCCTGCAGTCCCCTGGTACTGTCCCTCTACTCAGTGTTTAACACCAAACAAGGGTCCCTGGCCATCCACAGTTCAGACCCTATTGGAGGTGTGGCTAAGGCAGAGATTTCACACTTCCTTGTAGCCATACTTATTCATACCGTCAGTTGTAGCTCTGATAGCTGACGCTCTCAGCCAGTCACAACTGCCAACTGCTGCTCAGGTTAATACTTCTTATTAGCCAAAACACCACAGAAGGGATGGGCTGCTGGGGACACATATTTAGCATTAAAACATACAAACATTAAAAACTGTTTTATGATGGTACCAGGGAACTCCAGACACAGGGCGGGCGCAACCGTTAGGCGAACTAGGCTGTCTGGGGCCGCAGCACTGGGCGAGCGTCTCTTGAGCCGCCACCAGCGCCGGCCCGATCCTCAAGGCGCCTGAAAGTGGGGGCGCCGAGAGGAGCCTTGTCACAGGGGGGCCAGGAGTGGCCATCTGGCCACCTCAGGGTGCTCCCAATGCAGTGCTAGGTAAAGCAGAGCAGGCACTTGCATACCTTGAAGGAAGGTGCCTGCTCTGCCAACAAATGCTAGTGACCGTCTGGAAGAGAGGGGGAAGGAGAAGCCAGGCAGCGAAGGAGGCTGTTCTTGCAGCCTCTCACTCCTTCCTCGCGTGCCCTCTGTGATGCCGGTAGCCAGATTATGACGTAATTCCGGCCCCGGCATACTAAACAGCGGGTGGGATGAGTGAGGTGCTGCCCCACACTGGACCCCAGAGAGGTGAGTGTTTGACTGTCAGTGAGTGTGTGTGTGTGTTTGTGTGTCTGTCAGTGAGTGTCTGCCTGTGTGTGTGTGTGTGTGTGTCTGTCTCAGAGAGTGAGTGTATGTATGTCAGTGAGTGTCTGCCTGTGTGTGTGTGTGTGTGTTTGTGTCTGTCAGTGAGTGTTTGACTGTCTGTGTGTGTGTATCTGTCAGTGAGTGTCTGCCTGTGTGTGTGTGTCTGTCTGTCTGTCTGTCAGTGAGTGAGTGTATATATGTCAGTGAGTGTTTGCCTGTGTGTGTGTGTGTGTGTGGGGGGGGGTGTGCGTGTGTGTGAGTGTTTGCCTGTGTGGGTGGGTGTGTGTGTGTATGTGTCTGTCAGTGAGTGAGTGTATTTATGTCAGTGAGTGTCTGTGTGTGTGTCTGTCAGTGAGTGAGTGTATGTCTGTCCATGAGTGTGTGTGTGTGTCTGTCAGTGAGTGAGTGTATGTCTGTCAGTGACTGTGTGTGTGTGTGTCTGTCTGT